>JAGSMP010000334.1:0-496707 GCA_029286625.1 Parnassius orleans | reverse complement strand
TTCATAGCACAAGTAAAGAAAAAATCTGAAAATCGTTAATTTATGGATAAATAAAACATATATTTAATTATGATTACAAACTTACATTTGCACTTGGAACATTGACCGTGATATAGACCGATATATAGGAAAACATTTAATGCCACTGCAAATTTACGTTTGTCCTTCAATCAAAGTCTAGTTTACAAGACCTTTTCGTTTGAGTAATGATGGGACCTTACTGCATACATAATTAAGTATAAATTTAATGGAAACCTCAAGACGCGAGTCCTACAGGCATTGTCCGGTTCTTTTTATATATTATATTCAATATACATAGAACCTCACAAACATCGACCGACGTCGCGCATATTAATGCGTGTAAACGCCATACAGAATAATATCAAATCCAACCACAGTTAACATACGTCACACGGTTTAAGCAACACGTCGAATAATAGGCGCACTGGCCATAAAAAGCCCTCCGTGAGCGCCACCACCCGCTAGACCGCCGCTTCTGCAGACGTGATGTAAGTGTGAGGCATTACCACGAATTGCACGATCAGCATGGCTTTAAGGCGCATAATGTGTCATGAATCTACTGCTCACCTCAAGGGAATGGGGTCCCACGTTGAGTGGCTTTCGGTCGCAGCCTTGAGAGTCTCCTCCCTCCAGCTACCACCCGCATGAGGTCGACACATATTCTCCATCACCCAATACAACGGCAGATATAACCAAAAGGCAGTTATAAGATAATAATAATAATTCGCCATCAGAAAGGGTTTGTGTAACTGACGTTGAGTATATGCATTTTTCGATCATGTTTGTTTTACCCACCAACAAGTTGCCTTCAATCATTCAGAGGTGGGAAATTTGCAGAGATATATAAAACACCATGGAAGTCAGACAGTCTGCAGCTCGTCATGGAGGGACCTGACTTGGGCAAAACTACTTAGGTGTGGGTCAAACCAATGCGCAGAGAGCGCCATTGTGAATAGCTACCCAGCAAACAACCATTGCAGAGACGCAATGCTGCGGAACGCAACAATCATCAATACGACTATCGTCGGGCTTACACCATCCCAAAATCCCCCATTCAATCCCAGCAGACATCACCACCCACATACCTCCATCGACCAGAATCACAAGATGCGTCGAATCAGGCGCAGCACACCCGCAGATCCATCACAAGAGGCATTACCGCAAGTAGCAGTAAGCATCAATGCAACTATCATACGGACGGCGTCCCCTCACAACACACCCAAATGATCCCTATCGACTTTGGCAACAAAATTGGTATTGTTGTTATATTAAAAATAGCACCAACGTATCATAGTAGCACGCTGCTAAGACGCCAGTAACCAAAAATCCACGAATCACAGAGCTATTGCACTAATATATGGAGTTGAGTATGCTTGTTGCACTTAAAAGTGCTACCAAACACACTCTCCCTAATCCGAAAGATAGCCGACGTATCATAACGCTATGCGCTAAGACGCCGCCCACAATCGGTAGGGGTGTGCGATGTCCACGAGCAAGTCGTATTGCTACTACAAACCCGCTTACCACCAGCAGTAAGACGATATGCCTAGGACATATCGGTTTGTAAGTCCAAGTTTACCTCGATCTCAGACACTGTAAAGCAGTCTACATGCCACTATAATATATATATATATATATATATATATATATATATATATATATATATATATATATATATATATATATATCAATATAATGCTTTTACATATTTGAGACCTTCCACATATTTGCTTTATTTCATAGTTTATTTATGCTTTTATGTCTTATGTATTATATGGGACTTCAAGCCATAACTCTGCTATCATAATGCTTATGCATCTTAGAGACCTTCTATATTAATGCTTTTGTATCATAGACCTTACTAGCATAAGTCCCTAATATAGGACTATACATTGTGCAACGGTACTTTTGTAGTCAGGCAGCTGACCAACCCATATATATGTACATATAACTGCAGGTATGTGTCTCCGGCATCTACCATACAAAAGCAATCATTACATGGACACCCTCCAGCAATACAAGGACACGCTGCAGTATTACAAAAACACGCTCTATAACTTGAAATTTTTAGGCCAATATCCCAATTATATAATATAAATATTTTAAATGTTATTTATCTTTATTATTGTAATATAATTGACTTGTATTTTTATTACCTAATACATTTTGAATATTTTTAGCATGGTTTTAATAAATTTAATGAATTTTTAAAGACAATATTAAGGCTATACTTTACTATAATACTTAATGTTCGAAATTAATGTTTTTTAACTTTATACTTATTAATGCATTTTAATTGCTTAAATTATTTCTTTTTAGACGACTTTATATAGAAATTTATTATTATTAATTATTAATAATAATGCGTCGTCATAATAACATGAAAATAACCCCCTGTGCTTAATAGAAACCAGTTATTTCAATACTACAAACAGGCACTTTAATTTAATTTATTATGTATAAAATTTAAATGAAAGCTGACGTATTAACGTTTAGAAGACAAGCTATGACTTTCTCTTCACATGTCAAAAACTCGAGCTGCACGTATTGAAACTTTTTCAGTAACATCTGCTCTCAATTCGAAACTCGTGTTGAACTGCTAAACATTTTTTGTTTGTCTGTTCGAGAGAGACATGCAACAATGTCACCAGTGCTTTTTAGAACTATTTTTTTGTTTATTCTTTTACGTTTTGTTGACAAACGATAGCAATGTCTTTAGAATAACGGGCTAATACGCTGTGTGCCTTGGATTTAAATCTTAACTCGTGCCAAGCGTTCGAAAACATAAATAAGTACCTACTTAGTTATTGAATCTGATTAATCCATTGCCCCATTTCATTCCGTGAGTGTTGTAACGGGCTATTATGGGAAATATGTGAAAGATCATATGATGTGGTCAAATCTTTTCATTTACAGCAGGCGTAAAATAACCAAACGTGTGATGGGAAGCAGTGTCGATTGTACGAGACGTCTTGTACTGCGATCGTCGATTCACCTGCCAAGCGTGACTGTTAAAGCAAATCCCTCCTACAACAGAGGATGCCTGTGTCCAGCAGTGGACTTTAAAGCCGATTAAGAAGAATGAGAGTCTAGTTGTGTTGTATTTACAGAGTAGTTGGTAGAGTGATGAGAATAATTCTGATTATAATTGGATGAATATACGAAAAAAAAACTAAAGTAGACGTCCACATACGTCTCACTTTTTATAGCAATAAAGGTGACAAACAAAAAAGGGTGGGAAATAAAGTTCACCTGATGGTAAGTTTTTTATTATCCTTAATTAAAAATCAAAATGCAAATGTGTTGTCAACCCTACACGGGGAAGGAACACACTCTTACTGAATACCAGCTTAAAATACTGCAGATTTCGTGTGAGTAACGAGGATATGAAACCCTTTTTACTGGTAAAGGGGCTATCCATCTTAGCCCTAAGGGGTGACTACGCATCTGCATTTTGATTCGTAATGGAGGTTAAATGTAAATGTCTTTGAGCATGGCA
Source organism: Parnassius orleans (assembly GCA_029286625.1). Taxonomy (NCBI): domain Eukaryota; kingdom Metazoa; phylum Arthropoda; class Insecta; order Lepidoptera; family Papilionidae; genus Parnassius; species Parnassius orleans. The sequence goes on along the minus strand of JAGSMP010000334.1, from coordinate 493,187 downwards.
TTCACTTACTATCAAGTGAACTGCATGCTCGTGTGTCACTTTTATTCTATTAAATAAAACTCTTTACCAAGGAACATGTATACGTAGATATAAAGTGGATGTGAAAGAAGCGTAGTTTCCGTCTATAGGTGACAAGAGTGAGAGTTTTTGTATATACTATAAAATTATAAAATAACACATATAATAATATATATTATACATTATTATATGTGTTATTTTATAATTTTTAATAAATTTTGGTACATTATTGGATTTGATAGATAATTGTAATATTAACTAAATATATTTTATGAGAGCAGAAAAGTCCTTCATCAATTCAGCACATATTATGTTATTAATAAAAATAATAAAAATCTTAATTACGGTGAAAAAATTTATGCACACTGTAAAAGACGAGGGTGGCGACGTAAAAAAATCGCTGACTGCAACTCCTTTCGCTGTCAAAGACGATGACAATGGGTAGAGAGCCAGTTTAATAACAGGCTGTAAGGTATTCCATCTTAGCCCCCAAGTGATTACGCATCTTTTGCCTTCTTTGTTTGAAGTTGGTTGCAGGTGTCTACGGGCTGCAGTTGTCACGTACGTTCAATTGTTTGTTCATTTTAGTTTTATAAAAAACGCCAGGAACATCTCAAGTATCGTAAATGGTGTTACTGCTTACTACTACGAACTCTTATTGGAATTTTTTGCTCTATCAAAAATAAACTGACCGAGAAGAAATTGCACACTGAAGAAAATACGTAAAAAAAAAGGTAAAAAAAGAACGACCGACGCTATTTGGTTGTGTGCATACCTCATTAACTTTTTAATAAAAATCAGTCTTCCAGACCCTATGTCGATCACGGCGGCACACAGAAACACGACAGAAAACCTTAATAACATTTTTTTTCCGGGAGTCGAGCCCGGGACCTCATTATCAGTAGTTGTATTTTTTTTTATTTATTTACGATCCCTAGACTAATGAAGCAGTCAAAGTAATTAAAGTTAAAATTTTAATTTTGTTGTATATATACAATAACATATTCTTACAAATAAACGTAAAATTTTGTAAAAAAAAATAGGTTTTAGATATTACATCACCACCCAATCGAGTTTAAAGTGTAATCGAAATTCTAACAGATGACTATATACGTAATTTCAAGTTCACAGGCGTTTTGTATTTGAATCGCCAGATCGCCATAAGCGCATAGTGATTATAGCAAAAGTCTTTACTGATGAGGTCAACCAGCATTGTTTAAGAGCTGATGAATTAAGCAATGAATGAATATTACAAAAAACATGCAACAAGAAATTATTTTATACTTTTATGGGCAATGTTATGTATTGAGAAGATAAGCTTTTCACTCAAGGTTATATCATTTTGTATACGTGTTTAGTTAAAACTGAATTTGCTTAAATCTAGATACTACAGACTAAGCAGTTTTAAAGCACTTTAGTTTCGCTTACAAGTTAGAAGTTAAACACTTAGCGTTTCAAGCATAATCGGGAGTAATTGAAGATAGATATAGATGTCTATGGACCACAGCAACCACTTACCATCAGGTGGACTGTGTGATCGTTTGTCACTCTTATCCTATAAAAAATCCCCTGTGAGGCAATCTATGTTGGAGGCTTACTCGTATGTTCAGCAGTGACTTTAATTACAGTATTTTTATAATTTATTTATTTTGATTATCTTACCTACTCATTATCATATAGTACCTACACTATCTATATAGTATAGTACTATCTGTATAGTAAAATTTTCAAGTTCATAAGACCTTAAAAAATATAAACTCATATTATATAATACGTTTTATTATTATATACTTAAATTATATTAAATCTTACTTAGGTATGTAAATAACTATCAATATTTTTCGATAATTCATTGAAGACATCCCCCACTTCAGTTTCGTTCCATTTGTTCCGAAGACAAAGTCATAAATTTAAGCAAACAAAGAGCTATTAATAACAATAATTTACAAATTACTCCCTCACTGGAGCTATTTATCATATTGTACAATGACCTTATAACATTTTATAAGAAAACTTCGGTTTCTTTTTCTCTTTATATCAAGTTAAATATAATATTATTTCTAAAACCTATAAAATCTACAAGGTGATGGAACTTTTTCTCTGCCTAAGAGTCCATTTGAGTAGATATCATTATCTCTATATCTGCCGCCAAACAGCAGTGCTTTACTGCTGTGTTCTAGTCTGAAGGGTATAGAGACCAGTATTAATACAGGCTGTGAGACATTTCATCTAAGTCCTCATCTATAGCCTTCTTTGTTCGAAGTTGGCTGCAGGTGTTTATGGGCTTCAGTAGCCACTTACCATCAGGTGGACTGTAAGTTCTTTCTTCTTTCTTCTTTATTTTTTTTTGGTAAAATCGTTACCCCCACACTAGGATTTTCTCTTGTATCGTGGAGGCAGTTTACAAACATAAATTGCACGAGGACAAACATCCAGACCCGGAACAATTATTTGTAGGCCATACAAATACTTGTTCCGCGCGGGATTCGAACAAGCGGCCCCCAGCGTAACAACTTATTGCTAAGCCACTGCGCCACGGAACAGTTCGTTTGTTACTTTAGTTTTTCTTAAATAACTAGTAGACCTCATGGCTTGGCTCTGAGCATAATATGTATTATATTGTCAGATAGATATGTCTATTCAAAATTGAATTATCGAAATATCGATTCCTTGAAACCTAAAAATCAGATTGGTTCAATTTAAAATAATAAAAATGAGTTCAGACAATTAGACGATCTTACCGTCTGAACTTACCATACGCAAATAGCTATTACTTATGGTGTAGAAGTTGAAATTCTTTTCATGTTTGACTCGTGTAGAAAGCTGTGTATTTAATATATAATATAAAGAGCCTTAGATTTGATAAGGTATGATTATCTCAATCAGTCAATTTTAAATTGCTAACAAACAAACGAATTTTTAACGGTGTTTTAGAGATCAGACGGCAGAGATAATGAAATTTACATATAAAAATTGAAAAAAGAACGAGACTTTTGACACTAATGATTGTAGAGTCTTAACTTTAGTCTATTGTACCTTAAATTTCCAATTATTCACTTCAAAAGTTTTATTTCCAAGCACGTTTCCTTTTACAATGGGCATTAGTTAGAGTGACGCTCAGCCATCTGAAAGGGTCCTCATTACACATTATTATACATTATGAATATAAGCTCCTGCAACCCAAAGATAATAACTATAGAAAATAACTTCTAAAAATACCTGCAGTTATAATTTTGCGATTACATTGACGGCTTGGTAAAGCAGTCGCTAAGCGTTTGGCTACGGGGACACGGGTTTGAATCCCGCACAAGACAAGTTTTTGTATCGCCTACAAATTGTTGTTTGTGCATATGTAATTTATGAATGTAGTATGTGGAAGCTTATTCACCAAATTGTCGTTAAATTGAAGAAGAGCCAAATTAAGAGTACCATCAACTGACGAGCATGCTTACGTGTCATTAAGGAAGTAAATAGTAGGCAAAAGCTCCGTACATTGACTCGTACACACACGTGGACGCGTATGCTGTAGTTTTTGCCCACAAAACAAATTCAATTTCGTATATTTTCAAATAAATTAATATATATAAACCTTATTTACGCGTATTTTTTAAAACTGCAAAAAGTGCATATCAGTATTTATATTTTGAACTTAATTATTAAATTTAGCTAGTCTTCTTTTTAAATAGTATATGCTCGGAAAAAATATGCGTATACATGAAATACTCAATTAAATTATTTATCGATTGGATTTTAAAATACTGAATATAGTAAAAATTATAATTTAAGTTCCGGGAAACGTTCGAGTTCTCTTATTTTTGAGCGATAACCATTTAATATTTTTCAATAATATGAAAGGCATGTTATTGATTTGGATTGTTCATCGGCTACATTTTTAATTCAATCCTTTATTTCATGATAATAAGCAAAAACGTTTAAAATAATCTAACTTTTGCCAACCAAATGTCACTCGCTTACTTCGTGCTGGACAAATATGCAGCATGCAGAAAATACTTGTCTTAATCAGAAATCATAAAACCAATGGGATCCTAGTAAATCACTATATTTCTACGTTTTTATTTCCCCATTACTTTGCTATTGAGTACAACTGTGCCACTTTCTCAGTAAAAATCTTATATAAAAATGCGAATTCATATTTTGTATTTTTCGTAAGGTGACGAAATTAGATTATTCAGAAAATCGAAAAGGTGAGTGTTCCCAAGCTAAATATATTGGATATTTGAGCCTACATGCTGTATTTCCTTGATCAGTTTATACGTATCGATGTCAAGCAATTTGCCTTTTATTGGTTTTATTTAGATGGGTATGTAAATTAAACTATAGAAGAGCAGATAAAGAACATTTGTGTCATTTTTAAAGGAAATAAACAATCCAAGAAGGTTACTCTTGCTTGCTTCGACGCGTATGTTTTTTATGTGGGCAGATTTCTCAGTGAATTTTTTTTACTTTTATTAGAGGAGTTATACTTTAGGCCTTGAGATGAGTTATGGTTGAAAGCGTCATATAAATTTGATGAAAAAATTCCATGCCTAAGGCTGAAAATATATAGGATGAAGAAGACTATAATTTTATTATTTAGATGACATTCCGCCGGTTACCTTGCACTCTTTAGACCACTCAAAAGGGTGAAATCATTAACTTTTAATAAATGGCAGAACAGAATTTAAAAAAAAAACACGTAATAGCGTCTGAAGTCGGGGACTTTTTCGCAATTGTTTGACGCACTGATTCCTAGCACTGACTTCGAAAGCTTAAAAAATCATGTGTATTTTTTAAAATTTTTGAAGACTGTTTAATTATTTATTTAAAAGTTAGTTATGTTTAATAGAAATAAAAATGACAAACATGCATACAGTCCACCTGATGTTAAGTGGCCCATACATACCTACATTCCCGAGTACTAAGATAGAATGCTTCGTTACCGGAAAAAGGATATATTTTTCTCGTCGGTTGGCAGCATTAGGCTGCAATTTCACGCTAATATTTTAATTAAAAAAATTATAATAAGGGATAACGTTTATACGTCCATGGGATGGGCACAGGACTCATTTCTGAGAGGGTTTTAGGGCACAGAAATATCCGCCGGACCAATGTGTGTTGACAAACTTCACATGTCTACGAAGTGCTTTTTTTAATTTCTCGGCCATAAAGTTCCTAGGACAAGCATTTTAATTGGACTAATTAACGAGAATTATAAAAAAAAATTGCGGTTGCGAAACCGCTTGCCAATCATGGCAACTATAGCAAAAGTACAGAAGTGGACTTTTGATAGGCTGTAACGGTAACGGTAATTAACGGGAATATTAGAAGTGATAAAAGTTAGAGTAAAACTATAAACGTCCCACTCCTGGGCACAGGCCTCCTCTCATTTCTGAGAGAGTTTTAGGGCAAGTAAGTGTCCACCGCGTAGCCCCAATCCTGTAATAGGTTTTGGTGAACTTCATAATACGTCTTCATAATTGTTATTTTTTAATTCCTCAGACATGCAGGTTTCCTAACGATGTTTTCCTTCACCGACGAGTAGGTGGTAAATCTGCACTTAAAATTGCAACTAACAATTTCGTTGCTGCCGGCGGGAATCGAACCTGGGTTGCCCTGAAAGTGTTCTGTAATACTAAATTTATGGTGAGCGTTTGGCCCCTGAGCTGCCACGGCTCCACTTTTTGTGTTTGTTTATTTCTTTGATTAGTCCATTTTCATGGCTCACGTTCTTTACACTCACCATACGAAATACAGCAGCATCAAATCTATTTTACGCTGGTATTCTGTATTTATTTAAACTAATTAGCGGCAAAAGACTACACTGGTTATGATTAAGAACCGCGAACATAAAAGTCGTGGGTTCCACCATTCGACAAACGTCAACCACAAGGCTTACTTGTAGAGTTTAACGAGAATATTAATAGCGTTAATAGCATTACTAGTATTAAAAAAACAATAAAAAAATTACAAATTATGCTGTCATCTTAGTAGCCCAGTGGCTCAGCATTTGACTCATTTATTTACAGCCTATCAGTCCACTGTAAAACATAAGCCTCTCCTATAAATTGGCTTAATTTCAGTTTTTTATTATTTTCAATTCAACTCCCGTTTTGATTCCCTATGTGGCCTCTTACGACATCTGCTACATGATACGAGGTGTTAGATTCTCTTACGCTGCGACTACAAGGCATTTGCAGAACGGAGCGATTGACTGCGTGTGTTCAAATCCCACAGGGAGCAACTTTTTTTATCGCCTACACATAGTTGTTCCGTGCTTCGATCGTAAAAAGCTTCCACAATACAGAACCATACGTCACGGAATAGGACACGGCGCATGTTTTTTTAAATATATAAATAAAATAACAATAATATTTTCAGTCAACAGTAAACACGATTACAACTCACGTATTAGAGTAAAATTTTTACGAGTAAAAGTTAGAAATTGTGGACGTGATTATTCATTGTTATTTTAAAATTGGTATGTTTATATTTTGTAGATTGCTTATTTTATTTTTTATCGTAAAGCTCTAAAAAGCCATTAGGCTTAAATGATTAAGCCTTAATCTTAGACAAGCACATGAAATACAATATTTAAACCGCTTTAATATTAGCCTGCAGACTAAGTGCAACAACTTAAATTAGTATGTTAAAATTGTTTAAAAACAGTTTTATAACAAAAAATATTAGGCTAAATAATTTAAAAAATCTGTTTTACAAGATTTATTATCGGTTTTGTGGTAGGACTCTTTTTTTTAAATAGAAGTCCGTCTGGTTAGATAATACTAGATATGTGTCATTCATTCATTTCTAGTGATCCGATAATTCAAGTATTGATTCGTCTTACTAACTGATTCATTCGGGTCAATAATTCAAATGGATCATTTCGAGTTTCACTAATCTGTGATCTGTGAGACCCGCTCAATAATGTCGGTCGTTGGACATTACGCTTTAGTCGTAGGTCCTGTCAATCGTTTGTTCCGGAACGTTCAAAAAATGTTAATGCAATCATCGATACTATGATGCGACCAGCCTCAAATGAACGAATCATTCATGATTGACACATGTCTAGTAGATACCATTTTCTTACCTATTACTGCCGCCAAGCAGTAGTGCGTTGCTGTGTATCAGTCTTAAATCTTAGTCCCCATAGGTGATAATGCATCTGTACCCTTTTTAATGAATTTGCTGGTTTCAATGTGCTGCAGTCGCTATTTACTATTAAGTGGGCTGTAACTTTATTGGTTGCAGGTGTCCAAGGATGCTACTTACCATCAGGTGGACTGTACGTTTATTTGTAACTTTAGTTTTTTTTAAAGTGAGTCTCCTATATGCCTCAAAATTATTTTGTTACATACCACATATTTACCATTAAGTGGGCTGTAACTTTATTGCCTCCAATAATTTTACAAAATTGTTACGTTTGTATGAAACTGAATTATATTTAGAAATATGCCTCGAAAATTTTATTTCCGTTCAAAAATAATACAAAATTATTTTAAAGATAACATTTCAAAGTTAACAATTTGTATATGAATGGAGTTCTTAACGAAGAAAGGTTTTCTTTTGTAAAAAGACGACGATGCATTAGTAATAGAACTATTTTCTCGTCTGCAAAGTTTGAAACTCTGTACCGCACGATCGTGGATAGTGAATATTTAAAAGTGGTTATTCATAGAAGCTTAATAATATATTTACGAAAAAATTATGTGGTGTTGTTGACTCCATATAAGTAAACAATCTATAATTTACAGCATTATTAGATAGTACAAAAGCACGTGAAAAGACTATACTTTTAATAAAATTGTTTTCACAAATCTAATCAGTTAGTTAGTTTAGTTTACGACGGGCTATTTTCCGCAACTCCACGTCTAAGCACGTATATTGCATGTGGGCAGGAATATTATGATTATTCGAGCCATGAAATCTCCCGGAAGAAGTTCAACAGTCCTTTGATGTTGCGAGCAACTTCGGGGAGTGATGCCGGTGTACCGAGATGTTTTTCCCTATATGTAGCGACCTCCGGACATGCCGTTTCCTGCTCCTCCATACATGCCCTGCACAGGTGACTATCTGTAACGTAAATAAAAGTTTGTTAAAGGAGCCATATCCTGCAATAGCACTTGTTGCTATCCTAATCTGTGGCTTTTTCAATCTCATTAAGACCTTGGTTGAAATAAACAGTCGTATTGTTTATTTCTAGCAGGGCCTCCCTAGCTTGCCTACAGTCCATTAGATTTTTCCAAAGTTGAGCGTGATGATTAGTAAAGTTTTTACAGACCAGTGAACCAACGTTACCAAAAGGTATCGGTAATGTTATGGTTAGTGGATGGTATGATCGGTTACGGCCCTATAACGGCCTTAGCCGATCCTCTCCTGACCAGTTCGTCTGCTGCGTCGTTAGCCCTGGATCCGCTGTGTTCCTTGATCCATTGCAGATTCACATTATTGTGTTTACATACCTCATTTAGTCGTTGATGGCATTCATATATTAGTTCCGAGTTCACCACATTGCAACTCAGAGCTTATAGTACCGCCATACTGTCGGTCAGTATTCTGATGGAGAAGTCTTTTACCTTCCTGGCATCTATTGCTATGGCCGCTTGGATGATACCCATACATCCTGCCTGAAAGACTGTGTTTTGGGTACCCAACGGTGTACATGTGTGGACATTGAGGTCTTCCGAGAAAGTTCCAGATCCTACAACTTCATTTGTTTTAGAACCATCCGTGAAAACTCTAAGCTCTTTTGGGTTTACTCCCTCCGGCTGGATAGTTTCATTTTATTGTATCTTATATTTCTTATTGAATACAAATTGTTGGGGGATCTTATCGTACTTGGCTTGTAAGATAGGAATTTTTGAGTAAATTCTATCGATTACACCTGTATGAGCGATTCTACTCTTACCCCAAAGATTTAGAGTCTTGAGTCTAATGGCAGCTAAAGTCGCTTCTTGTTGTATGTGTAGATGAAGCGGGGTTAGCTCCAGCATAGCCTCTAAGGCTGCTGTTTGTGTAGTTCTAATGCCGTCATCTGCATAACCAATTGTGTAGAAGTGGTTGGCATTTAATTTGCTGATTATTTCATTTATGGCCATATTCCACAGGAGAGATGAAAGAACCCCACCCTGCAGGCAGCCCTTCCTTATTTGGGCTGTTTGAGATTCAACAGCAATCTTTATTATTTGTGAACTGAACATGTTTACTATTCAGTCAATCAGTGTCGGTTCAACTCTATGTCTACTTAGTGCAACTTTTATGCTGGAGAAGTTCGTTCTGTCAAAAGCACCTTCTATATCTATGAAGGATCCTAGACATATTTTTTTGTTTCGGATGGCCGCTTCAATCCTTGTTATTACCTGGTGAAGTGCCGATTCTGTCGATTTGCCTAAGCTGTAGGCGTGTTGCTTATCGTGTAGCGGTATGCTCATTAGCGCCGACCCCCTTAAATCCCTTTCACATACCCTCTACATCGTCTTTAGGAGAAAACATGTGAGGCTAATGATTCTATAGGATTTTGGGTCCATATAGTCGCACTTACCTGGTTTGGATATGAACGTGACTTTCGCAAATCTGATATTTTAACTATCGTATCTTTTACATCATATATGGACAGTTTAGTACGAGCGTGTAAATGTGATATTTCGAATAGTAAATACCATTATCATTACAGCCTATCAAAAATCAACTGCTGAACATAGGCCTCCTCTTCAGATTGCCTCATGGAGAGATGGAGGGATTTCCCATAGAAGCCACGATTGGCCTGTGAGTTGGCAACCGTAGTTTTATTTTTTATTTATGACACGCATAAAATGCTTAAAAATGATTATTTGTAACATATGTAAAATAAAAATGGATATACTGTTATTGCCTCACGTAATTACAACCTAAATTGTACACTATGGAAAATAGTTATTGTAATAGTAGCATTAGGATAATTATCTCAACATAAGTATTGCGAATATGATATCCACATCGTCCACAACGTATTTGCTACATTATAAACGGATATATTGGAACTAGTGTATTCATCTGAGTTTATGATAAATACAGTGCATGTGCAATTAATTATTTCCGATAGTATTTGGCAATCAACAAGAAAACTACATAAAAATTCCGGTACCATAATTATTAAAAGCAACTGGCAATTAGTTTCTGAGTTTACTGAACGTCATAGCGTTAAAAAGAAAATGTTAAAACCTTTGGTCTTTTAATCAAGAATAAAGGTTAAAATAACTGATTATTTCGAGATTCAAAATGCAAATGATTACAGAGACGATGAAAAATGTCTAAGTAGAAATGATTCACTCTTTTCATCTTAAACGGAAGATTAAATATGAATCAAAGAGCTTTTACGAAGAATTTTCATTAATTAAAATCAAAAATTCGATTAATTTCCAGAAATTAATTATTAAAATCTGACACCAATAAAAAAGATATACAGAACAAACATGAAGTACATTTCAACTGATACCGAAAGCAGGCCTCACTCACGCATATGAAGCATATAAATCATTTGCAACCAACAACATAGATGTACGTCCAGCAGTGGACTTTTAAAGGCTGATTCAAAAAGAAAAAATATATGTGTGCGTGAGTGCGAGTCAAGAAGTTGAGTATGGTTTCGGCTTTACTTTAAACAGCATTGGACTTTTATTGGCTTATAAAAAAGTAAGAAGAAGAAAAATATGTGAGCGTAAGTGCTAGTCAAGAAGTATGGTTTTGGCGCCACTTTAAATATATTGTTGATCTGAGACACATACAAAATTGTGTGTAATATGAAAATCTCGATTTTATATGAAAGAAAAGTGCTAGAGACATGAAAATAAATCTATGCACTGTCCACAATACTTCGATTATAGTTACAATACCATCGAAGCACTTATGAAATTGTTTCGACTAACAGTTGACACGTACAAACATTTAATACACAAAATCATATCACTTTTATTTATTAAAATTCACTTCAAACCATAATATCAAATCGTATTCCCGCCAAAAGCTCCCCTTTTGCTTAGTTAATGGATTCGTACTATTGTAATTTTGCCAGTGTCAAAGTCTTTGAGGATCTTGATGGCAGCTTGATGCAGCAGATTGTCAATGACGGTAGTATCTTAAGATGCCTAAACAGGCAGATTATCAATTCAATTCAATTTATTTACTATTCTTGTTGTACATTTGGTCTTAATTTTAAAAAATTGTTCAAAACAAGAAGCCTGCAAGGGTTATTAATGCAAATATAGGCAATTATTAATGTTATTATTATATTAACATTATAGTATTTGGTAACGCCAGTTAACAATTTGATTTATAAATCTAATAAAATTCTTGGTACATATCCTTAACCCCTCCCTTCCCTAATCCTTCTTATATGCACGTACAGCCGTTGAAGGCGACGCAAGCGCCACGCAGCGGCAATTAGTTGCAATCGATTAATAACCGCAACCGCGCGAGGGACATTGCGTTCTTAGATCTCCTCTTCAATATTAATTATCACCGGACTTTGAGTCCTAGTAATTTCGCGAATATGACGCGCCTTCCGCGATTACAATAAGTCGAGAGTTAAGGAGTGTGTGACATCCTAGAACTGATCAAAGAGTGCGTGCGCCGATCCACGTGGCGGACCTGCTGTGTTAGCTGATACTCTGGGAGGAAGGCGAGGCAGTCCCTCACAAGGTTAGTGCGTGCATTCCACTCTCATCCACTTTCCTTGCTCTGCTTGTTGTATGTACCAATACAGTCCACAAATCTTTATCGAAGAAACCCACGTTACTGGCGCCTCCATATTGTGTGGTCACTTCTCGCCGGATTGACCTTGAACTTCTGCCCTTGTTAGGACACTAAATAGGCCTAATAAGTGACATCAGTAATCATAATTATAAACTACATTTTGTTTGGCCACTTTGTGCCTATTCACATTTATTGATATCCCGCCCTTATTGGAACACTAAAATAGGCTCTAATAAGCGACAACAATATTCATTAGAAAACTATAATTGTAGATTAATATCTATATTTCAATCTTCCGTGTTACATGACAGTGCGTCGTCACTGGACTTGGATTGACCTTCCGCCCTTATTAGGATAGTAAAATCGGTCCTAATAAGTGACAGCAATATATACGTATTATAAAACTATAATTGTAGAATATTTGTCTATATTTTAATCCCTTTTGTTGTTTGACATTACGTCATCAACTTTTAATTACAATTATAGACTATACTTTTAAATTACTTCCCTTATTTACATATATATTTAATCCTTATATTCGTTATTAATACCTACATAATTTCCTATTAAATTAATATTTTAAAGTTTATCAATAATAAAACTAATTATTAACGATACATAATTGAACCACGTAGCGAAGTCGCATATTTTATTTTAGATTACGTTTTGCTCACTTACAACTATATTTCGCCGTATAACTTTTGCCACAATGCCGCCTAAGAAACAAGTTGAATCGAATAATAAATAAAATAAGAAGTTCTAATATTAATGCATTACGTATTGAATTTAAACAGACCGTAGATAGCTATCATTCGCATTTATTAAAAATAAACCCTATCGCTAAGCCTGACTATAATAGCCTCATTACGTTTGAGTCTCTTTACGGTAGAATAAATCGGCTTTATTTACAATATTCGCAGTCTTGTACTTTACAAAATACTAGTGTCCCATCTAAGGCTAGGCTTACACTTTCGCCTATCGAACTTATAACGTTTTCGGGTGACATTCGCTCATGGCCTTTATTTTATGCCAGCTTTAAATCAACCATCCATGACAACCCATCACTCACTGACGCTGAAAAGTTATACTATCTGGCTAGGTAAACTGAAGGGCAAGGCTCTGTCTGTGTGCTCAGGTATTACTCCATGCGTTGAAAATTATAAAACTTTATTGCAAGCACTCATTGATAAATACGAAGACAAGCGTATATAAATCATATATTCGAGTTTAAGCCATTGCAATCGGCCACAGCAAATAACTTTGATTTGTTTACTGATAACTTTATAAGTGCAGTGCGCGCTTCACAAAACTTAAAGTTGGATAATCTCGCGGAATTAATTGTTCTACATATCGCGCTTAAAAAGCTCAACTCGGATACCAATCGCTCTTTTGAATACAATCATAGCTCGATAATACCTACTTTTGATGATTTAGTAAATTTTATTAAAACCCTTTTATTAAACGTCGCTCAAAGAAGTGCCTGTGTGATAATATTGTGCACCAGCAATTATTTAAGTGTGCAGACTTTTATAAAATGACACCGCTCGAACGGTTTAAACGCGTGAAGAGAAATAATGCATGTGTGAATTGTCTCAGCTTAAGCCATCGAGTATCTCATTGCTCTTCAAATGTTTGTTGTCGAGTTTATAAATTTAAGCATCATACATTGTTGCACTTCCAGCGTGGAAGCGATAATTCTTCCTCTGCGCTGCCTCAGCCTCAGCCTCAGCAAGCTGTGCTGAAGTCTACAGTTCCTGCGCCCACAGCGCCCGCATATTCGCCACCTCTCACCTCGGGTGCGCGTTCGGACGTAGCGCTGTGTACTTCGTTCACGAATGTTTCTCAACATTCACCGCTTCCCGCGCGCGCAAGTCGTTCGCAGAATACTGTTTTATTATCAACCGCTCAAGTATTTGCATACGACGCTAAGGGAGAGAAACAAATAATTCGCATATTATTAGACTCCGCGTCTCAAAGCCATTTTATAACTAAGAAATGCGGTCATCGTTTAGGCGTCCAACAACACGATACCGAATGTACTGTAGTAAAGCGATTCGTTAGAGTAGAATAAATCGTTAAATCAAAATCGATCAATATTAAAATTTTCTCACGTTTCGACTCTAATATTATCTTTAATATTTCACCGCTCGTTGTTGATGAAATCACCGACCGTATGCCCACCGCTGTTCTAGACAAATCAGTCTTAGCACATTTTAATGGCATAAGGCTCGCTGATGAATGTTACGGTTTGCCTAATAAAATTGACATATTGATAGGCGCATCCCTTTTCCCGCACTTATTGTGTCCTGACGTAATTCACTCTAACGACTTGTCTGGGCCCTCAGCTTTGAACACGGTGTTTGGTTACGTTATTATGGGTTCAGTACCGATACTTCAAACTAATCAGTCATTAACGTGTTGTACAATTTAAGAGTCTCCTACCATTGAAGAATTAGTGCAACGATTTTGGGAGCTTGAACAGCTTCCCTACGCACCGCCCATTCAGTGTCCTTCAGACATTGAATGTGAAGAGTTCTATAAGTCAACGACATCCCGCGATCCTGATAGTGGTAGATATATTGTTGGCCTACCATTTAAAGATGACGTTTATTCTCTCGCAGATTCTAACGGGACTGCTCGACGACGATTCATGTGCTTAGAAAGAAAACTTCAAGCCTCACCTAAATTAAGGTTGGCATATGATGACGTTATAAAGGAATATTTAGCCAAAGATTATATCTCTCCCGCATCACCGTACGACTCTCATGACCCCGCTCCAATCTATTTTGTACGTGGTAGAGCCATGCTGCAGCTATATTACTGGTATAGTTGTAGCACGAATGGGTCGGCTCGACCGGGGAAGGACCACGCTCTCACAGAATACGAGCGTAAAATAGCAGCTTAACGCTGCTGTGTTTCGTATGGTGAGTGTAGAGTACCGGAGACCCTTTTTACTGGAAAAGAGGCATTCCATCTTAGTCCTCACAGGTGACAACGCATCTGCATTTTGATTCTTTATTGAAGATAGATGTAGATGTCTATGGGTCACAGCAACCACTTACCATCAGGTGGACTGTGTGCTCGTTTGTCACCCGATCCTATAAAAAAAAAATGTAATCCTGCATCATGGAGTCTTACGCGAATACAAGAAGTCGACACGTTTACGCATAGTCCTAGATGCTAGCAGTAAGACTAGCACTGATGGAGCATTAAATGATATCCTACATTCAGGGCCAAATTTGCAAGGCGATTTGTTCAATATAATTCTAAATTTCCGCCTACATCCACTCGCTATGATAGCTGACTGTCGCCAGCAATTCCTGCAGATAATTGTTCGCGATTCTGATCTTCGTTATAAATGCTTCCCATACCACTTTCGTCCACAAGACCCACTTGTGTTATACCACTTCAATCGCGTATGCTTCGGTTTAACTTCGAGTCCATACCACGCATTGCGTACGGTAAGACACTTATTCAAGGGTGCACAATGGGACCTAATAAAATGGAATAGCAACCGTCGACCTGTTTTAGATAACCTCCCTGCTTTCCATAATACTACAGGAGAAGTAGAATTCGATAAATCAATGCAACATAAAATATTGGGCTTGCATTGGTCTACCGATAGTGATGCCTTTTATTTTAAAATATCTGTTCCCGGTGATGTGACGTGCACTAAGTGCTCCATATTATCTACTGTCCCCCGCCTGTGGTACATAATGGGTCCCGTTGCTCCCACAGTCGCGTACGCCAAGTTGTTAATAAAACAGCTTTGGCAATTTAACTTAGATTGGGACGAGATACCGCCGCCGCCAATTGTTAAGATGTGGCAGACTTTTGTTGCAAACCGCGTTGTTCAGATCACTGACAATATTTCCGCTGATGTGACGTGCGCTAAGCACTACATCTTATGTCAATAGCTGTGCCAGAGTGAACGAGAGTACGAACGCTTTAAAAAGAAAGTAAAATGACATTTAGTACTCAATTTTTTTTCTATTTGTGTTGTTTTGTTCATTTACTACTCACGCGATGACCACGCCAGCAGTACTAAATATCGAGTTATTTTATCTGTATAAAGCTTTCGCTGTTTAGTTCACTGGTTGTGCGATGGCAAAAAGGATCCCAAATCAGTCTTAAAAACTCGAAACAAATTATAACTGTTCATTTATAATGTTACGAACGTTTACACGAAGTTAGCAAAATCTGTGAAGTAATTTTGGAGACATTGTGTTACATAATGTATGGAAATAGCAAATCGTGTTTACGACCACTATTTTACTGTTTTTATTATGATGGTTATGTTTTTAGGTAATGTATGATTCTACTGCCCAAATACTCAAAGCTGCTCAATTTTAAGATGCCGTTAAGTCTCACGCTGGCTCTATCAATTTAAGTGAAAGTGACTGTGATACTACGAGACTACGCTAGCGACAACTTAAAATTGAGTAGCGTTTGAGTGTTTCGCCATATTTTTGTCTATTCATTTATGATCTCGTGTAGCCTGAAGCCTATCGGCTTGATAAATGTGGTTTGATTCTTTATCTTCAGAATGTCATATTCATAGGAGTTTTAATTGTTTTCTTGACAAACTGTTTTCAATATGAATTGATAAAGTGAGTTAAAATGGTGAAGTGTTTTCACCTGGAGTGGTATGGGCACAACCGTCTGATGATCATATAGCAGGCAGTTGAAGGAGCCGTACACGCCGTCGTTGATGAAGTACATGGTGTGCAACCCGTCCCCCTCCTCCTCGTTCTGTGCGGGTATCTGCAGTGCCATGAAAATAATCTTAAGTTACATTTTTAGAGGCGTGGTAGCCGAGGGGCTAAGTGCTCGTAAATTCCAATACCCGAGCAGCCCTAGGGGGCAGGACTCCTTTTCTACCTAGAAATCCATCTGAGTAGAAAACACCCTGTTACCTATTTCTGCCGCAAAACAAATTGTTAACCTAAAGTTGGAAAAATTTACTTTGCCAATATCCGCTCAATAAAATAAAATGATGTGTCTTACCTAGTTTGAAGAGCCCGCCTGTGGGACATAATAGGTTTCGTTGCTCCCACAGTCACGTACGCCAAGTTGTTAACAAAACAACTTTGGCAACTTAATTTATATTGTTAAATTATTACCCCGCCGCAGCAATAATGTAGTGACTGCTGATGATCTCAGTTTATTTGAGGTTAAAATGCTCCGCGCCCTGCAAAATCAACACTTTGCAGCGGAATATTAAAATATTAAAGGTAATGATCACCCGCTTTCATTCATTTAAGGCCTATCGTTGACAACGGATTGATCTGCGTATTCCTCTCGAAAACCGCATTAGATTACACTAAAAAATACTTAATTGTACCTCCACGCAGTGATCTTATAGTAAACATAATCACCGATGGATTAGTCCAGTCGTTTTGGGATCGGTGGAGGATAGGATATCTTCGTAGATTACAAGTTCAGCAGAGGTGAAGCGCTCCGTCTACGCCTAACGCACCAGACACCGTTGTAATTGTGATTAACGATAACGCATCGCCCCTTGCTTGGCCATTAGCTATTGTTGAATCTGTTCATCCTTCGAAAGATGGCGTAATTCGAGTAGTAACCGTGAGAACTTCTAAGGGAACCTACCTCCGTCCGGTTGTTCGTATTTGTCCTCTTCCAAAACAATAAACCACGAGTATCTTAATTACAATTACTTATTTAAATTAGCAATTAAGTTTATACATTATATTAGAAAACGTTAAACCGCAACATTAAATCTATGTACACATTTTCTCGCTTGCCAAGCAAGCTTAGTAAATCAAATATGCGCATTGAGCGCACTCTCTCACTCTACATACCGCTCTATATTTGCTTACTATATACTCACACTATATACCGCCAAAAATTTTTTTCTTTATCTTACGGTTGTCTTTTAAAGGTAGCCCTTTAAGGGCGGGAGGAAATGGTAACGCCAGTTAACAATTTAATTCATAAATCTAATAAAATTCTTGGTACATATCCTTAACCCCTCCCTTCCCTAATCCTTCTTATATGCACGTACAGCCGTTGAAGGCGACGCAAGCGCCACGCAGCGGCAATTAGTTGCAATCGATTAATAACCGCAACCGCGCGAGGGACATTGCGTTCTTAGATCTCCTCTTCAATATTAATTATCACCGGACTTTGAGTCCTAGTAATTTCGCGAATATGACGCGCCTTCCGCGATTACAATAAGTCGAGAGTTAAGGAGTGTGTGACATCCTAGAACTGATCAAAGAGTGCGTGCGCCGATCCACGTGGCGGACCTGCTGTGTTAGCTGATACTCTGGGAGGAAGGCGAGGCAGTCCCTCACAAGGTTAGTGCGTGCATTCCACTCTCATCCACTTTCCTTGCTCTGCTTGTTGTATGTACCAATACAGTCCACAAATCTTTATCGAAGAAACCCACGTTACTGGCGCCTCCATATTGTGTGGTCACTTCTCGCCGGATTAACCTTGAACTTCTGCCCTTGTTAGGACACTAAATAGGCCCTAATAAGTGACATCAGTAATCATAATTATAAACCACATTTTGTTTGGCCACTTTGTGCCTATTCACATTTATTGATATCCCGCCCTTATTAGAACACTAAAATAGGCTCTAATAAGCGACAACAATATTCATTAGAAAACTATAATTGTAGATTAATATCTATATTTCAATCTTCCGTGTTACATGACAGTGCGTCGTCACTGGACTTGAATTGACCTTCCGCCCTTATTAGGATAGTAAAATCGGTCCTAATAAGTGACATCAATATATACTTATTATAAAACTATAATTGTAGAATATTTGTCTATATTTTAATCCCTTTTGTTGTATGACATTACGTCATCAACTTTTAATTACAATTATAGACTATACTGTTAAATTACTTCCCTTATTTACATATATATTTAATCCTTATATTCGTTATTAATATCTACATAATTTTCTATTGAATTTCCACTCTCATCCACTTTCCTTGCTCTGCTTGTTGTATGTACCAATACAGTCCACAAATCTTTATCGAAGAAACCCAGTATTATTATTAAAAATATCATTTAATAAATATTTACAATTAACTTAAATATTAATGAGATCATACTATATTATTTATTCCTATTTCCTATTTCCTACTCAATCACTAAAAAAATCCTGCAACGTGTAATAAATTTTTTTCGTTTAATATGTATTAAATTGCATTTTAAACTTTTTTATGCTTTTAATTTTTAAAATCTAGAGGTTCACCCTCGAATAAAATTTATTTCAATTCTTGAATAAAATTTACTATATAATTATATAATACAACATAAAAATTTAATAACAGTTGTTTGTATAAAATAATTTAATTGTTTTACTTTTATATTCAGTTATTATAATATTATGTTCGATGGATAGCATTTACCTGACTATTAAAAAATCAGCCCTTAATGTAACTAATATTATTCCGTGTTACCGTAAATTTTATGCATTATTTTGAATAGTATGGTCTACATAATAAATGGCGAATAGTTTTCAAAAATTTTTTATAGGATAAGGGTGACAAACGAGCACACAGTCCACCTGATGGTAAGTGGTTGCTGTGGCCCATAGACATCTAAATCTATCTTCGATTACGAATCAAAATGCAGATGCGTTGTCACCCGTGAGGACTAAGATGGAATGCCTCGTTTCCAGTAAAAAGGGTCTCCGGTTCTCTACACTCATCATACGAAACACAGCAGCGTTAAGCTGCTATTTTACGCTGTTATTCTGTGAGAGCGTAGTCCTTCCCCGGTCGAGCCGACCCTTTCGTGCTACAACCATAATATAGTTGCAGCATGGCTCTACCACGTATAAAATTTATGTTACTGATTAATGAATTCATTCGAGTTCACTCTGGGTTTCGTATTGCCCGACCGTCCTAATTGGTGAAATTTTGCAATTCGGTTGGTTGGCTGAGGTTATACTTCAAGAGTGTTCCCATATAAATATGAAGAAAATATTCTGCACTAAGGTGGAAAAACAAGGATTGATTTTTTTTGTAAATATTTGGACAACGATCTAGTTGTTAGTTTAGTCTAGGTGTTAGTAGTTACCTTGAGCTTCTGATATTCCGTAGTCTACTCAAAAGGGTTGTAATTCTTTTTCTTCTACGAGGGGTGATCCAAAAGTAATGATAATGAAAATAGAACACGGTAATTAAAGTTAAAATAATAATTTATTTTTCTACATAGTCTCCTAAAAAATCAATACATTTAGTCCATCTTTTTTCTAAACCCAGGATTCCCTTTGAAAAAATTCTTTGTCTTGACCCTCCCAAAACGCTTCAACAGCGGCCATTACTTCGCTATCGTCTTCGAATTTCTTGCCTCAGAGGCGTTCCTTGAGCCGCGGAAAGAGGTAGAAATCACTAGGAGCTAGATATGGCGAATAGGAAGGGTGTTCGAGCAGTTCGAATCCCGTTTCTTGAATGGCAGCCATCGCAACTGCGGCTTTGTGAACCGGTGCGTTGTCTTGGTGAAACAGCACTCCAGCTCGCAGTTTGCCGCGTCTTTTTTCCTTAATGGCCTCCCGTAATCTTCTTATTTGGTCTGCGTAGTAAGAGCCCGTAATAGTGGCTCCTTTTTCCAAATATTCCCAAAAAACAGATGCCATAACCTTTCCCGCCGAACTTGAAACTTTGAATTTCTTTGGCGTCGGTGAGGAGGCTCGATTCCAAGAAATCGATTGTTGTTTCGTTTCAGGATCAAAATGGTGGATTCAGGTCTTGTCCATAGTCACAAAACGGAACAAAAAATTTTCTTGATTTGCTTGGAACTTTTCGAGATTGACCCTCGAAATGTCAACTCGATTTTTCTTTTGCTCGTCGGTTAACATTCTGGGTACCCAACGAGACCTTTTTCATATGCAACTCATTCGCAAGGATTCTTTGAACGCTGCCATATGAGATCCCTGTGACCTCAGCTACATGCCTGATGGTCACTCTTCGATCTGCCAACACAACATCTTCGACTTTTTTCACGTTGTCTTCAGTGAGGGACGTGGATGGGCGTCCTTCGCGATGTTCATCTTCAGTGGATGTTCTGCCCAGTTTAAACTCCTTGGCCCAGCGTGCAACTGTAGAATATGGAGGCAGAGTCCCCAATGTTTCCACTAAGTCACTGTGTATGTCTTTTGAAGACATTTTTTCAAACAGAGGTACTTGATGACAGCTCTAATTTCGTTTTCTCGAAGTTGATGTTATCTCTTTGACAGTTCGTATTCAAATGAATGTATCTCCGGAAATCGTGATCTATTTATATGATTTTTAGGCTGACGTAGTGAGTATATAAGCAAGCAAAAAATTTTTTTTTTTGGATTTTTATGCGGACCTGAAGTAACCGATTATCATTACTTTTGGATCACCCCTCGTATATGGTATGTTATAACAAAACTTTAGAAGCTATTATGTGGTAATTATTTTATTCTGTATAGTTCTTTGAAGTTAAAATAACACAAGACTGTAAACTGTTCTTTTTTTTGAATACTCCCCTTGGGTTTCTTGATGTTTTTTTCTAGGATCGCTGGTTCGGAAAACAACAGGGGTATTTTCCAAACCAGCGATGAATTGAACATAAAAATAACTTTCTTAACTGAGTTCTTTAATAATCTAATAATAACTTAAATAGCTATCAAAATTGTATAAAATGTGTACGTTGTTTCAGTAGCGGAAGTGAAGCAGTGGCATTTGATTTATTGCATGTACGCGATGTTGGAAACTATCTGTACTTAGCATAAGCTACGAATAATAAATACGCAAAAGCACTTTAAAACAACGGAAGTTTAATAAGAAGAAGTAGTTAAAAAGAACTAAATAAATTATTTATTTACCGCAACAAAACACAGTCACAGCAGTGGTATTCAGTTGATTTGTCAACTTTACATTATATTTACCAATGTGTAAATTATGTGAACCTAAACTAATATAAGAAATACCTGATATAAATACAATGAATATTACAAAAATATAGAAATAAGTGCATAACAGGAGGTTTCAAAAGAAAGTGAGAAACCTGTTGACTGAAAAGTGTTATTATTTTATTGACGAATTCTTAAAAAATTATATAATATCAAAATTATTTTATGAGACATTTTAATATGTCAATGATATAATAATATGATTATATTTAATTCCAAATTATAGTTTAAATTCCAATTACATTTACAATATAAAAAAAAACTATAATAAAAAAAAACTAAAAGTAATAACTTAATTATCATACAGTCCTACTGTACTCCCCATGGTATCGTGCCAAGAACGCTGACTGCGTTTCCCCGCTGAATGGCTATACACAGCCTTTGAGCGAGAAAAGAACCAGCCCTCTTATCATCAGCAGCAATGACCAGTCGCGGATAGAGTTCCTTTAGGACCCCACGGA
This sequence comes from Parnassius orleans, assembly GCA_029286625.1. Taxonomy (NCBI): domain Eukaryota; kingdom Metazoa; phylum Arthropoda; class Insecta; order Lepidoptera; family Papilionidae; genus Parnassius; species Parnassius orleans. The sequence continues at coordinate 471,053 of JAGSMP010000334.1, read as the reverse complement.
CTGATAGTCTCTACAGCAAATGGCACAAATATGTAGTCATCTCTCAGAAACTCATATTTGCGCCACTTACCTAGTTCGGCTGCCTCTGATGCCGCCCCGGCTCTAAAAGAGATAGCCTTGAGATGAGAGTGTCACCAAAGTGTCTACGCAAGTAGCATCCCACAATAGGGCTTTACCTCTCCCAAGGGACCAATGTCATACCCTCGGGTCTCCTGTCACATTCCTGAACAGTTATAGAGACAAGAGCCCTTCGGATGACATCGTTCAAAGAACCGTGCTGTGAACACCTACCAGCACTTTTCTTACATGAACGTTCGTGGAGCCCAAACTTGTCGACGCTGCTACTACAGGGGCACTGATGAGGTTGACAAATTGCCGATCCTAGTCGGATTCCTACGGCGATGCACAAGCTTTCCCTATCAAGTAATGTGCCGAGATTACTTGATGGTAAAGCGTGTAACCAGTGACTAGATTCCTTAGTCGAAATAGCTAAAAGGCGTGTCTGATCTTGGTCACTATGGAAATTATGAAACAAATCTTTCTGCACACTCTGTACCAACGGAATATCCCACTGTTTATTTTGTTGGTTAACTTCCAGTGAAACACTCTCGCCGGGACAGAGCATTCGCCATGTTTGCCCTGCTTCCGTATCAAAGCACAGGTCTACTTTATTATTTAAAATTATGTAACATAAGTCACTGACCCTATGCACGGAAGCAAGGAAAGCAGGCAATGCAACGCTAGAAAGATTTCTCACACCAGTACCACCAAATTTTATAGGTGAAGTAGTTGAGTCCAGGCTGTTGTACTCAAAGTTAAATTTAGAATTTTTTCTAAAGCTATTTTAAGATTATTATCAATATCTTTTAAAATATCCGAAAAAGTAGACAATATTTTAAAATAGTAAGAGCAATGTAGGGGTTTAAGTTATACAACTATTTATCAACGTGGTTTAAAAACTGATCAAATTTTGTTGTTAAAACAGTTTTAATACTATCGAAACACAACGGGGCACCTAGCAGGTATAGCGATTCGGTACTGACAGTTTTTATTCCTGGAGAAATATGATTGAAATTTTGAATTAAAGTGTCTCTGTTAGAACTAGATAAATGATTAGAAAAAAATATTTCACACTTTTTGCTATTTGCTTCAAGACCAATATTTTTAAAATTTCGAAAAATATGAGTAAGATCTCTGAGGACGTCATCTGCCCTACCTTCCAGTGTACCGTCGTCCAGGTATCAGTTTGAATTAGGCAAATTATTTTAAATTATTTTTTATTTTGGAAAATCTGCACAGGACTTATAAGATTTACCTCCTCCTTTTCCCTTACACCATCGGGAAATCAGACGCTGGACGTGTCTCGAGCTCTTTATTGTTGACATTCCACTGTTTCGAACTAAATGGTTTGTTTGCGTTTGTAATGCAATTTGCCAGCGTCTGCTTTTCCTTGGATTACGGCGTGTGGAGTCGGAGGGATTGAACAGGCAAGATAATGCGCCTAGCCTGTACCATCTCTGGATACATCCCAGATACCACCATATGGGATTATCGTCATGCTCTGGTTTACAATAAGATAAAAGGTCTTGAGGAGAAAACATTACCCAAGACAACGATCGTTTTTTTTTTTAATAAAGCTGAAGTGACAACTTAAAATCTAACTAATAGTAAGCGGCTACTGCAGCCAACTTCAAACTAAGAAGGCTAGGATAGATGCGTTGTCACCTCTGAGGACTAAGATGGAAAGCCAAAAAGCCTGTAGTTATACTGGCTCTTATCTTTCAGACCGAAACACAGCAGTGCACACACTGTTTTGGCGGCAGAATATATAAGAAGGTGTTACCTACTCAGACGGACTCCTAGACATAAAACGAGATCGAAACCTTGAAGAAAATGTATCCATATCACACGTATGCTGTTTTGTGGATCACTACTCTCGAAATTGATGAAGAGTAAGTTTACCTAGGTCAAATTATACGCATAAGTAAGTCAAAATTTGACCAAGAGTTCAATCAACGGAGCAATGTTCGGAAGATTACGACACATATTCTTCTCCAGTATTCCTCAAAATTTGAGCATCTAGTACGTGTCGTTTGTGATGACCTAAAAACTGAAAAGTGGTTCTTTACTGTTGGCTGTTAGTGAAAGTGTTTGTTCATATCAAATAAGGGAAAATCAGCTTGATTGGATATCTAAGGAAATTTTATTGTTTAAATACACGGAGTCAATAAGTTTTGGTAATTTTTTTGTTTGGCTAGATATATTTTTATTTGCCAATTGTAAGGCAAACGTTACATTCTTAAGTAAATATTATAAATAGCAAGCAGCCTTGGGTTAATATTATTTCGTTAAAAATTTACGAACGCAAATACCGGAATTGGAGACTCTTTTCACTGGAAACGAGACATTCCTTCATAGTCCTTAGGGGTGAACATGTATCTGCATTTAGATTCTTGATCAAGGACTGTGTACTCGTTTGTCATCCTTATTCTATAAATAAATAAAAAACTATTTAAACTTGAGTGTGGTCTACAGCATTGGACTGTTAAAAACTATACAATGGTAAATATTAGACCAGATTGGGCACGGGAAGCAGCATCACTGCTACGAGACTTTGTTATTCCGAACCCTTATCAGCCTGGCATTACGGCATGCAAAATCTCCTAACGAAGAGGACCAAGTGCACCACTGGATTAATGAAGAAGAAGATGCTCATTCAGTTATTATTTATTTTAAGAATTAAACAGATTAGTAGTTAACCCACAGTACGAAATGGATCATAAATCCATTTCGTACTGTGGATGTCGTAAGAGGTGACTATAGAAAATGATGAGAAAGATTTCATGGCACCTGAAAGATGGCGGAATTCCCATCCCGTCAATTCGAGACATATAATATTCAGACCGACGGAATGGGCGGATAGCAGGGTCGAAGGTGCGAAAGGTCAGATACTGCCATCGTGAATCCGTCTGCCAAGCGTGGCGATCATAGCAATCTACAACCCTACAACAGTAGAAACGCATATCTAGATGTATATATCTAGTCAACGTGCTTATAAAAGAAAGACAGATGAGAATAGAAACCACTTACCTCCAATTGGACTATTAACTCGTTTGTCAATATTCCATTATAGAAAATAAGGTAAGCATTCTTTTTTTTTAATTCATCACTGTAATATATATAGGGATTCAAATCTCAAATCAGCAACAATATTTTTAATAACTTAATTTCTAAACATTTTAATGTTATTTATTCTTAATAATTTAAAGATGTCGTTAATTTTAATCGGTTGTTTTGCTTTATATTGCAGCATGCGAAACACTTTTCACTTGCGTCACACCTCACATCTTCCATTTCCGTGAGTTAGATATCAGACATACGAATGTTTGCCGGAGCGGTAATATGCGTAATGGTACAAGCTAAAGGGATTCTCTATGCAAATTCCAAAACCTCAACTATCAGTGTATTGAATGCATACATTAAAAATTATTTAAGAACCCTAGTTACATCAATAAGAAATATTATGTTTATTCTATTATCAGTTAATCCTTGTATCTATTGTATAACGAACAAAAAATACTTTGACTACATTATTTTTCTAATTATTTTAAATAAATTTAAAATGTTAAAAAAAATCCCTTATATACGCGTAACGAAAATAAGATGATATGTCTTACCTAGCTTGAAGAGTACCTCTCGCCCTCGCTCAATTACGTGCACTATCCCCGTCAATACTAATCCCAGCAACACTACTCCTTACACCACTACACTAAGAAAGACACACTACCTTCGTTAATACAACACGTGTTTCGGCTCTACACGAGGCATCCTCATGTGAAGTAGACTCTGCGGTGGCTGACACTTAGCGGTCAGCATTTCCGCTTAGTAGTAAGTAACGCCCGATTCTATTAATTATCTTTGAAAAATTATCTATATACATGTATAAATAAATAAAATTGAGGTTTCTGTTTGTAATGTTGTAATAACTGCCTTCTATTAAGCTCAGGGGTAACAAGTTTTGGCAAAAATTTATTTGACCAGATATTTTTTTTACCAATTGTAAAGCAAACGTTACATTCTTAAGTTAAAATTATGAATAGCAAGCAGCTTTGGGTTAATATTATTTCGTTAAAAATTTACCAACGCCAAATGTATCTGCATTTAGAGTCTTGACCAAAGACTATGTGCTCGTTTGTCAGCCTTATTATAAAAATAAATAAAAAAACTATTCCAAATTGGGAGAGGTCTAGAGCATTGGACTGTTAAAAACTACACGATAGTAAATATTAGACCAGATTGGGCATGGGAAGCAGCATCACTGCAACGAGACTTTTGTTATTCCGAACCCTTATCAGCCTGGCATTACGGAATGCAAGATCTCCTAATGGAGAGGCCCAAGTACACCACTGAATTGTGACTTAATTGGATTGTTAACTAGCGGATTAATAAAGAAGAAGATGCTCATTCAGTTATCATTTCTTTTTAGAATTAAACAGAATGGAAGTTAATTTTTCATCCATTTCGTCCCGTGGGTGTCGTAAGAGCTGACTATAGAAAATTATGAGAAAGATATCATGGCACCTGAAAGATGGCGGAATTTCCATCCCGTCAATTCCAGACGTATAATATTCAGACCGACGGAATGGACTGAATCCGTCTGCCAAGCGTGGCGATCATAGCAAATCCTCCCTACAAGCGCACAACAGTAGAAGCGCATATCTAGACGTGGATGTCAACGTGCTTATAAAAGAAAGAGAAATGAGAATAGAAGATCGGCACTGGAAGTTCATCAGCTACGTTATTAACTAAGACATATTGTTCCAGACGGTCCACGTATAACAGCCAGTCGTCCGCATGAATGTCGAACTCCGATAACTTGCCGATTGACATCTTGTTTTTTTTTTCTGTTATGTATATAATTAAATGCGCATGAACTCGTCGCCACTGTCGAATATGAGCGTATTAAGATAGGAAAGAAAACACTACGTACTTCCTTAGCCTTTAATGCGAGACTGCGGTGACCGCTGCAATTCACAATGACGAAATATTACAAATTACTATTCTACCTACATTACACATAGTAATCACTCTAAGAACCAAAATATGCTATGTGACATCGAAAAGCGCATCTAAATCGATCAAGCCGTCTCGGGGCAAAATTCACTACAACGAGTGAAAAAATATTCATTGCAGCGCCCTCTTGCAAGTTTACACCATAACAGCTATTTAAGAACCATCGCCTATAAATCACAAACTCTTTACGGAAAACTTAATCTAAATTAGTCAAACCGTTTTGGAGATAAATGGTAACATTTGTGTGCACAAATATGTTTATTGCAGCGCCCCCTGGCGAGTGAACATAATAACACATATCTAAGAACCATCGCCGATGAATCACAAACCCTTTGCAGAAAACCGTATCTTCGGTCAAACCATTTTGAGATAAATTGGAACAATCGTTTACACACAAACAAACAAACAACAACCTCTTACCCTAAACTCATAATACATCTTCTCCGTTCCGTCGCGGGTAAAAAGCTCTGGAACTCCTTACCTAAAGACAATAGGAAAACACCAAATAAGATACCCTTCAAAAGATTGGTTCGGGAACATATTTCGAAAACAACGTCGTCCACGTAACATGAATTGGTACTGCTACCTTTATCTAGATATATTATGTATATTGTTTTTTTTATAGGATAGGGTGACAAACGAGCACACAGTCCACCTGATGGTTACATTCTTTAGAGCTTAGATGTCTATAGGCCACAGCAATTTATTCAAAATATTTGTCTGTTATTCAAATTCAAATTACAATTCAAATTGTTTAAATCATCAAATTAAATGCTTTATAATTTTTTATACTTAACAAAAAATCACCAAGCTTTTCGTATAAAATATAGCCTTGATCACTCCTGGCATTTCTTTAAATCTGTTCGTGAAGTGTCATCACAATTAGTTCACTCATTCCGAAGATTAGTATGCGTAGGCAGACAGACAGACAGACCGACAGACTAACATTTCAAAAATGGTTATCCGTGTTTTAATAGCATGTAAATAACCCCCTGCGCTTAATAGAAGGCAGTTATTTCCACATTACAAACAGAAACCTCTATTTTATTTATTTATACATGTATATAGATAATTTTTCAAATATAATTAAAAGAATCGGGCGTTACTTACTACTAGGCGGAAATGCTGACCGCTAAGTGTCAGCCACCGCAGAGTCTACTTCACATGAGGATGCCTCGTGTAGAGCCGAAACACGTGTCGTATTATCGAAAGTAGTGTGTCCTTTTTAGTGTAGTGGTGTAAGGAGTAGTGTTGCTGGGATTAGTATTGACGGGGATAGTGCACACAATTGAGCGAGGGCGGGAGTTACTCTTCAAGCTAGGTAAGACATATCATCTTATTTCGTTACGCGTATATAAAGGATTTTTTTTTTACATTTCAAAGTTATTTAAAATAATTAGAAAAATAATGTAGTCAAAGTATTTTTTTTTGTTCGTTATACAATAGATACAAGGATTTAGTGATAATAGAATAAACATAATATTTCTTATTGATGTAACTAGGGTTCTTAAATAATTTTTAATGTATGCATTCAATACACTGATAGTTGAGGTTTAGGAATTTCCATAGAGAATCCCTTTAGCTTGTACCATTACGCATATTACCGCTCTGGAAAACATTCGTATGTCTGATATCTAACGCACGGAAATAGAAAATGTGAGGTGTGACGCATTTCATACATATTTTGCTGTTTCTTTTCCCTAATGGAAGCGAGTGAAAAGTGTTTCGCATGCTGCAATATAAAGCAAAACATCCGATTAAAATTAACGACATCTTTAAATTATTAGGTCCTTACATATGAAATTGGCGTTTTATACGGGAGGAATATAAAGTCATTTTTTATGTAAAATATATTTAATTAATAAAAGTATGCACCGTTGTTATCTATGCACTTTTGCCATCTCATAGGTAGTTCATTGTTCCTTTACTAAAAAAACCATGGGGGCGAGATTCAATACCTAAACTCTTTGAAGGCGGTTTGGACTGCCGCTTCGGAGTTGAATTCTTTTCCTTGTAAGAAGTTGTCCAAATTCCGAAAAAATGGTTATCTGTTGGAGCAAGGTCCGGGGAGTACGATGGATGTCGCAGACATTCCAATTGTAGCTCATCTAACTTAGTGGTTGTTTGTTGTGCAGTGTGTGGTCTTGCGTTGTCATGAAGCAGCAGTGGCCTAGAGCGATTGACCAATCTCGGTTGTTTAGCAGCTAGTTCTTCCTTCATGGTTTACAGTTGCTGACAAAAGATATCTGCCGTAATCGTTTGGCCAGATTTTAAAAATCTGTAGTGAACGACACCGGCGCTAGTCCACCAAAAACTCACAAGTAACTTTTTGTGAGTCAATTTTCGTTTAGGGCAGGATTTGGCTGGGTCTCCAGGGTTTAGCCATTGCGACGAGCGCTTCCGATTATCGTACAGTATCCACTTTTCATCGTAAGTAATGATTCCATTTAAAATCCCGTCATTATTGTGTCGGTTGAGCAAAGTAACACAGCAGTCGACGCGTGTTTGCAAGTTCGATTCACTCAATTCATGAGGTACCCATCGTTCAAGTTTTTTTACTTTCCCGATTTGCTTCAAGTGGCTTAATATAGTTTTATCACTTACCCCTGAAGCCTGCAGCTATCTCTGAAGTGCTTTGTGATGGATCCGCTTCCACAATAGCCTTTAATTCTTCATTTTTCATTTTGGTCTTCGGCCGTCCTCGGGGTTAGTTCTGAAAGTCGAAATTTCCAGAACGAAAACGTTGAAACCGAAAATGTACCGTGCTTTCTTTTGCGACACCAGCGCCGTACACATCATTAATCCTTCGAACTGTTTCTGCAGCACTGGTGCCACGGTAGAACTCGTAATCGTAAATATACCGATATTTCATGTTTTCCATTGTGCGGTAATAAGCGACGCCAAAGAATAAAATAATGAGGAAAAAACAAATGAATGACTGTTTTCAAAACTCAAATGTACCTGTTATATGTCCCTCTTTTTCGCTCTTACGGTTATAAGACTCTGGAACGAAATACCTCTTGACATTAAAACCCTTCCAACAAGTTTTTCAAAAACAAACTTCGTGAACATTTTAGTTAAGCCTACATATTCATTTCATTGCCTATATTTCCTTATTTATCATGGCGTATATATATAAATATATATACGCCATGATAAATAAGGAAAATATGTGACGATAGATTCATTCTTTAAGAAAAAGCGTTAATTCACACTTGCAAGGCTGTATTAATATATTTATATTATATGTACATTTGTAAGATATATGTACCTTTAAATAAAGTAAATAAATAAAAAATCATTTATTCCTAAAAATAGAGCTACAGAGCTGAACAACAAAAAACAGTAACTTATATTATTTTTAGTTCATATTACATATAAAAAATTTATATGATATACGTACCTTTAAATAAAGTAAATAAATAAAAAATCATTTATTCCTAAAAATAGAGCTACAGAGCTGAACAACAAAAAACAGTAACTTATATTATTTTTAGTTCATATTACATATAAAAAATTAACTGGCGTACCCCAAATTAGGCATAGCCTGTATCTTGTGGACCAGGAGTACGGTTATCAGTTTTAATTACGTAGTTAAAACTAGCCAAATTCTCCCAACCAACAAATTATTTCTTTATTTAATATTAAGTTTTGAATGTCATTACAGTTTAGTGTGGTGGGATACCTTTTTACTATTTCTTTAGCTTTAGATGTGGTGCAATCTTTGATGTCGCCGCCTTTAAGAATTTTGTTATAGATATGGAGATGTGAAAACTGTGGGAGGCGTTGCGTAAAAACAGATTTGAAAGCTGGAATTGGGATATTCTGGTTTATTCGAACTTCGTTACCTTTTTTTCTCCCATTGTTAGTTTATTTTTGCTGCACTACCTCCCATATGTTTATCTGCTTAGCCTAATGATTAACTGGGAGAGAATGCCTTAAGGCATTAAGTCCGCCATATGTACGATTTATTTTTTTGTGCATAAAAGTTTAAATAAGTAAATAAATAAAAGATACAAGTATAATCATTTCGTTAACGCGGATATGCAGGAATGTACCAATCATATTATTTATAATCCATATCAATCTGATGATGACTGCTCTTTGATCTAGTGGTTGTAAACGCGACTGCTGATTATGAGGTCCCGGGTTCGAATTCCTAGTCGGGCCAAAAAAATCAGTTTTTGAGTTTTTCCGTCAAGAAATTCTCCGTAAAGCCGTTGATCCTGCGCCTGATCTCTCTCCGGTTGTGTCGTTTTACCTTCCCATCGGACTATGAGAGTGAGGGAATAGAGACTGCACCTGTGCTTGCGCATACACTTGGACACTATAATCCTGTCCAGCACCGATAGCTAGTCTCCGTCGAGGCTTCCCGTCGTGACCGAAATTTAGTCTGCAGGACATTATTATAATTAATATAATTAATCCATATCGCATATTCATTTATTATTACATACATATCATATTGGTATTAATTTCATAAACATATATTAAATCTCATATTCATTATATTTTCTATGTGTTTAAAGCTTCTTTTCTGCCTAGGTGTCCGTCTGGATACTTACCAGCCCTTATTTATTTCTGCCGCTAAACTGTTCTTGCCCTGCTTTATTCTGGTCTGAAGTGTATAGAAAGCCAGTATGATAACAGGCTGTGAGAAATGTCTCACAGCCTGTTATCATCTCAGCCCAACTCAGCCCTCAGTGTGACAACGCATATTTTTTAATTTGCGATCAAGGATAGGTGTAGGTGTCTACAGGCCACAACAGGTCCAGGTCGACTTCTGTATAAAAAAAATATGGCATTCAAACTCGCAACCGTTTACCTTCGCAACCTTTAACTATCACTACGGCCGCCTCTAATTAAAGAATGACTATATTATTATTTTATTAACATCCATACCATTACGGCCTATAAAATTTCACTGCTGAACATATGCCTCCCCATGGCAGGCGGGTTGGAAACCGCATGTATTTTATTATTTTAAGTTGTTATGAGGAAAATGTTGCTGCTCACTTCCCGTTTCAGTTTCCCTTTGTTGCCACTTACGACACCCACAGGACAATAAGGGGCAGTGGATATACACCGCCACTACACGGTTATTGTAAAACTCATATTAATTAAAACTAATTGTTTTAAATAGTTACACAAATAATAGCTGGGAAACATTTAGGTATGATGTCTTTGTAAAAACACATTTTTCTGATAAGTAGCTATTAAGATTTTAAATAAAATAAAATATTCAACAATTCCCGTAAATATAAGAAATCATTCTATAACTAGCGTTACATCGATTTGTTTAAATTTATAGGCCCAGCGAAGCGGACGGGTAACAACTATTATGTACATAAAATACAATGGCATTCCCAAGGGCACAAGTCACTAAACGCAATTTAGGAATACAAGGCACAACATCGAATTTAAAGCTCACTCAAATAAATCAGAGGCATTTCATTTAATAAAATGTTTCGCGTTATATCAATTGGGAATGTTTGCAATACACGTATGAAATATTCAGTTTACCTCGTATCTCTTTACATCTATATCGTACTACGTAACATTACAAATGCGATTATTAAAAGATAAAGAGAGATACAGAATTTCATAATAATTTTTTTTTTAGAATAAGAGTAATAAACGAGCACACAGTCCACCTGATTGTAAGTGGATGCTGTGGGCCATGGACATCTACATCTATCCTGGATTAAGAACCAAAAAGCAGATGTGTTGTCACCCCTGAGGACTAAGATGGAATGCCTCGTTACCACGAAAATAGGTCTTCAGTTCTCTACATGCACTATACGAAATAACCTGCTGTATTAAACTGCTATTTCAAGCTAGTCCTTCTCCCGTCAAACATACGTGCTTCAACCATAATACAGCCGCAGCATGGCTCTATAACCTATAATTTTATATTGTATTAAAATTTACTAGTAATCTATCTATTCTACAATAACAATTTCTTTCAGACCGAATTTTTGGTAACAACGGAGACAAGCCATCTGCGTAGGACAGGGCAAGAACAGTTTATAGAGACAGGATTATAGTGCACGAGTGTGCTTAAGCACACTCGTGCACTATAATCCTGAGAGGTTTAAAGCCAGTTTCACTCTCCATTCAATCCGACGGGGCCGGAGAGAGAAAAGGCGCAGAATAAACGGGCTGCTACTGTGAATTTCTTGATAAAAAAACCTAAAAACTGATTCTTTTTTATGGAAGAGGGGGTAAACGAGCATGGGGCTCACCTGACGGTAAATGTCGACCGCCGCCCATTTTGGCCCGACTCGGTATTCGAACCCGGGACACATGCACATGATCAACTAGACCAGCGATGTAGTCGATCTATATCTATTTCTATATACTTGAGTAAAACTCTAGGAGTACGATTCCTTTACATATTTTTTTTTGAAATTTTAGTTGGAGTACGTTTTTCTTTAGTAGAACCTCAAAGAGCAAAATGTGAATTTTTCTCTTGCAATTTAAAAGTAAAGTAACAGCCTATATACTCTTCACTCCTGGACACAGCCATCCTAACATTTCTGAAAGGAGATTTTAAGCAGATAAAATCAACGTGACGTCGCAGGATGTTGGACTACTTTTCTGCCCACGAGTTGGTCTGGGTAGACACCACCCTCTAACTTATACCTGCTTTCAAACAGCAGAACTTGCACTACTGTGTTGAAGGGTAATGAGACCTAGTATAATTACAGAGTGTGACGCATTCCATCTTACTCCATAGAAGTGAAATCGTATCTGTAGCCTTCATTGTATGAAGTTGACTGCACGTGTCCATGGACTACAGTAGCCACTTGCCATCAAGTGAACTGTAAATTCGTTTGTCACTTCAGTTTTATAAAAAAAAAACACATAGTAGATCAAATTTTAAAAGTGCTAATAATAATACGCAGACCGGCAATGTAAGAGTTCTATGTGTGGACATAGCGTTGTATGGGCTGATGATAATGATGATGATGACCCTTAACTATTAGACTGCGGCCGCTTTTTGATAACATTAATAATTTCTCTATTTTCAGTGTAAAATCATCTGTCTAAGAGAAAATTGCTAATTTCCTTAAGTGCCGCCGAATTTCCCTATCTTATATCCACGTAGCTTACCTTAAATGTAAATTTTAAATTGTATTACCATACATGACATGTCAACATCTTGCGTTGAATTTCGTTGCTGGAGTGACGTTAATATAACGCGATTGTAGATAAGGCAATAAATTAGTTTTCCGTTTTTGTAAAACAAAAATGAAATTTAAGGTAAATCTTTCATACGGAACTATTATTTTTTATAGAATAAGGGTATAATAACATACTAGCGCAAAGTGCAATTGACGATAATCAGAGATTAAGAATTAAAATGCAGATGTCACCCCTAAGATGGAATGCCTCGTTTCAAGCAAAACCACTCACCACTCACCATATTTGCAATAAAAGAATAATAATGTGCCGGACGGGCGAAACTCGGGAGTAAATGTTGTCGAAGATACTCCGCGAGTCGCTCACGTCCTATACCTATAGGTTTTGGTGGATAATTCTACTGCCGTTTTTGTGGGTGCGGCTGGGGTAGTATGGACTGACGTCCAATCAAAATGCACGAACTGTAGAATACAAATGGCAAGGCAGTGGCCAGCGGTTCGACTGCTCAACTGTTCGGCGGAAATCTTCTGACTATTGGTTATCGACCACGGTTGTTGAATATGGTTGTTCAACTACGGTTTATTTATTTTATTTATTTAAACTTTATTGAACCTTACACATTAAGTACAGGAACAAAAGGCGGACTTAATGCTAAAAGCAAGCACCTGGAGATGGCGGCCTCGTCCTCAAGGCTCCCGCTGGTTTTGAAGTTCCGGTAGATATTCTCGGACCCAATGCTGCCAGAACATGTCGGCGAGTACCTGGGAGCGTCGCCAGTGCTTTTTGCAGTCTATGTCCTTCTCATTAAACACTCCAGGTGTCGGTAGTCTCGCAGATCTTCCCAAAAGAAAGTGGTTGGGAGTGATGGACTCGTTGTCGTCGTTGTCTACAGAGATGTGAGTCAATGGTCTGCTATTTACTGTGTACTCCACCTCGTAGAGCTGCGTGGCTAAGACTTTTTCATGGGGATGTCTCTCATGAAGGACGGTGTATAATGCGGTCTTCACGCATCGGACGAGACTTTCCCACACCCCTCCCATGAAAGGCGCGGAGGGGGTGATAAAACGCCACACTATGCCTCGTCGACTGGCTTCTTCTTGAAAAGCCTCCCGAAGTTCCTTATATGCGCCGTGCATGTTGGTGCCGTTGTCGGAGTAAATCTCGGTAGGGCACCCTCGGCGCGCTGAGAATCTTCTTAAGGCCAGTATTGCGGAGTCTGCCCTGAGATTTGCGACAACTTCCAGGTGGACAAAGTGTAAGATTTTTCCGTCCCGACCCCCTTTTTATAGTATATATAGTGCGAGCGAGATAGAATAATATCCATCTCCCTCGCACTTTTTCTTATCTTGCCATGAAAGGAATATTATTTTAAATGACGCCTCATCTTAATAGACGCTAGTAATTCATTTATTTGTATTTTTTAATCAATAATATAATACGTTTATCGATAATAATATACGAAAGGTACTTCGTTCCAACCGAGCGTTCCACGACACTCACGCATGTTTTTTTTTTAATCACCATGCTTTTAAACACTTTTTGCCGTCGCGAACAAATGAAAAAGAACATATCACCCCGTGGGAGTTCCAGGGGGTGACATAGGGTAATGAAACAGGAGATAGGGAGGTGAAACAGGAGAGGTGGTATAGTATCTTCCTGATTAACACTCAAAAAAATAATAAAAATGCGGTTGACAACCCGCTTACCAAGCGTTGCATACTATGGTTAATATTTCCCCTATGGGGTAATCGGTGGGGAGGGCTTAAGCAGTGGTTTTCGATAGAATGTAATAAATTAATGAAAATAATGAATAGGGATTTTACTGATTTAAATAACTTATCTTAACATTTTGAAATTGTGGGTCATTTGAGAATATAATATGATAAAATATGAGAAATTCGGAAGGGGCATTTGTCGTCTTACTGTTTGTTCATACAACGGCATTTACATTTGTAGAGCAATTAAAACAGTAATAGGCTCTTTTGTTCGAAGTTTATTTCAGTAAATTCAGCAAAATGGTTTTGCGTACGAAAAAAGTAGAATTTACTAGATAGTAGAATTATTTTTTTGCCTGGAAGTCTGTCTGGGTAGATAACACCATCTTACCTATTTCTACCACCAAGCGACCGTGTGTGCACTACTGTGTTCTGGTCTGAATGGTATAGAGAGAGTCAGTATAATTAAAGGCTGGGATGATATCCATCTTAGTCCTCAGTTGTGACAACTCATCTGTAGTCCCCTTTTTTTTAAATACAGATGCATTGTCACCCCTGAAAACTAAAATGAAATGCCTGGTCACCAGTAAAAGGATCCCCGGTTCTCTACACTAACCGTAAAAATCACAGCAGTATTTTGCGGCTATTTTACGTTGATATTCTTTGGGAGCGTGGTTCTTCCTCGGTGACCCATTCATGCTAAAGCTATAATACAGCTGTAGCTTAGCTCTAACACGTAATGAGTAAATAATAAGTTGGAGTAATAGATTTTCTTAGGGGTTGGTGTAACAGGTGATCATTTTCGAAATAACAACTAAAAAAGTAAAAAAAAACTACAGTTCCCAAGCCACCTGCCATGCGTGGCAACTATGGAAAGTATACACCTATGTAGCAATCTATAAAGTAGTAATGGTAACGTAACATACATGATAACAAAAAAATTGTAACTCTTAGGGAGTTAAAGGATTACAAATGGCGGGCTTAATTCCTTTTTCATTTATAGAATACAAAAATAATATAACAGCTGACATCAAAAATGTATTAAGCCTGTCGTCCCAAAATAAAAATAATATTTACACTCGGAACATGACAGTTGTCGAGACTTGTGTACTATATTGCCAGAGAGCAAAATTGTGTGACACATTTAGTAAAAAAGGAATAAATTCCTTTTTTACTGCAGAAAATGCAAACGAATGATATGTATGCGTTCCATGCATTTATTGCGTACAATTACATTGTTAGTTTGATGAACATAGTCTGATTGTATGTGTTGATGAGTTGTAAGTTGGGATAATCCGAACAGCTTCCCCATCGGCGATGTTTCCCTCTAAAGAAATACGAGTGCTCTCCATAAGTAGCTGATACTGTCTCATGCTCAGTTCTCCCACTCGTAAATTGTTGAGTGGTTAGAGAGATAGAGAGATATTTAGACAGTAATGTAGGAATTCTCCAAAAAGTCTAAAATAAAAAGCAAAATTAAACATTATGACAAAACCCACGACGGATATATAAGTTGTAACCGAAAAAGGATTACATAAAATTTTTGAAAAACCCTAAACTAAAAGGAAGTTAATCACGAAAGATAAAAATAAGAAGCGTTTTAAAAAGGGTTGATTTGTAACGAGGTATGTCATAATAAACCACTAATTATAACTTTCCTTAGCCCTTCCTATCTTTGTGTACCTATTTATTTGTCGTAGCGATAGATACAGCAATAATATCAAATATAGGTATCACACATATTTACCTACCTATTAGGTAATTTAATTACAAACCTAAGAAAATCCGTCGGGGCTACATTCCTACATCAGTGAATTTTTGCGGCCAGTGTATCTTCATAATAAATTATATTATCTTCTTCAAACTAATTTGACGCGACGCTTATTGCATAACAAATACCTTTTCGTGGAAGAGCCATGCTGCAGCTATATTATGGTTGTAGCACGAATGGGTCGGCTCGATCGGGAAAGGGCCACGCTTTCACAGAATACCAGTGTAAAATAGCAACACAATGCTGCTGTGTTTCGTATGGTGAGTGTAGATAACAGGAGAGCCTCCTTACTAGTAACGAGACATTACATCTTAGCCCTCAGGGGTGACAACGAATCTACATTTTGATTTTTAATTGAGAATAGATGTAGATGTTTATAGGCCACAGCATTCACTTACCATTTGGTGGACTGTGAGCTCTTATTCTATAAAAACCGGCCAAGTGCGAGTAGGACTCGCATATGAAGGGTTCCGTTCAAATATTATCAAAAATAATATAATTGTGTATAGCGATGATATGGGAAAAATTTAGACATAATTTTAAATAACGCTTTAAAGGGACAAAAAATTATAAATTGTTACATGCCTGGAGCATCTTTTAGTGACATCATAAAAAAAATATAGTTACTGAATTTTGCCCAAATAGTACAATAATAATTTTTGTTGGTAGAAGAGGCAGTGTAAACAACAAACAGTTATTAAGATATACTGAACAACTTAATAACTTAAATGTACATAAAATTGTCTTGTGCACAGGGATTGCCACACGAAAATAATTTAAGGCATAACTTAAATTTACAAATGAAAAATTTGATATGTAATAATAATTTAAATTTGACATATAATTGTAATGATAATAATGACAAATTTCATTTAATTGACATAATAATTTAATAAAAAAGTTTTGGACAAAAGATAGGTATTACCTATACAAATATAATTTAAGACTGGTAGCAAATGTGCTATCTTATTTATTTTTAACTCAGCCAAGTTTTTGGCTACCAAGACCGCTTCTATTGAGCAGTGCAATCATTTGACATTTAATTTGGAATCAGTTCCAACTAATTTAAATTAGAGAATCCAACAATAGACGCAATCTCTAGGAATAATAAGAGTTTCGTTAATTTAGAATGCAGCCCACAAATAAGTAATAAGAATTGTTTACACCTGGTGCATCAAAATTTACAAGCCATGATGGGCAAAGAATTGGAAGTTGAATTTTTTTTAAATAGTAACAACATACATATCCTTTGTATTACTGAACATTGGCTAAAATATTATAATTTAATGTTTAATTTCAGAAATCACCAGGTGATCAGTTCCTTCAATAGAGAAAAATTTTTACGTGGTGGTTCCTTAATATAAACTGATAAATCATTATTATATAAAGAACGTAAGGATATTGTGAGCCTCTCTGTTGAGCGAACTGTAGAAATGGCTTGTGTCGAGCTCGAGCACCTCATTGTTGTAAGTGTTTACAGACCCCGATGTGCTACTTACGAATATTTTGAAAAGATTGTGGAAGAAGTTTTGCTCAAACTTAGTAAACAGAACAAGTCTGTTGTAATATGTGGAGACTTTAACATCAAGCTCCTTGAAACTTCTTCCATTAGTATTAAGTTTATTCATTATTTAAATCGTATAATATTGTTAATTTATTCTTAGAACCGACATGTATTGCTGGGCATTGCTGGGCCTAGTGCAACCTGTATAGATAACATTTTTACAGATGTTAAGCCCTTGCATAAATCAATCATTCAAAATTTAAGTTCAGATCACTGTGGACAGTTGGTCTCATTGTCTTACATACACAAAAACAAAAATGAGAAAGTTGTGTTTGTTCCAATAAATGAACATCGTTTGGAGAGGTTTAGAAGTAACAGTAAAAGGACTTCCATCGCTTTCATTTAAAATAGTGCTGATTATTTGTATGGTGCATTATTTAAAACTATAACTTGTGAATTTAAAAGAATATTTACTTCTTAAACTTTATCTATAAGCAGTCGCAAATCATTTAATAAATGGGCGACAGTAGGAATTTATAAAAGTAGACGAAAGTTATACGAGCTTTATAATGAAAGATCATATTATAATCATAGTGTTATATTTAGAGAGAATGTAAAAACATATACTAATATTTTTTTTAAATATGCTCTACAGCTAAGGCTTTACATTTAAGCAACAAAATTAAAACTGTATCAGATAAAATAAAAATGACATGGAGTATAATTAATAGTGAAACGGGCAAGGTCAAACCACGGAACATGGATTTTCAATTGAATCCATACTAATATTATAAATGCGAAAGTGTGTTTGTTTGTTTGTTTGTCCTTCTTTCACGTCGCAACAGAGCGTCGGCATGGCATGATTTTTTGTATGGGGATAGTTCGGTGGCTGTAGAGTGACATAGGCTACTTTTTTCAGCGGAAAAACATGTCATTCCCGTGGGAAAATGGAATATGTTGCAAAATTAAATTCAGCTAGGTGGCGCCACCGTGATTCTTCAAGACGGACGACGGTACGATGGACGAACACAGAAGGTCAGAATATCTGGATTATTATGTCTTTTTACCAAAATTAAGATAAAAATGTATGGATCTGTATTTTCCACGCAGGACCGGGAAGAGAGCGATAAAAACATAAAATTCACCAGCTGATTTTCTTCAAACGTTTTGGTGCATCGTAATTCACAGAATAGGCGATAACCTCGCAGACGATATTAAGTAATCCGTTGATGCTCTGCCTACCCGCAAGGGTTACAGGCGTGATTATAAGTATGGATCAGAAATACTATCACCACCTGTCACGCTTTCACCCTTAACTATTACTTAACAATGGTAGAAACAGTTCTTATTAAGCCTTATTAATAAGCCTTAGTAATATTTATTGAACGGAAATGAATACAGTTCTTATATGTGGTTATGAATGAATCGGTATTACAATAAGAAAAATTGTGCGAAATTATAAGAAAAATATTTTTTGAGAGTTCTTATTAACTAACGTATACATAGTTTAAATTGATTCCGCTAGATGTCGTTACTAGGTTTTTAAAACGCGGTAACGAAATGTTTCCTGACATGTACTTGCCGTTGTTAACTCCCGCCGTTGAGCCGCGCGTCAACTTATAGTGCATACGGTACCTATACGCTTAAATTGTTTATATTTCGTAGCTTATTCGACTACCTGCTTTCGATTTCGGTTGTTTGTTATTTGCTTTGTGATTTGGTTAAGGTTGAATGGATTTATATTGGCTTTCATTTTCGGATTTGTGTATTTTCTTGGATCGGTTTTGTTGATTTGGTTGGTATTCCTTTATACATATTTAAACTCTGGCTTTGATTTTGGATTTTGTTTATTTAGAATCGTGAATTGGTTTTCGTTGTTTTAGATTGTTTAACAATATTTCAAAGGAATATTAATAGTGTAGATAGTGTATACGGTACCTATACACTTACTTCTTTTTTAGTTGGTTATATTTATATTGACTACTGCTTTCGATTTCGGTTTTCTGCGATTTGTTTTGTGATTTGGTTTAAGTTGATTCGATTTTTTTTGGCTATCGTTTTCGGATTCGTGTTGTGTCTTGAATTGGTTTTGTTGTTTTGATTTTAAAAAATATTTAAAAGGAATTTTTATTCCTTTTAGATAAAATGTTGCTTTTAAAAAAAATATTTAAAAGGAAATTTAATTCCTTTTAGGTATTTTAACGTTTTTTTTATAAATAGGTTTTTTCTTACTTCATAATGCCTCGCAAACGTAAGTCCAGCCTTTCAAGAGTATCTTCTCAAAGACAAGCGAAAAGATTAGCTCGATCGCTAGAATCTTTAGAAGATGCTGAACTGAGAAGGCAAGAACAAGCAGAGCGTCAGGCTACTTTTAGAGCATCTGAGACACCTTCTCAACGTCAGCAAAGGCGTCTTGAACAGACAGAGCGTCAGGCTGCTTTAAGAGCTTCCGAAACACCTTCTCAAAGTCAGGAAAGGCGTCTTGAACAGGCAGAGCGTCAAGCTACTTTAAGAGCTTCTGAAACACCTTCTCAAAGTCAGCGAAGGCGTCCTGAACAGGCAGAGCGTCAAGCTACTTTAAGAGCTACTGAAAGACCTGCTCAAAGTCAGCAAAGGCGTCTTGAACAGGCAGAGCGTCAAGCTACTTTAAGAGCTACTGAAACACCTGATCAAAGTCAGCAAAGGCGTCTTGAACAGGCAGAGCGTCAATATACTTTAAGAGCTACTGAAACACCTGCTCAAAGTCAGCAAAGGCTATTCGAACAAGCGGAACGTCAGGCCGCCTTAAGAGCCGCGGAAACACCTGATGAAACTCAACACAGACTCATTGAGCAAGCTGAACGTTAATCTACTATAAGGGCATCTGAAACACCAGAACAGACACAGGCGCGAAGAGATGCAAATGCACAGCTCCAAGCTGAACGTCGACAAAATTTTCAAAGAAACAATTGGTCGGTTTTTAATGACGCAGCATTCAATTATGATCCGTTGATTGATTATAAAAATCACAGGTTAGTTGTTATCGGACTGATGGTCAAGGCGTGTCGATTTTGCAGCGCTTTAAAATGGAAAGATGAGACCGCAGGCATGTGCTGTTCCAATGGCAAAGTGTCTCTTCCGTTACTTGGGGAACCAGAAGAACCTTTGAAAACTCTCTTTTTATATGATGCTAATGAGTCACGGCGCTTTTTAAACAGGATCCGGAAATATAACACATTTCAAATGACGTCCTTCGGAGTTGACCGGGAAATAATAATGCCGGGATTTTCGCCTACATTTACGGTGCAAGGGCAAATTTATCATAGAATAGGTTCACTTTTTTTAGCTGAAAACGAACAGCATACATTTTTACAAGTATATTTTATGGGTGAAGAAGAAATTGAGGTAGACCGTCGCTGCCAATTTATCCAGGGAGTTGAGAGAGACACAGTGTTTAAAATTCAAAGATTCTTGCATGAACGTAACATTTTAGTCAAAACTGGAACGAAACAAGAACTGGAAAGACATTTTTGTTACATTTATTATTAGCGCAAGTACGGAAAGATAAAAACATTGCTGTGGCCGTAGCTTCCTCCGGTATAGCCGCTACGCTGCTAAGCGGGGGCCGCACTGCACATTCTGTTTTAAAACTCCCTCTAAATCTAGCCCAGGAAGAATCGCCGATCTGCAACTTTAGCAAAAATAGTGCACGAGGTATAATGCTACGACAATGCAAACTTTTAGTGTGGGACGAAAGTACAATGTCGCATAAAAAAGCTGTAGAAGCACTAAATCGAACGCTCCAGGATTTGCGCAGCAATACCGATGTAATGGGAGGAATGGTGGTTTTACTGGCTGGTGACTTTCGCCAAACTTTACCTGTCATTCAAAAGGGCACACCTGCAGATGAAATTAAAGCATGCCTCAAGTCGTCTATTTTATGGAAAAAGGTGACAAAATTCAGTTTAACTACGAATATGAAAGTGCATTTGTATAATGATATCAATGCTGGAAACTATGCTGACACACTATTAAAAATTGGCGATGGGCGGTTGGAAACGGATGCTGAGGGCTGCGTTAAATTGACGAGAGATTTTTGTAATTTAGTACAGAGTCATTCCGAATTAATTGCGAGCGTTTGGTTTGCGACAAATGGTTATGTGAAAGGGCGATCCTTGCACCAAAAAATGAGAGCGTTAACAAAATAAATTCGGATATATTAAGCGAAGTAGCAGGAGAAATAACAGAGTATTTGTCAGTAGACACAGTTATGGACACAGAACAGAGCACTTCATATCCCGTAGAGTTTCTAAATTCTCTAGAGTTGTCAGGTGTGCCCTCACATAAGCTTCAATTAAAATTAGGCGTCCCAGTCATGCTAATGCGAAATTTAGATGCTCCTCGGTTATGTAACGGGATAAGGCTGCGTGTGACACATCTTGGACGGAACATAATCGGTGTTACAATTTTGACAGACGTAGGAAAAGGTGAAAATATTATTATACCACGGATCCCTATAATTCCCACAGATCTTCCTTTTCAATTCAAAAGGTTGCAGTTCTCTATTAAGCTCAGTTTTGCAATGACAATTAATAAAGCGCAAGGGCAAACGTTACAGGTAGCGGGGTCAACTTAGAAAAACCGTGCTTCTCTCATGGTCAGCTGTATGTAGCATGTTCGCGTGTGTCAAATGCCCAGAATCTCCTCATTCTTTCCCCGAATGGAAAAACATATAACATTGTGTACAGTAGCGTCTTAAAATAGGGTTCAGTTAGTTTTCTTCCAAAATTCCCACAATCAATTAATCAGAATTCCCACAGATTTTTCCTTTCAATTCAAAATTTCCTATTTAGCTCAGTTTCTTTTCAATTCCAAATGCTGCACCTCTGACGGATCTTTTATTTGGCTCAGTTTCCTTTCAATTCAGAAAACTGCATCTCTGACAAATCAATTTAGCTCAGTTTCTTTTCAAAAGTCTGCATCCCTGACGGATAGTTATGCTCAGTTTCCTTTAATTAAAAAAATATCCCATTTCCATTTGGAATAAACAGGCTATTTTCATACTTTCCTATACGCTGTGTTTCAAAACATTTAAATAGGCTGACGAATCAATTTTGCTCAGTTTCCTTTTAATGGCTGCATCTCTGACAATTATATAAAACTCAGTTTTCTTTCAATTCAAAAAGCAATGGATAGTTCATTTCCCAGTGACCATACGGGCGAAGCCGCGGTAACAGCTAGTATTAACAATAATTTAACTTAATGTGATCAAGAAGTTGCAATGGCTTTTGAGAAATATTTTACTGATGTTCCTTTCTTGACAACAAAATCATTAAATTCTTCTCCTACTGTCGCCGAATCATTGCTTAAACAAAACGTAAAGCCTTGTTCAAATACTTTTAAATTACATAGAGTATTGCCAAAAGATATAGTTAAATATTTGAAAACTATTGATGCTAAGAAAACGGCAGACTTATGGGAGATTCCCGTTAAAGTTATTGCATCTATAATAGATACTGTGGCAACTTATCTAGCCACAACTTTTAATACAAGCGTCGAATCTGGTGTGTTTCCTGATGTAATGAAACATAGTAAAGTCATACCTTTATTTAAATCTGGTAGAACATTCATCATCATCATCATCATTACAGCCCTTTACAAGTCTACTGCTGAATATAGGCCTCCCCCAAGGAATGCCACAAAGCACGGTCCTGAGCCACCTGCATCCATCGACTTCCTGCATGTCTTACCAGGTCGTCACTCCATCTAGTGGGGGGGTTGCTCTACACTACGCCTACCGGTACGAGGCTGCCACTCGAGAACCTTTTTTCCCCATCGGTTGTCGGTTCTTCGAGCTATATGGCCGGCCGATTGACACTTCAGCTTACTAATCCGTTGGGATATGTCGGTTACTCTGGTTCTACTGCGGATATCCTCATTTCTAAGTTTATCACGCAGAAAAACTCCGAGCACAGCCCTCTCCATAGCTCGCTAAGCGACCTTGAGCGTCCTCATACGGCCAGCAGTGAAGGACCACGTCGTCCCAGGTAAACATACTCGTCAACAACTTCGAGCTTAGTGCTACCAACAACTACCGGCATAGGTGTGACATGGACATTAAACATGATCTTTGTTTTTTCCATGTTCATCTTGATTTACCTATCCGTTGGGAGACACTATTGAGGTCATTTAGCATAGTGCTTAGGTTCTCCAGCGATTCTGCCATAAGGACGAATCGCTGGAGAACCTAGAAGGTGAGTGATGTACTCGCCATTGATGTTTATACCGTATCCTTTCCAGTCCAGTAGCTTGAAAACGTCTTCCAATGCAGCGGTGAAGAGTTTCGGGGATATAACGTCACCCTGTCTTACACCTCTCTGCAATTGGATAGGATTCGTACTCTGGTTCTGTACTCGGATAGCCATCGTAGCCCTACTGTACAAATACTTCAGCACTTCGATATACCGACAGTCAACTTGGCACCGCTGAAGGGACTGTAGTACCACCCAAATTTCAACGGAATCAAAGGCTTTCTCATAGTACATATACGCAAGGCAAAGTGGCAGATTGTACTCTTCTGTCTGCTGTACAATTTGCCGAAGGGTGTGTATGTGGTCCATGGTACTAAAGCCTCTTCGGAAACCGACTTGTTCGGGAGGCTGGAATTCGTCGAGTCTGCGTGCGAGACGATTCGTAATGACTCTCGAAAACAGCACGTAGACGCGGCTCAGAAGGGAAATCGGTGTGTAGTTTTTCAAGAGAGCGTTGTCGCCTTTCTTGAAGAACAAGACCACCGCACTTCTGCTCCACGCCTCCGGAGTAGTTCCACCATGGAGGACGGAATTAAAGAGCTTCTGAAGGACTTCAAGTACCGGTTTTCCACCCGCTTTCAGAAGCTCCGCTGTAATTCCATCCTCATCAGGGGCCTTGCCGTTTTTAAAGTGCTGGAGAGCCATTCTAATCTCGCTCAGACTGACGTCCGGAATATCTTCAGAATAGTGTCGGATAAGACTCGCTCTTGGATCGTTACTCACACTTTCGTGTGGTGCCAACGATGACGTGTACAGCTGCCCATAGAACCTCTCAATCTCACTCAAAATCTTAGGTGTCCCGGAAACGATGCTGCCACACTCGGTCTTCAGCTTTGACAGTTGGCTCTTTCTGGCAGACAGATCTCTGGCAAAGACTTTGAAGCCTTGGTTCCGCTCGATCGCTTCTTCAATACAAGCTGCATTGTAGTTGCGTAAGTCCCGCCGCATGCATTTGGAGATCTGTCTATTCAGTTGCCTGTATGCTATCAAATCTATTGAAGACTGCAGCTTCATTTCCCGTCTAACAGCCATGAGATTAAGAGTGTGATCGGAGAGTTTTTGTGTTCTTCTGCGGCGGCTCTTGCAGAACTTAGCTTCGACCGCATGGACAGTTTCCACGAGCTTATCATTTATATCGTCCACTTCATTGCAGTCTTCTAGGCACTGAAAACCGTTTTGTAACTCGAACTGATAGGTTTCGGGACTTTGGATTAGAGCACGATGGGGACGGAGCGTTGACTTCATTAGACGAGACCTCTCCAACTTAACGTTTAGGTTCAGTGTGCTTCTAACCATTCGGTGATCGCTACTAGTTTTCACCCTCGCGATCACCGAGACATCACTGAACAGTTGTCGTCTGGTCGTCATAATGAAGTCAATCTCATTTATTGTCGAACCGTCGGGGCTCGACCAGGTCCACTTCCTGTGGGGCCGCTTCTGGAAGAAACAGTTCATCATAAAGAGTCCCTTTTTCTCCATGAAGTCGGCCAGCTGCTGGCCCCTTGGGTTCCGTTTCCCTATTCCGAATTTCCCTACCTTCAGCTCACCGTTCTCTCTTGTGCCTAGTTTCGCATTGAAGTCTCCCATTAACACCGTATAGTGGGTTTTGGAGGAATGCATGTCTTTAGAGATATCCTCATACATTTCCTCCACCTCCTCATCGGGATGTGCCGAGGTTGGTGCGTAAACTTGTATGACCTTCAACGAATACCGTTTGGTAATCCTGAGTGAAAGGTACGCAATCCTCGTCGACACACTCACAATCTTTACAATGTTCTTAACGAGAGACTTGTGGACGATAAATCCGACACCTCCTTGGGACAGATGATCGCTCTCCCGGTGATAGAACAAGTTGCTGGATTCGAGGATTACCGTGTCCTCCCCCTCTTTTCGGACCTCGGATAATCCTATAATATTCCAGCGCAACTTGTCTATCTCTTCTTCCAGTTCCAGGATCTTCTCGTCAGTCCTCAGAGTGTGTGCGTTATAAGTTGCCAGGTCGAGTCGTCGTAGGTGGCAACCGAACCTCCACCAGAGATTCTTAGCACCCCCTGCCCCGCCGTTACCATGGTCGCCACCGTAGCCAGGAATAGCGGGGCCACCGGGGACTGGGGGCCGTCTCTTCGTAACTCTCATCATGAGGGGATATTTGCCATAGTTGCCACGCTTGGCGAGCGGTTTGGCAACCGCAGTTTTTTTATTTTAATATTTCTGTTATCAGAAAGATGCTGCTGCCCATCTCCTGCCTGTTTCCCATTGTTGTCTCTTACGACACCCACGGGAAGACACGGGGTAGTGGATATTCTTAACCGCTACTACACGGCACATTAGACCATTAGACCCCTACAATTTTAGACCAATTTCTGCACTACCAATATCTAGTATATTTTTTGAAAAACTAATTTTAGATCAGATGTTAAGTTTTTTTTTTAATATAAATAAATTTCTTCATAAAAATCAATTTGGTTTTCAAGGGGTCGCTCGACAACTGTCGCCGAAGTAGAGCTTATTAAACATATTTTCAGGGGATGCTATGGGTATATTTTGTGTTCTTTGACTGTGTTCATCATGAGAAATTAATCAGAAAGCTAAAGTATTACGGTGTCATTCATATTTGAGTTGAAACGCGGAAAGTTATTATCAATAGTAAAATTTCTTCCAGGTCACCATTACTAATGTCCTTCAAGGCTCAATTCTCGTCCAATTCTCATTTCTAGTCTATATTAATGACTCACCTTTCCTTGTAGGGTATAATCATGATATAGTATTATTTGCTAATGATACTTTATCGATATTTATACTTAAACGTCAATCATTTAAATGTGACGAAGTGAATAATGCTATATAAAAATTAGTGAATTGGTTTAACGTTAATAATCTGCATTTAAACGGCAATAAAACTAAATGTATTAAATTTACAACAACGAATGTTAAAAATCTGAATACCAATGTGTTTTTAAATGTGGAAAAACTGAGCCCTCTTGAATACTCTGTTTTTCTTGGCATCACTCTCGACGCAAAGCTTCAGTGGGGCCCCCATATATCCAAACTAGCAAGCAGACTAACCTCTGCAGCTTATGCTGTAAAAAAAGATTAGAGATCTGACTAGTGTCGAAACAGCTAGATTAATTTATTTCAGTTATTTCAACAGCATAATGTCTTATGGGATTTTGCTATAGGGAAATGCGGCTAATTTAGAAACTATTTTTGTTTTGCAGAAGAGGGCCATAAGAGCTATTTACAACCTCAAACCGAGAGAGTCTCTTAGAGAAAAATTTAAAGAAATAAATAAATTTTCTTAGGCCTCTTAGTATATTTGCGAAAATTTAATGTATGTTCACAGAAACAAAGATAGTTTTAGTAAAAAAAGTGATATGCACTCTGTAAACACTAGGAACAAACACAAGCTAGGGTCTTCGGGCAATGTATACGCTATAACAACAAAGTGCCAGAAAATATACAAGGTATCTCTATTACCAAGTTTAAATATTTAATTGAACAAAAACTGTATAAAAATGGTTATTATAATATAAATGAATACATGGTTGATAATAACCCCAGGGAATGAGTTGGTCGCTTCCAAGCTGTTTCTAAAATAAATTTTGTAAATAGTTTGTAATCATTTATTGTAAAATTTATTTAAAAAAAAAGTCCCGCTGGGTTTCTTGTTGGTTCTTTCCAGGACAGAGGTTTTTTTCGAACCAGTGGTAAAGTAAAAAATGACTTTCAATAAGAATTACTTGTAATCAATTTTGAATAAAAAATTGTTCTATTCTATTATATTCTATTCTACCATCGTACAAGATTATATGTATAAAATATTTTTTATTATTTGTTGTTATAGCAGCAACAGAAATACATATTCTGTGAAAATGTCAATTGTCTACCTATTACGGATCATGAGATACAGCCCGCTGACGGACAGACGGACGGACGGACGGACGGACGGACAGCGGAGGCTTAGTAATAGGGTCCCGTTGGTTACCCTTCGGGTACGGAACCCTAAAAGAGACCTATTGTTGAAAACGAAAAATCTATCTAACAATTAGTCATTTCGCTCGATTCCATTTTTATTTTATTATTTTTATTTAAATTAATTTCAATCCAATTCGAGTCAAATTCAATTTACCTTGAAGAAAACTATTTTTACGGATTTTATCGCGTTTAATTTACTATTTTAATTCCCGACGAAATTAAGGAATGGAATTAAGGTGGTCTAAAAATGCAGTTACTTTGTCAGATGGTAAAATTCTGAAAGTATCGTCTACGTACCGCTTGTAGATCTACAAGCGGTACGTAGACGATACTTACTTACCTTAATTCCATAAACTCTAAAATACAATTCACAATGGAGTTAGAGGCAAACAATTCTTTAGTTTTCCTAGATGTTTTAGTCACCCGAAATCCTGATAACACTATTGGTCACACTGTGTATAGGAAAAAGACCCATACAAACCGCTATTTAAATGGTGAATCGCACCATCATCCAACACAATTAGCTACCGTGGGAAAATCTTTGTTTCAGAGAGCACGACGGATCTGTGACAGAAAATATCTGGCCGCCGAGCTTCAGCACGTCAAGCAAGAATTGCAAGACAACAAACTTCGGGTCCCGCGCCTACGTCACAGTGACCGAGTGAAGCCGGCCACAGTCGAGCGTTTGCCTGCTGTACTACCCTATGTCAGAGGAGTCACAGACAAGGTTGGCTACATCTTGAAGCGAGCTTCCATTAAAATATACTTCAAGCCGCCGAAGAAGATTAGTCAATTTTTACCATCTGTCAAGTGTCATATCCCTCTACAAGATGCAGGAGTGTACAAGCTGGATTGTGAATGTGGTCTCTCTTACATAGGACAAACAAGAAGATCTATAAAAACCCGCGTAAAAGAACATATAGCTGACGTGAAGCACCGACGTTCCGGGAAGACTGCAGTGTGTGAACATGTTCAAGATCGTCCCCGCCACTACATCAGATTTGATAGACCACAAATCCTCGCAAAAGAACACCGATTCCTAACAAGGATGATATGCGAGGCTATTGAGATTAAAAAACATCCTAATTTCAATAGAGAAGATGTATGGGTGCTGCCATCTGCTTGGGATCCTATAATTAACAAAATTAAATCCAAACCCAAGCATACCACTGCAAGACTTCAAGATACTGTAAGCTCATTCTCCGTAGATCGGACCAAAATTTAATATTCAAAAAACTGAAGGTAGCCGGGCTAACTATGACATTCGGACGTCAAACACCTCAGTCCCCCTCGTGAACATGGGTGCTGTAGAGCACCAGAAACGTCGGGAATTAAAATAGTAAATTAAACGCGATAAAATCTGTAAAAATAGTTTTATTCAATGTCTAGTGTTCGCGTAAATATAAGAAATCAATTTACCTTAATCTACAGCAGATTTGTCGTAAATGTTCCTACACATAACGTTGTCGAAAGTGCTATTACACCCGCAGGCTTGAGTTCTAATTTGTTAACTTAATTACGCAGAGAGGCAGATGGGACTTGATCTTAACTCACGCAACGTGTCCCTAAGTTAGGCGACTAACTTTACTACGACTGTAATTTTGTTATCACAATGTTTTGATTGTGTTATAAGTCTTTGTGTGTTTAGAAAATTTATCCGTTATTTGTTTTTCATATCAATGAAGCTGGTGACACAACAATTACAAAATATTGTTGAGAACAGACAAAATCATAATATGTGCAGAGACAAGACGATGTCATAAATAACTGATGCCACGAGTGAATAGGTGTTTTTTAAGTTACATCAACTCTTACTACTTTAGGATAGTAGTCAAGTACTAGTCTATATATACATACTAAACGCCTGTCACCCAGAGGGGTAGGCAGAGACTACGGACTTCCATTTGGCACGATCCTGGCACACCTCTCTCGCCTCCTTTACTTCCATATATCTACGCATACACGCTCGTCGGTTAATTGTACTCCTAATCTGGCCTTTTTTTAATATAACGCCAATTTGGTCGATAAACCTTCATCTAGGGCATCCCTTCCCGACTCTGCCGTACTATACTGCCGTACTGGTATCTACCGTACTGGTCTATAATAGCTTAAAAATCCGGTGGGTCTATGTCGGGGCACACAGTCGTTGGTTTAACGTGAAACGTCTATGTCAGCGAGTCGCTTTTAGTGTTAGAAAGAAAAGAGAGCGCCGGTTTTGGTCAGTCTAAGCATTACCCCTCTCCCGCCAACCCGCCCGGCCCTGCAATAAACTCAAGGTCGTAATAATAAGCTGACTATATAAGTAAAATAACTACATTTCACTTAGGTCCCTAAGTCTAATAAATTTATAAATTAGGACTAAGGCCTTTGGGACTTTTTCTTTCTAATTTATATATCTGTCTTTATATTTTGTTTTGTATTTTACATTTCTTAAATCTCTATTTATAAAAATCAATTGCTCTCCGTTAGTTCGCAAAAACTCGAAACTGGCTCGACTGATTCTGATGAATTTTTTTGTGTGTGTTCGAGTTTTAGATTTACAATTGAACCCGGTACGTGGCGCTGTTGTTGAGATCCAGAAATCATCCGTGCGAATCCGGGGCAATCATCAAGTATCAGTAAGTAATCAAGTAATCCATAAATTATTGTGAGGGAAAAGACTTATAAATGTATCTTCTCGAAGATAACACTAAACTCCACTATAAATTATCGGATTATTATTAATATTAATCGGATTATAATCATTATTAATTAATTAATCGGTAATTTTGTTTGCAGTCAAGAGTTAACTTCCTCTCCTATTTCTTTATTAGCCCGTAAAAAATCTACCGCATGACTTGGGCTGTCTACTGCTTGAATCGGGCCTCTCGTGTTGTATAGAAGGTTTGTCTTAATCGTCATGCTTGGCAAGCGAATTGACGATCGAAGTGCCAGACGTCTCGCACCATTGAAGTTGCTGCACGTCTTCGGTTTAGATATTTTAAGGGATGGCTGTACCATTTATCGAAAGCAATAAGGCAAATCCTCCATATAATGGGAGAAGTTCATATCCAACATTGCTCTTTTACGGGTCGGGCCACATTTATACATATTTATGTATGTAAAAATTTGTTAAGAAATCCTCTATATCTATCTACTCTATACTATAATAAAACTCTAACACGACGATTTCTGTATATTGAATATTTTTTTGAAATTTGAATTGGGGTATACTATGTTATCGATATAGATGCCAAAACAGATGTCTGTCTGTCTGTTTGGACACGGATCACGCAAAAAACCTGTAAACGGATTTGGATGAGACTCACTAAAGTGTTGTGTAGGGATTGAACCGTTGGCATAAGCATACATCATAACGCTATCTGTCATAGGAGCTGGGCAGTAGGCATAATCTTCCCTTTTGCAGCTATAAAAAATCTTAAAATTTTTAATGTCGTGAGATTAAAAAAATTACACTAGCCGATTTTGAGTTGTTCTTATATAATTCCTACCCGTTAATTTCTAAATATCATATATTTATTTTAGTATAATAATCAAATAATTACGATACTTTCATTGATTCAGCGATTTCAAAACAACCCCTTAACGGGTTGGGAGAAGCAAGTATGATAAGACGAGGATAAAAGTTTGCGTGAAATTTGCGTGGTTTGTAATTGCATGGTCATGGGGAAATTCGTAAAATGAAATCATGATCTCTGCAGATCTCATGCTATTTACCGCCTAAAAGTTGGAAAATTGTTAAACAAAACAGTACAGTTATCTTTTTTATCATTGTGTATAGGTAAGTATTATTGCAATTTGTAACTAGATGGCGTTGGCACGGAATTAAAAGAAGGTTTGGTTGCCACCATAGGTTATATTAAAAGGTTTTAAATAATATAATTATTTAAGTATTTTAGTATTGTTTTGAGCGCTGAATAATTTAATTTTTTTTTTCTTACTATTTCGAATATAAAAGTTAAAAAGTTACAGCCTATATACATCCCACTGCTGGGCACAGGCCTCCCCTAATTTCTGAGAGGGTTTTAGGGCAATTAAATATCCGCTGCGCTGCCCCAATGCGTGTTGGCAAACTTCACGTCTTAGATTTTTTTATTCTTATTTTTCAGGCATACAGATTTTCTCACAATGTTTCCTTCACCGCCGAGCACATGGTAAATCAGCACTTAAAATTGCAATTAACAATTTTATTGATGCCGGCGAGGATCGAACCCGGATTGCTCGCGTACTGTGAAATTTACAGCGAGCGCTAACCATCTGAGCCACCATGGCTCATTCTTTAGGCCGAATTTTGGTCATGGCCGCCTGTCTCAACGGAAACTAACAATTTATGCAGGACATTGAGATATTATGTACGAACCTTTCGGTAAAGAGTAATAGTGTTCTATAATACGGACGTAAGTACCAAGTGAGTACCTACATTATACTTTGTATACTTTAATGACGTAGGACTGGATTATGGATCAGAAGTGTCTGCGCAAGCACAGGTGCACATTTTATTCCCTCACACTCTCACAGTCCGATGAGATGGTAATCCGACACAAAATATAAAGAGATTGGACACAGACCCAACGGCTTTACGTGCTTTCTGAGCAACAAGTGTGAAACACCGATAAAATCTTGACTCTTGGCTGCTACTGCGAATTTCTTGATAGAAAACCCAACTGATTTTCGGGCCGATCACACCTATTACTTGAAGTTTAAAACACTTTCCTCGGTTGCAATAGTCTTTTCATTTCAAATATTTTTAATATTAATGGCAATATGGTGCCTTATAACACAGTACCAAGAATTGGTGATGGAGCTTGCTTATTTAAGGCAATCTAAAAAATCTGTTGTATGGGAACCAAGTGTTGGCTAGAGAAATTCGTGAGCAAATTGTGAATTACGTTATTGCGGACATTTTGTGTTTATTTTCAATATCCAGCGCAGAGCGTTTCGAATTCTCGGCGACCGACTCTTTCTGATCGGCTTGACTCTCTGGCACTGCGAAAATATGTTGCATCCCTTTGCGTATTTTATTATATATAGAGTATATTTGCGCATATACCACGGGGAGTGCTTTGAGGATTTGTTCGGGATAATTCCAGACGCTCAATTTCACCATCGCATATCGCAACAAAACTCGCGATACCATCCATACCATCTGGATGATTGGCGGTCCACCACTGTGCGATTTACAAGAGATTTTCTTCCTCGCATAACTTCCTTGTGGAATCGACTACCACCAGCGGTTTTCCGGACCGATACGACTAAGGTATCTTCAAGAAAAGAGCCTACTCCTTTTTAAAAGGCCGGCAACGTATTTGCAATTCCCCAGGTGTTGCAGTTGTACATGTGCGACGATATTTATTTACCATCAAGTGAGCCGCATGCTCGTTTGCCCTCTATCCAATAAAAAAAATCCACTCTAATAGACTCCCAGTGCGAACGAGCACTGCCGCGTAAATTTTTTCCAGAAACAACGACGCATAAGTTGTACATTATACCGCTTTTCCGCAAAAATCTCATTGCCGTTTATGTCGGTAAAAATAATTTTTCTCCTGTATTTACATAATAGCAACCGTTTTTGTTTACTGTTACCATCCATAGCTTCATCACCACTTACGGTCAGGTTGAATTGTATCCAAACACTAGCTTATAATTATTATAAGTAAAACATATTATATACTGTTAAATGCTTTTTGTTCCTATTTTGTTCTTAGATATTAATACTCGTAGTAAGCATATAAATATACGTCATTCGTTGTAACCGAGTTATAAACACGAGAAGGCTCTATATTTGACGCGTATTCTTAAGTTAAAAGGTAAAGTTACAGCCTATATACGTCCCACTGCTGGGCACAGGTCTTCTCTCATTTTTGAGAGGGTTTTAGGGTAAGGAAATGTCCGCTGCGCTGCCCCAATGCATGTTGGCGAACTTCACATGTCTTAGAAATATTTTTTATTTTCTTATTTCTCAGACATGCAGGTTTTCTCACGATGTTTTCCTTCACCGCCGAGCACGTGGTAAATCAGCACTTAAAATTGCAATTAATAATGTCATTGGAGTCGGCGGGGATCGAACCAGGGTTGCTAGCGTACTGTGACACTTACCGCGAGCGCTAACCATCTGTGCTACCACAGCTGCATTTTTTAAGTATTTTTACGTATTTCTCGGAAGCCGGTCAACCGATTTAAATGATATATTTTTATTTAATTTATAGGTTATACTTCAGGGGTGGTCCCATATAAGTTTGAAGAAAAATTCCCATCCCTGAGGGTGCAAAACAAGAAGATAAAGATTTAATGCAACAATTAAGATAAAAAATATACTTTTAAGTAAAAACCGCTTCTGTAGATTTAATTCTTCGATGCATATATATATATAAGAGGGGAGGTCAAAAATTTTGCGGAATGGCGAGGTTGGCGAGTGTAAGTTTACTCCTCCAGGTAGGCTCTAGTTGAGTGACTCATTGTTAGTATATATACCTACGTTTAGTGTACAGCCTAATCGGGTCATTAGTTCTAGAGTTATCAACGAGTAAACAAGTAAATCGGGAAAAAACTAGCCACTATGGAGAAAATTGAATATCGCGCCGTCATTAAATTTCTCGCCAAACAAGGAAAGACACCTCAAACCATTTTTCAAGAGATGTCAACTGTTTATGAGGACTCCACTCCTGGGAAAACCATGATTTATAAATGGCACGCCCTTTTCAAACAAGGGAGGGACCCCCGACTAGGACGGCCGATTGAGGCTACCACGCCAGAAATAATCGAAAAAGTTGAAAAACTTGTGTAGCCTACTTTCCTACATTATACACACACGCATATACCTACACAGATACACACGTACATACTTTCTCACACTCAACATATACAATACTTTTACACGCCACTATATACTCTCAACACAATGCACGTAGCAACAGCCGGGCGTTGAACGCGCCGCCCGGAATTCCGTTAGCCCAGCTGGCAAAAGGATTGCCTGCGTCCGCGCACCGCGCTCACCAGTGGATATACCGATACGACGCGGAACGCACGTTGCTCGCTATCGCTAATCTTTTGTTCTCGCCTTAGACTTTTAATTGTTACGATTAATATTTATTGTGCTTTTCTAGACTGTATTTTTATTATAAACTCTTTTATATTGGCTTGTGTATCTTCTGCTTCTTTGTGCTAAATTAAATATTTTAACCGTCAGTGTTGTGGACTTATTTATATAGACTATTTATCTCGCCAAATTGGTGACCCCGAGCTGAATACGTATTTCACACAATAATGGCTAAACAACGCGAGCACAGCGGTGAGCACATGTCTGTCGGGCCTTCCGACATTTGCAAAGTTGGGATTCGTGTTCCGCCATTTTGGCCACAAGAACCGGAGATTTGGTTTGCTCAGGTAGAGGGACAATTTGCGATTTCTGGAATAACTAATGATTCTACAAAATTTAATTACGTTATTGGTCAATTAGAACATCAAGTATCTAAGGAAATAAAAGACATTATTGTGAACCCTCCTGCCAGTGATAAATACGAAAAGCTTAAGTCAGAGCTTATTAAAAGACTGAGTGCATCTCATGAAAGGAAGGTTAAGCAATTGCTCATGCATGAAGAGCTCGGTGACAGAAAACCGTCACAATTTCTCCGGCACCTGCAAAGTCTAGCGGGACCTAACGTTCCGGATGAGTTCGTGAGGACGATTTGGACGACTAGACTGCCAGCAAAAATCCAGACAGTTTTGGCAGCACAACCAACCGCCTCGCTCGAGATATTAGCAGATTTAGCGGACAGAATCCAGGACATTGCTACATCATTGCCTCAAGTAGTTACTACCAGTTACTGTGCACCTCCAACTCCTGGGTCCACGATGGATTCGATGGCCAAAGAAATTGCAGAATTAAGAAAGCAAGTGGAAAACCTAACAACAAGGCTTCATCGGAGATCTCGTTCTCGCACGAGATATCAGGAGCGTCGCAGACGTTCATCATCGACCCGATCAGCATCTTCCTAGCGAAGGCATCCTAAATGTTGGTTCCATGCGAAATTCGGTGTCAACGCTAAAAGGTGTGTTCGCCCATGTGATTTCCAGGCGGAAAACATGAAGGGCAGTTGTTAATGGCGACTGATGACTGCCCAAGTTCTACTGGTCGTCTCTTTGTCACTGACCGAAGATCGAAAATGCAGTTCCTGGTCGACACGGGTAGCACCTCTGTGTTTTCCCTCGGGCATGGCTTTCTGAGCGACGTACGAAGACCACCTACCAACTCTGCGCAGCCAACGGGAGTGTCATCAACACGTATGGTTATGTACACCTTACTCTTGATCTTGGCCTTCGTAGAGATTTTAAATGGCGTTTTGTAGTTGCCGATATAACAAAGGCTATTATTGGTGTAGACTTTCTTTCTTTTTATAATTTAACTAAAGATTGTCGTAATCACCGCCTTGTAGATAATACTACAACTGTTTCTGTCAATGCATTGTATGTTAAAAATTTAGATGCTGTTTCGTCCGTTAAGGTTGCGACTGGTGACACGAGGTACCATAATATTCTAGCCGATTTTCCAGAAATTACACGTCCGGCTGGGATGCAACGTAACATTCCACATAACACCGTACATCACATTCGCACTACACCAGGTCCTCCTATTTCATGCTCTCCCAGGCGTCATGCCCCTGATAAATTAAAAATCGCGAAACAGGAATTCGAGTCAATGCTTGCTAGCGGTATCGTCAGACCATCAGAGAGTTCATGGGCCTCTCCCTTACATTTAGTTCCCAAAAAAGAGAATGGCTGGCGACCCTGTGGCGATTAAAGGTTGCTTAATGCTAGGACTATTCCTGATAGATATCCGATAAGGCACATCCATGACTTTACTCATAGTATCGCTGGATGTAACATATTTACTACCTTAGATCTTGTTAAGGCCTATAATCAGATACCTGTCAGCGAACTAGACATACCTAAAACCGCGATTACCACACCATTTGGTTTATACGAATTTAAGTATATGACTTACGGATTACGTAATGGAAGTCAAACCTTCCAAAGTTTCGTGGATGAGGTCACGCGTGGTTTAGATTTTTGTTACTGTTACCTGGATGACTTTTTAATATTCTCTAGGAGCGAGTCAGAGCATGAGGAGCATTTACGCCAGATGTTTAACCGACTGAAGGAGTACGGGATGTTGATCAACACCTCTAAATGTGTTTTCGGTGCGTCTGAAGTAACATTTTTGGGTTATAAAATTTCCGCCAATGGTGTTAAGCCTCTCCAGGAGAAAGTTCAGGCGATAAAAGACTTTCCTTCGCCCAAAAACGTTCGCCAGCTCAGAAGATTTCTGGGCATGATAAATTTCTACTGGCGATTTTTGCCTAATGCTGCGCGCATTCAAGCTCTCTTAAATGCATTACTTGCAGGAGCTACAAAAGGTTCACAACCAATTAATTTAACATGAGGCGCTAGTAAGGCTGTAAGACGATTGACGATTGTAAGCTAAGCCTATCTGAAGCAGCTTTACTAGCTCACCCTGACACACATTCCAAGCTCGCTCTTGTTACTGACGCCTCAGATATAGCTTTGGGTGCGGTATTGCAGCAGTATAAAGACGGCACGTGGCAACCGCTTGCGTTTTTCTCACGCAAAATGAGTTCTGCGCAGCAAAAATATTCGCCGTACGATAGAGAGCTTTTTGCCATCTATGAGGCCATTAAGTATTTTCGGCATATGTTAGAAGCGAGACATTTTATTGTCTATACCGACCACAAGCCTATCAGTTTTGCTTTCCACGAGAGGAAAGGCAACTGTTCGCCTAGGCAGTATAGACATCTAGACTACATTTCGCAGTTCACAACCGACATAAGGCATATATCTGGTAAAGACAATGTTGTTGCCGATGCTTTATCTCGAACTGCAAGCGCCTGTCAGTCTCAATACATTGGCCGAAGCACAAGCATCAGATCTAGAACTGGCTGAACTTTTCAAAGGTGGATCATCCCTTCGCTTAGAGAAGTATGACATTCCTGGGAGTAGAACATGTATGTACTGCGATGTCAGTACACTGACTCCCAGACCGTTTGTCCCTAAAGTGCTGCGCAGACAAGTATTTGAAAGTCTGCATTCTTTGAGCCATCCAGGCGCCAACGCTACAGCAAAACTAGTTGCAGAGCGTTTTGTGTGGCCAAGCATTAGGAAGGACGGCAGAGAGTGGTCCGTGCCTGCTTGGCTTGCCAACGTGCCAAAGTGACGCGACACGTATCTGCGCCTTTAGGCACATATAACTTACCGCGTGCAAGGTTCAAGCACGTCCACATCGATTTTGTGGGGCCTCTGCCACCATCGCAAGGCTTTTGATACTGCCTCACTGCAGTCGATCGCTTTACACGATGGCCAGAGGTCGTACCGATCGTAGATATAACTGCGGAAACCGTTGCCAAAGCACTGCTGTCTGGATAGATAGCTAGGTATGGCTGTCCAGTAGACATTGTTACAGATCGCGGTCGACAGTTCGAATCCGCTTTGTTCCAATATTTGTCCAAAATAAATGGGTTCCAGCATAAGAGAACAACAGCTTACCATCCGGCATGCAACGGTTTAATAGAGCGTTTACACAGGCAGCTCAAGGCAGCGATCATGTGCCATGCAGATGAGCATTGGACTGAAGCTTTACCTTTAGTTCTCCTTGGCATTCGTAGTGCATTTAAGGAAGACTTGCAGTCTTCGTCTGCCGAACTGCTGTATGGAGAACCACTTAGGCTACCTGGTGAATTTTTTGACCCCACCATAAATGTTACGTCGGATGTAACCGATTTTACAGCTCGGTTGCATAATTTTACTATTATCGACTATTATCGACCATAAGATGGCCTCTGGGGGGGAGTGAATGTAGGCTACTTTCCTACATTATACACACACGCATATACCTACACAGATACACACGTACATACTTTCTCACACTCAACATATACAATACTTTTACACGCCACTATATACTCTCATACGTAGCAACAGCCGGGCGTTGAACGCGCCGCCCGGAATTCCGTTAGCCCAGCTGGCAAAAGGATTGCCTGCTTCCGCGCACCGCGCTCACCAGTGGATATACCGATACGACGCGGAACGCACGTTGCTCGCTATCGCTAATCTTTTGTTCTCGCCTTAGACTTTTAATTATTACGATTAATATTTATTGTGCTTTTCTAGACTGTATTTTTATTATAAACTCTTTTATCTTGGCTTGTGTATCTTCTGCTTGTTTGTGCTAAATTAAATATTTTAACCGTCAGTGTTGTGGACTTATTTATATAGACTATTTATCTCGCCAAACTTGTATCAGAAGATGCCCGGCTAAAGAAAAAAAAGCCTGCAACGTTAGTTGGAGTATCAGAAACAACCATTTTAAACATCCTACATCAACACCTTGGCATGACTAAAGTCTGTGCAAGATGGGTTCCGAGAATGCTTTCTGCGCAACAAAAACACGAGCGCGTCGAAAGTTGTCGGGAATTTTTGGACCGCTGTGGAGAGCAAATGGAGGAAGTTATGGCCCGAATTGTAACTGGCAATAAACTTGGGTTCACCATTATGAGCCTGAGTCAAAGCAAGAGTCGATGCAGTGGCATAAAAAAGGCATACCCCCTGCTAAGATGTATAAGTTGTCTCAATCGGCCAGAAAGATCATGGCGACGTTCTTTTGGGATACAGAAGGTATCCTTTTAATTGATTATAAGAAACGTGGTGTTTCAATAATAGGAGAATACTAGGCTTCTTTACTGGATCAATTAAAAGAAGCTATTAAAGAAAAAAGGCGAGGAAAGCTTACAAAAAGCGGTCTACTTTTGCACGACAATGCGCCAGTGCACAAAAGCCATGTTGCGACGGCTGCCATTCACCGGTGCGGTTTTGAACAACTGCGCCACCCACCCTACAGCCCAGACCTGGCCCCAAGCGACTATTATTTGTTTCCAAAAATGAAGAAAGAACTGCGTGGGAAAAAATTTGGTGACGATGATGAAGTGAAGTCGGCAATTTCGCCTGTTTTGACGCCCAAGACAATTTTTTTTAGACGGTATTAATTAGTTATTTGACAGATCTAATAAATGTATTAGGGTAAAGGGAGAAAAGATTGAAAAGTAAAATAGTTCAATGTTTCATTTCAATATCCTTCCCTGTCATTCCGCGAACTTTTTGACCTCCCCTCGTATGTTTTCATCGCCGTGTGGTAACGGCTTATGAGAACGCACTACACCATATCATCATTGGGATGTCGTGGGAGACGACAGAGGGTAACCAAAATCATTCACGTTCACTCAAACTATTTAAAACACAACACGTATTTTAAACTGGTTGCTCACAGTCACAGATGTCCAGAATCATACATATCATAGTTATTATTTAGTTTTATAATAGTGAAACAGCTTGTATATAATTAGTAGTTTGCGCTGTCTAGTAGAACAGGTTCCTCAACAAAAGCAATGAGCGCTCACGTCGGTGGCGCTCAATTCCGGAACGTCCCATGTGAGAATTGCAAATGGGTGCTTACCGCTTACATAATAAAGTAGGTATATTTAAATGTATATTTTTGATTACTTTTAACAAATTAACAAATTATTTAATATTATTTAAGCAGTGCGTTAGTTGCGAATGTGAGTACCAATACAAACCATTTTTGGTTTAATGGTACAAATCAAAAAAATATGTTTTAACATTTTTGATCAATAAATTGAAAAAAAAAGTAAATGGGAGAAATATCTCACTGATAACAATTCCAAAAATACTAAAAAAACTGCGGCTGCTAACCCGCCTACCAAGCGTGACAACTTCGATAAACATGCTATGAGCTAATCTATGGGGAAGGCCTAATTTCACAAATGGAATTTTGATAAGCTTTAATGAAATGACGAAAATATCTTTTTTCACCAACACGTATAACCATCAAAAGAACTAATACCTATAGAAAGAGTTTTAAATCCACTGCATTCATTATTGCAACAAATAATCCGTATTACGATACGATCTGGCCTGTCGTACTCGCGCAGAAACAATTTCAGCGCGGGATTAAATGGCTATTTATCACATGCTGCTAAATTACCACGTGAATTGAGAGGTTGAGAATTATTTAGTACATCGTTACAACCGATGTATAGTCATAGTGACATTTAAGTATTTTGTAATGATAAATTGTGGAATGATAAATTCAATACAGTGATGGAAAATGAAAAGTTTATAAGGTCGAAGAATGATCCATGTTTGTATACAATGAGAGTCAAAGATGATTTTATGTATGTATGTACTTCTTTATGTAGATGATATAATATATTTTGGGTCAAATGAAAATCAAGTATCTCTATTTAAAACTTTAATGCACACTAATTTTGAAATGCTAAAACCTATTTAGGAATTAATATTAAACAATTTTTTAGTCGGGGTGTGGCTGTCATAAATCAAACTAATTCTTTAAATTAATTGTAGGATAGTTTTGGAATGCTCGACTGTAAGGAAGTAAATACATCTCTAGATCAAAATTTTAATTTTAGTTCATTACAAAGAGAAAGCTCTGAATCTTTACACATTGAAAAAAAAAATAGAAAAATGATAGGTGGTTTATTGTATGCATGTTCAGGTTCAAGGCCAAACCTTTGTGTCGCAGTTAATTTTTTAAGCAGATACCAGATTTTTTCTAGTGAAATGTTGTATCAGTGCCTTAAGAGAGTACTTCGTTATTAGTTAGTTAAGGGTACTATTCATATCTCATTAGTATATAAAAGTATTGGTGAAAATATGATAAGAGGTTATGTTGACTCAGATTGGGCATTTCTTTTTCTGGCATCTTCTTCTGAAGCTTCGTAAATACACAACATTTTCAACGGCTCCATTGCACGACACAAACATCCGCTATAAACGTTGGATAGCAACTGAAAAAATTGCGCTCGTCTGGCAGCCCAACAGATTTTCTGCTGGGCATAAATTACGCGACCAAACTTACGCGACTGGTAACTCAAAAATTTACGCTCCTTTGGCTTTACCCTAATGGTGAATATATGATTATGTTGACTCAGATTGGGCAGGTGATGTTAGAGACAGAAAGTCTACCAGTGGTTATATTTTTAAACTTTTTGGTAACCCATAGCTTGGTGTACAAGAAAGCAATTATCTGTCTCCATTTCATCAATTGAATATGTATATATAAAAGGCAAACCTGACTGACTCATCTATCAACGCACAGCCGTAACTACAGAAACGGATTTCGCTGAAATTTGGCATACAGACAGTTGTAATGACGTAGGCATCCGCTAAGAAAGGATTTTGAAAATTCGCCCCGTAAGGGGGTGAAAAAGGGGTTAAATTTTGTATGGAAGTCCGTCATTTTTAGAGCTAGAAGCCTGAAACTTTGTTTATAGTTAACGATTAGAAATGAACAATTACGTGTTTTAGGGTTTTTGAAAATTCAATCCCTAAGGAGGTGAAAAAGGGGTTGAAAGTTTGTATGGGTTAACAAGATTAGTTAAACTATTATATTCGAAACTTCACAGGAAAACTCCTATCAATAAATGAGTAAACAAGTGTTTCAGGCTCTTTCAGAATTCAACCCTGAAAGGTGGAAAAGGGGTGACAAATTCTGTAAAACAATATGAATTTTATATATAAATACACGATACTTATTTAGATATAAAATAATATATATAAATAGGTATCGTTTTTATGGTTTATCGGGTCGCTGATTACGAAAACAACAACTATTTCAAAATCCAACGTAGCAGACGGGAAATACCTACCATCATCCCCTGTGTGGGTGCGATGTGGTTGAAATGTCAATATGGATGTCGTTTTATGTTTTTTTGGGACGATAATTACGAAAATGGCATCGATTATGGTTTGAAACCAACATGGATGGAGGATGGATGGATGTATGTTTGTATGTAAAAATCATCATGGGTTGGGTGACTTGGGTGTCATTTTTAAGGTTTTTGGGACGTATATAACGTAAATAATATTGATAAATATTTTAAACTTAATTTATTAGAATAGAATAGAATATACTTTTATTGCACAAAAACATAAAACAAAATAGACAAGAAGATTTGTACAAAAAATTTGCACAAAGTTACCCTGAACAAAAAATACTAATTTAAATATTAAAAAATAATGAAAATAAACAACCAAATCAAATATATTTTTTTACAAATTAATAAAATAGCAAAACCAAAAGAAATACTTAGGTACCTACCTATTTTGTATTGATCTTCAAGTTCCAATCCCTACCAATAGATGGCGTTGGTATCGTTTTAGAACGCGATAACGTTGTGTTTTTCGAACTTATATAAAGTGAATGGTGAATGAGCGCTTCAACCTGTACCACATACGGTACCTATTCACTGTTAACCGATATTTGACTAGACTTCGACTACTGTTTGCTTGCTTACGGTTTATGATTTGCTTCGTGTTTTGGATTAGTTGCTTGATTTTGTCTTTCTTACAACCACTGTTCAAACTTGGAATTCGATTTGCTTTGTGATTACGTATTGTTGATAGAAGTATTTTTTCTCACTGAAAAAATGACTACAGAAACTCTTAATATTAAAGTAAAAATGGAAGAACATACTGTCGTCCCCATTGTAGGTGACGGCGCCTGTTTGTTTCGTGCTCTTTCATTTTTAATGTACGGAACCCAAGAAAATGCGATGGTGGTGCGTTCACAAATTGTTAGATTTGTGGTAAATGATTGGCCTAGGTTTTCAGTTATGACCCACGACAGAAATGGCGATAATTATTCAACAGCAAATAAATATTCAGCCGATATGTTAAAAAATGAAACTTATGGTGGACTTTGTGAATTGGTAGATGCAGGATTAATATTTCCGTTTCGGTTTGAAGTATATCGAAACGGTCTACTATACACAGAGTCCGGAACAGAAATCTGTACAGAAAGGCGATAACGATTTAGTCATGATTTATCTAATGGACATTTTGATGATTATCTGCCTATCGTTGCGAAGAAAATTACACAGCGTCGCATGGAGGTACCTGTCGAAGAGCATGATCCTTTTTCAGAGCTTGACCATTTAACTGTTACATCTTTTGTAACCAGTGAAATATTATCTCCAACCAGCGGAACAGATCAATCTGTATCGTTGACATTAAAATATGAAAAAAAAGAAAAATAAACGAAGGTCGAGATTTACTAATTACACAACAAAAAGTCAATTAAAAAGTGCACAAGAAAGATATAGGCAGAACAAGCCAGATTCAAATCGTAAAGCTGTGTCCGCTTATTAGAAAAAAATCCCGATGTTTCCTGTGTACAAATTACCAAACTGCGAATCCACAAGTGCATAGAGCACTTTAGTCACGGTATGAGGAATACATTACACTGCGTTTATGGAAAAACAAGCTCCATTCCGCTATGGAGGATGACCCTGATATTGCTTATAGAACTGACAGCAGTATAGCCTTGGGTTTTATGACATACAAGTGTCAGTGGTGCAATGCGCTGAAATGGAAGGATGAGACACCTGGTATGTGTTGCAGCGCTGGAAAAGTGCAAATTGATCGGTTGAAACAACTGCCTGAACCACTCCTTGGCTCCTTGGTTTGATTAATGATCTACACCAAGATCATGACCGTTTTATGGGTAATATTCGTAAATATGATGCCTGTTTCCAGATGACTTCCTTTGGTGGTAAACAAGTAACAGAAGATGGTTTTTCATCGACTTTTAAAGTACAAGGCCAGGTCTACAATTTAATTGGAAGTATATTACCAGAAGCCGAACATGACGCTCCTTACCTTCAAATATATTTTGTAGGTGAAGATGATCGAAAAGCAAAGATTTGATGTTCTAAATTTCCTAACTTAAAGCCAAATTTAATCAAACAATTGCAGAATATGCTGCATCAAGTGAACCCGTATATAAAAGATCTGAAAAGTGCCATTTATAAAGCTCCTCCTTCAGAGTCATACAAAGTTGTCATACATGCTGATAAAAAACCACCAGAAGAACATAGAGGTAGGTACAATGCACCAACTACAAATGAAGTGGCTTTAGTGTTAGTGGATCAACAATTTGATCGAAGGGACATCATCCTCGAGAGCCGAAGTAATTTACTTCAGCGTATTAGTGAGATACATCGAGTATATGATGCGCTACAGTATTCATTGATGTTTTGCTGGGGGGGGATGATGGGTATTCAATCAACATACCACAACGCGATCCCACAACTAAGTTGCCGCTTAATAAAACTGTCTCTTCTGCAAGTTTCTATTCGTATAGAATAATGATTAAAGAAGGAGAAGATAACTATTTAGTCAACTATCTTGCCCTTTTTAGTCAATATTTGGTGGATGAA
Source organism: Parnassius orleans (assembly GCA_029286625.1). Lineage (NCBI taxonomy): Eukaryota > Metazoa > Arthropoda > Insecta > Lepidoptera > Papilionidae > Parnassius > Parnassius orleans. The sequence goes on along the minus strand of JAGSMP010000334.1, from coordinate 426,255 downwards.
TACGCCAAAATAGAAACAGAGAGATTAAATTATATCAAAAATAATCAAGCCAAATTACGTTCTGATAGTTACATCCATTTAAAAGATGCTACTGGACGACAAGACGCATAAGCCAACCAACTGGGATAAATGGTTGTCCTTCCATCATCTTTTACGGGAGACCTAGGTTTATGCACGAAATAACATAGGACGCTATGACCTATGTTAGGAATTACGGCCGGCCTGATCTTTTTATCACTTTCACATACAATGCTCGCTGGGACGAGATAAAAGAGCAATTGCTTCAAGGACAACAATCTTATGATAGACACGATATAATTTCGGGGGTGTTTCGACTAAAGGTGAAAAAGATCATGAACTTATTGACAAAGGGCAAAATATTTGGTGAAGTTCGATGCAATATGTACTCAACGGAATGGCAAAAGAGAGGTCTTCCACATATTCATATTCTTTTATGGCTTCACAAACGTATTTCTCCGGATCAAATCGACAGTATAATTTGTGCTGAAATACCGGATCCCAAACGGGATCCAGAGCTTCACGAAATCGTTAAATGTAATATGATACATGGTCCATGTGGAACTTTAAATCAAAAGTCACCATGTATAAAAGATAACATGTGCAGTGAACGATATCCCAGGGCTCTCATGAGGGAAACTCAAACTGGTGAAGACGGTTATCCGCAGTACAAGAGACGTTTACTAGATGACGGTGTGTTCTCTGTTGATATCAAAGGCACAACCATAGATAATCGCTGGGTAGTCCCTTATAATCCAGTATTATTAAAAGCTTTTAACGCTCACTTAAATGTGGAATATTGTCACTTGGTGAAATAAATAAAATAAGTCTGTAAATACGTAAATAAAGGTTCAGACCAGGCATCGTTTTCTTTAGAGAATGAAAAGGATGAAGTTAAAACCTACACAAGTGGAAGATATATAAGTTCATCAGAGGCAGTATGGCGAATGCTTGAATTTCCCATTCATGAGCGTTTCCTTCTCGTAGTCCACCTCGCTGTTCATTTGGAAGATAGGTAAAGGGTTTATTTTAATGAGCAAAATATGAGTGAAAGATTGAATAGTCCTCCAACAAACACACTCCTATCCTTTTTCGATTTGTGTAAAGTGGATAACTTTGCAAAAACATTGTTCTACCTAGAAGTACCTGCATACTACGTTTGGGATAAAAGAAAGTTCCAAAGAAGAAAGAGAGGAGAAAACGTTGAAGGATGGCCAGGGGTCGAAAAAGAGCACGTTCTGGGCAGGGTTTAGCATTCTATATTGTGCATCTGAACAATACAGAATGCTATCACCTTCGCATGCTTCTTCATGTGATCCGGGGCCCAATTTCATTTGAAGCATTAAAAACTGTAAATGGTCATGTATATTCCACGTTCCAATCAGCTTGCAAAGCTCTCGGGTTACTTGAAGATGATCAGCATTTGTTCGCAGCAATGGAAGAGGCAGCACTTTGCCAATCACCGCAAATGATTCGGGATCTTTTTACGATCATTTTAGTGTTCTGCCAAGTATCAGACCCTTTAAGCCTTTAGGAGAAATTCAAAGAATTTAAAAAAAAAATTACATTTCATAAAATATCATCAAAAGATATTGTAAAATATTTTAAAACTATTGATGTTAAGAAAACTGCGGATCTGTGGGGCATTTCCGTTAAAGTTATTGCGTCTATAATGTATTTGTACCAAGAATTTCCTTGATCCCGAATAAGTCTGCTTTGTAATGACCATAAAGAAATCACAAGGGCAGACATTAAATTTTGCGGGTAAAGACTTGAGAGAAAATTGTTTTTCACACAGACAATTCTATGTGGCTTGCTCATGCGTAAGCTCGCCCAGTAGTCGGATAATTTACGCAAACAGTAATATATTAGCAAAAAATATGTTGTATAAAGAAGTTTTGTAGTTTACTAGCTTTTGCCCGCGACATATAAACTGTTAAAATTAAGATAAAAATATTTTGTTGAGGGGATTTGTTGTAAAATCAACAAATTGTTTTTATCTGTGTGTCATATTGTCTGTGGTTGATGTCTCCTTCCTTTAAAATAATACTCCTTGTAGTAAGCACGTTTTGTAATGGCGATTGTAATTTTGTGTAAACAGTGCATAGCACAGTGGAATAAAAGAAGGTTATTAAAATTATAGGTGTTTAATTCCCAAATCTTAACAGAGACAGCACACAACTGTAAGTCAGTGATAAATATCCATACCGGTGATAATTATTATCAGGATATTAATTGCTAAGCCCGGTAGATTTTTTTTTATATAATTAAAGTGGTACTGATGGGCTTAACAAATCGCCGCTCCTAGTCGGATTCCTATGGCAATGCGGACGCTTTCCCCATCAAGTAATGCGTCGAGATTACTTGATGGTAAAACGTGTAGCCAGTGACTAGATCGAAACAGCTAGAAGGCGTGCCTGATCTTGGTCACTATGGAAATTATGAAACAAATCTTTCTGCACACTCTATACCAACGGAATTTTCCAATGTTTTTGTTGGTTAACTTCTAGTGGAACATTCTAGCCGGTACAGAGCATAATTGCTTCTAAAGTGTCTTTTTCAGAAATTTGTAAAAGTTGCATAGAAGTCTTGTGAGGCAGCGGTAAACTTTGAGAAGGATTGACTAAAGGATGCTTCTTACGAAGGCCTTCAAGAGTTTTGACATTACGAGGAGCCAGGATAAAAAATAAAATACGGGATGCATTTTTTATGTCGCCATCCATTACTTTCGATTCAACTACTTTTTTTAAATCAAATTTAGGACGGAGTCGAGATAAATGAGTATTAATTGTATAAATGATTATAATAAAGGTAATCTCAATTTTGAAAAGATGTCAATTTTAGTGGAGATGTAATTGACTTATTTATTGTTTTATCAATATGAAAATGGGAATACGCGAAAGTAAATAATTTTTGCCAACTCTTTTCACTATTAGTGAAGCAATTTTGAATAGTGCATGACAATACTTTAGCAAGCTGCATATTCGCACCTCTAGGAATTCTTTTAAGCACTGGTACATTACGATGATAATTGTAAATTTGCTCCGAAAAAAGGGATAAATTTGTGTAATTAGAGAAATTACTAATAGAGTTATGAATTTCTATTCATAACTTTTTTTTTAATAACATAATATACAATATTTTATTATAATATACAATATTAAAAACTATAATAAAAAAAAAAAAAACTAGTAACTTAATGATCATACAGTCCTACTACCCGCGGTATCGTGCCAAGAACGCTGGCTGCGTTTCCCCTCTGAATGGCTACGCTTAGCCTTTGAGCGAGAAAAATACCAGCACCAGCAGCAACGACCAGCCGCGGATGGAGTTCCTTTATGAATTCATAGCTCTATTAGTAATTAATAAAAATTAATAAAAATATTTCGGCTTCACAGCCTACTTACTTGAAAGTTTTCCATATAAGTATAAAAGTATTATACATTTTTGGAATGCTTATATGTTTCTCCAAATTTTTCGTAAATAATATTATATTATATTAGTTAAACAAAAAATAACCAATATAGTTTAAGATTATATATTTTTACACTTTTTTTTAACAAGAGATTAACTTCTTACCGATGCTTGCCGATGTCGAGGTATTTCTTGCATTAAGATCTTCACACATTACTTTGTTTAGGGATAAAATAAAAATTGCACTTACTTGCACCTTTTTGATACGGACCCAAAACACGCGAGATAAAAATCAATTTTTTCAAAAACTTTTATTTCTTTATAAAATAGCATGGATGACGGTGTATTTATAAATTTATTGAAATGAGATATGTTAAACAGTTTTCAAGACCTAATTTACCTGTGGTCAAAAAAAATGTGTTGAATTTGATATCTATTGTGGTCAAATTTTTATTTTCAGCGTCGGTACAATTTTGCCACTGTAGGAAATCCGGCTGTGAATGTAGCGGAGCGGAGATATTCATTAAAAAATCTAAACAGATCTCTACAGCACTAAAAAGTCTAAATATTACATAGCTTCATATTGACTTGAAATGTGCCATACCCCGCATCTTTTCCTGAAACACAATAATTTACGGCCTATATAAAAGCATTTTACTCCATAAATGAAATATTATCACAATACTTCCCAGGATTTATTCCATATTGATAAAAATTTTATGTAGTCGTTATGCTTTGACAGCTGACAACGGCTCAGAAGAAAGACTTTCCTTTATAAATGAGTATTATGACTGAAATCAAAAAATAATTATTATTATAACTGTCTTATATATTTATTGATCATTTTATTGTAATTTTTAGCCAAAATTGGCCTCTAAATAACAAAATAAAATAAGTTAAATATAAATTTTAAATTAAAAATAAAAAAATAAAAAAAAATTATCAGCGTAAAATATGAGCTTAATGCTCCTGTGTTTCGTACGGTGAGTGTAGAGAACCGGAAACCTTTTTTACTGGAAATGAGGCATTCCATCTTAGTCCTCAGGAGTGACAATAGCTTCTGCATTTTGATTCTTAATCGAGTATAGATGTAGATGTCTATGGGCCGCAGCATCCACTTACCATCAGGTGGACTGTGTGTTCGCTTATCATCCTTATTCAAAAAAATGCCAAATATTTCTTGAACTATTGTTTCTAATTACTTCATAACCCTCTTAGAAGATAGATGAGTTATTTGTTTTGTTTGTACACGTTCACTGTTTAAATATATGAAACGTCACTTTATTGTTTTCGCAATTAAAAATATACACACGTTAATAAAGTAATAAGCTATGAGGATATTACGGAAATTTGAAATTTAAATAATGTTGAATTAAAGTTGTTTTTTAAGACAAAAGATAAATGTTGATTAAAGGTTCCAAGTAGTTGATCACCATCTCGTCCAGTGGGTGCATTTAAAGTTAATTGTGGGAAATTCTAGAAAGATCGTATGGTTTCCGTTAGATGACATTATAACCATCTCTTTTACGACAAACTTAAAATACTCAGGTGGGCGACGGTTAAGCAGTTTCAAAGGTACAAGACGTCTGGTACTATGATCGTCAATCCTGCCTCACGTGACAATTGGGGCAAATCCACCCTACAAAGGGAGAGTTCCATGTCCAGCAGTGGACTTTTAAGGGCTTATGAAGAAGAAGAAAAAAGGCAGTGTTCCTGGCTCTTGTCATATATGATATGGTATATACATACTTATATTATCCACCCACGTACATTTGCGAATACGCTTTCATTTGGTAAAACATATAAAACACTATTTAATATATTATAATATAAACTCTTACGCTTGTCACCCAGAAGTGTAAACAGATACAACGGACTACCATTAGGCATGATCCTGATATACCTTTCTCGCTTCTTTCATAAATGCTCGTTGGTTAAGTGTATTCTTAACTTGGCCTACCTTCAATTTATCGCCAATTTAACCATTAAACGTATCAAAGATTTTTACGAGAAAATAATTTAACATTTGTTTTGTTAATGACTGTGCGGCTCTCTTTGAATTTGTACTCGTTAACAATCTAATACTAAAATTGCGTGTTCTTCTTATAATTGGTAAATGCAAGTAGCTAACTCCAAACAAAGCTCTTCATATTGCAAACGACGCGTGACTTCGGCAGATACTGTTTCAGTTTTAATTAACTTTGCACTTGACATAGCCTATTGTGAATGTATTCACGAAACCTAATCCCAAAAGTTTTTCTATGATTATATGAAGGCTTTAGAGAGCCAGTGTACTTATAGGCCATAAAGCGGGCATCTTTGCTCTCAGAGGTGACAACATATCCGTAGCCTTCTTAATTTAAAGTTGGCTGTAGGTGACCACGCGCTGCAATAGCCTTTTACTATCAGGTGGACAGTAAGATTGTTTGTCACTCCAACTGAAAAAAAAAAAAATTATTATTCTTGGAATTTCTGAACCCAATATCTTCAGACTGACTTGTGCGAAGTTATCGATTTTCAGTTAAAGAACACGCCTGCCCAGCAGCAAAAGGTCGGTAACGCAGCTGCAGTTCCCCTGGTGTTGCAGTTGACCATGGGCGGCGCTAGTCACCATTACGTCTGCCCCTTTAATGATTTCTTATATTTACGCGAACACTACACATTGAATAAAACTATTTTTACGGATTTTATAGCGCTTAATTTACTATTTTAATTCCCGACGTTTCGGGTGCTTTACAGCACCCATTGTCACGGGGGGTACTGAGGTGTTTGACGTCCCAATGTCATAGTTAGCCCGGCTACCTTCAGTTTTTTGAATATTAATTTTTGGTACGATCTACGCAGAATGAGTTTACAGTATCTTGAAGTCTTGCAGTGGTATGCTTGGGTTTGGATTTAATTTTGTTAATTATAGGATCCCAAGCAGATGGCAGCACCCATCCATCTTCTCTATTGCAATTAGGATGTTTTTTTTAATCTCAGTAGCCTCGCGTATCATCCTTGGTAGAAATCAGTGATCTTTTGCGAGGATTTGTGGTCTATCAAATCTGATGTAGTGGCGGGGACGATCTTGAACATGTTCACACACTGCAGCCTTCCCGGAACGTCGGTGCTTCACGTCACCTATATGTTCTTTTACGCGGGTTTTTATAGATCTTTTTATTTGTCCTATGTAATTAAAATAGTAAATTAAACACAATAAAATCCGTAAAAATAATTTTATTCAATCTGCCCCCTTTGTTAAAAAAAATGGGTAAATACGGTCAAATCTTTCGAAATAAAATAATAGTAAGTATGTCGTAAATCAATATGTAAAGATCATCATTAATCGTTATCATTATCGTCATCACAGTCAATCAAAGGGCCGTAGAATATAGACAACCCCATAGATTGGCACAAATCCATCGAAACCCTCCAAGAGCCGTGGTAGCTCAAGGGCTAAACGCTCGCTGTAAATTTCACGGTATGGAAGCAACCAGCCCCCCGCCATTCGATTCCCGCCAGCACCAATGATATTGTTAATTGGAATTTAAAGTGCTGATTTACCACGTGCTCGGCGGTGAAGGAAAATATCGTGAGGATACTGTTAAAAATATTATATAAGATAACATAAAAAATATTTCGAAGTAATATGAAGACCGTCACGCACACTTGCACACACATACACTGGGTCATCACGATGGATATTTCCTTGCCCTAAAACACTCTCAGAATTCAGAGAAGTGCTGCAGTAGGACGGACATAGGTTGTAACTCTACTTTTTTTACCTAACGTCTACTCCCAGCTTTTTCCAGGAGGTTATAGAAAAAAAAAAGAAAAAAGAAAATTGTTATTTTTACCGACAGACTGGTGGCTTGGCCCTAGTTCTAAGTGCTTACTTAGAAATTCATATTTGAAATTAATACAACACGCTCCAAAACTTCGCGCGAAGCAGAATAGTAGGTAAATAAAAAATATAAAATATAAAAAATATATGGCCTGCATGTTTATTGCTCACTTACTTCATTACGGCTTCAGCCGTTATACTCCAGCTCGCGTAATGAGACCGCTCTGTCAGTAAAGACTTAAGTATACTACCTCAATATAGAAATTTATGCAAATATAGCAGTCTAAGGACTATAAAGATATTTTCACTTCAACGTAATCTTGTTAATATTTTTTAAATGTACGCAAAATAAAATATAGGTTAAGTAGTTTTAAACTTTTTTGATTTTTATACAGGGTATTTTTGAAACGCTCCCGAAAACGAAAACAGACGACAGTACTAACTATATCTTAGATGATGGGTGAAATATAAAATCGATCCTGATGAAAAAAAAAATCATCTTTTCACAACGTTTTATTAGCTTTATTCACGCTCCATCGTGTTAGTATAATTAAATAAAACGTTAATTTCATTAAAATAAAACATGAAAATACTTAAACATAAAACCAGCAGTGGAATTACTGAATTACAATCAGCTGACTAGTGGTCAATATACGCGCGAACGCCGAATTCGCGCGGCCCGTAACTAGCGATGGTACCACAATACCTAATAATTTACAACACTTGTCTAAATACCTAACTTATCTACTTAACCTACTATTTTGCCACTGTGCTTGTCTCCACGTAGCCACTTTAATTCAAATTCACAGAATAACACGTAATAACAAATAGGTAATACCAAGTAATAACAATAAGAATTTAATAAAAAAAAACAATTGAACTGTCGCTCGCGCATGCGTGTCCAAAGTCAACACGGAACTGTCTCAAAAACTAAAATTAATCCCGCCAAAACTGAAGCCTACTGCGTCCTAGCGTCCTTGCGGTAAACACTTTGAACATTCCCACAGACCGTCAAATGTTATGACATTGCCAACTTTTATTTTATAAGTTTAGTTTCCATATGATCCCTACGATTAGTCTTTCATATGGAATTTAGAAGTTATAGTTGTAATTTTTTTAATACAATTAGACAATCAATTGTACCCTGACGAAACAAGCAGTTTGTTAGTACAAAAATGATATTGAAATTAATAAACGTACTTACTTGGGTTTGGTTATCTTTGATTTTGTACAAGAAAATAGAAATAAAATGGTATTGAATAATTTAATAGTTAAAATCAATTGCAATTATGATCGACATTTAATTAATCTAAAAAATAATTATTTTACTTTACTTTTATTGACTTTCCGTTTTTAATCCATCCAATACTTTGATTTGAAAAGAGGTACGTCAAAACTATTAAAAATTACTTGCAAGTTTTATTGTAATTGCCGCCTCTAATTCTTATGTTGCTTGCAAACAAATCTTAGTAGGTAAATTTGGGGAATTCACCATATGTTGGCACTGACGCTAGGTGACACACAGTCGGCCGGGCGGCGGCAGCGCATGGTACGAAGGGGGCGCGACGGGGGAATGCTCGCCAGTATTACTGTGCGCGCACGCTATTAGTTACTCATTCTTCCCGCGCTTTGAAAAAGCGATGTTTCCCAATGTACAGTCGCACACACAGCTTTCTTTGCACGAAGCGCGACGATGGTTTTAAAAAGGAAGGAAAGAAAAATTATTTATATCTATTGTTTTATGACTGAACTAGTGAACGAAAAGGTAAATAGAAGGTGAATGGGGAAAATTGTGCAGTAAAGTTAAATGTATTGAGGAAGAATACCGAAAAAATTACCATGTGGTCAACCCGATGACGGAAACATTTATCATTCGCATTGATGATGATGATTCTGATGAGTGATGATGAAGTAGCATCCAGTAACACCAATACACCATCGACATCTGGCTTCCATGTTCCATGTTCCAACGGTATAATGGACGGCATGTCACCCTTAGCTTAAGTTTTCTTGTTACAAACTACTTTATTTTACGATAGAATAAATAAATCCATTTTTAATTTTAACCTCTTCCAAAGTTCTAAGTAGCTAGTAAAGTACCTATTATGATTCTACAATAAAACCATTAATTACTATTATAATATTATAAAACAACAGCATGGTACCATGTAGTACTTTAGAACGCGACTGTACCCATGCGCAGACACACCCCCTCCACTATCGCTCAGCGTTCTTTTTACGTGACGGGACCTGTACCGAGCTAGATAAAAGAGTTTGGCTTCGACGCGGATATTGACCCTAGTCAGCTGATTTTATGATTTATTTATTTTAAATTCCACTGCTGGTTTAATGTTTAAGTATTTTCATGTTTTATTTTAATGAAATTAACGTTTTATTTAACTATACTAACACGATGGAGCGTGAATAAAGCTAATAAAACGTTGTGAAAAGATGATTTTTTTTTCATCAGGATCGATTTTATATATCACCCATCATCTAAGATATAGTTAGTACTGTCGTCTGTCTTCGTTTTCGGGAGCGTTTCAAAAATACCCTGTATAAAAATCAAAAAAGTTTAAAACTACTTAACCTATATTTTATTTTGCGTACATTTAAAAAATATTAACAAGATTACGTTGAAGTAGTTCTTTTCTTTAATTTTTAATACAAGGATTCGATACATATAATTTATCTTATTATAATAATGATAATAATAAACGAGCTCATGCAGAATAAGAAGATATTTTAAAAACAGAATAATATAATAATAATAAATGTTTTTATTGACATATAGATTTAACAAATGTAAGCAAGAACAGTGAGTTAAACATCTAAACAATGTTCAAGATAAGATAAACAAATATTTTCCGTTGGACCCCAAACTAGGATAATCCTGTATCTTGTAGTCCGAAACTTAAAGGACACGCTAATTTTCCTTATCTGCTGAACGAGTGGTAAATCAGAACTTAAAACTTTTAAATAATTTAAATAAAATATAGAATATAACCAACACTCGCAGAAATGTGGTAATAATTATATAAACATGGCAGCAAATTGTCTTTACTCATGCCTTTTCTTGGTGATTTATGCAGTGCTTAATATATGAGTGTGCACTGGGTTTAGCGGAACACAGTGATTTTACTAGATAGAGATCGTCAATTTAAAACTATACGCGCCTTTCGTGTACATTCGGTAGATTTTATTAATAAATATAGAAAAAAGTTCCACAAACATTGTATAATCTTATATGTATACTGCACATTGTATACGACTGCCTCGTTGGTCTAGTGATCGAAAGCGTGACTGCTGATCATGTGGTCTTAGAATTGAATCCCGGGCTGGGCAAAAAAATTAGTTATTGGGTTTTTCTGTCAAGAAATTCTCAGTAGCATCCCGGAGTAAAGGAATTGGCGGTGTTTCACCCCCGAACTTTGAATGCACGTAAATGATAAGATGCACTCTCTCCGTCGTGTCCCCTCCCATCGAACTATAAGAGTGACAGAATAGAGAGTGCACCTGTGCATGTACTTAGGCATTAGAAGCCTGTCCTATGCAGATTGTAATCTCCTTTGAAACTGGCCGCCGTGAGCGAAATTCGGTCTGGAGGACATTACATATTATATTCCTACAGATCCTATGATTTAAGCATGTGCTATGGAGCTATGGCACCCGTTCTGATTTTTTTTCTTTTATCGGCTTGGCCAATACCCCGGAATCTGATTCGACATTTCGGCACCTTACAACCAAATAAGATTACATGCATAATATAATTTCTAACTTAAAGAAAAAAATTTCAGGCTATTCAAATAGGTATTGGTGTGTATATTTGTTTTGTTGTATTAGTGTGTACATTTTTAGAAAACTCTTATGCAGATTTATTTGTAACCTGTGGTCGCTGGGTTGAATCCATTCTCACGTTCAGACAATCATCATCATCATTATTATTATCATCATCATCATCACTAAAGTCTATAAAAGTCCACTGCTGTACATAGGCCTTTTCTATGAAGCATAGAATACCTCATAGGAAGGATATTTAAGATGGAAGATAGCCTTCAAAAGTTCAGGAACATCTTTCAAAAAAACCGTCGTCAGTATAATATCAAATTAGTACTGCTACCTTTATCCAGGTATATGATATACGTATAGATGTAAGTATTTATGTATGTATATATGTATATATACGTATTAAGGATAATTGTTATATATGGAATATTATGTGCTTGTTTGTATTCATATTTATTTGTGTAATTTACAAGCCTTATTTTAATATGTGTTTTATGAATTTATATTTATTATATTTAGTTATTTAAATCACCTGTCACTATTTTCCCACTACTATGTGGGTTGACTGGCAGAGAATGCAAACTGACATTAGGTCCGCCCTTTGTAAGCTTTATGGTTAGTACAATAAAGTTTTATAATAATAATAATGTTTTCCAGGGCAACGGTAGTTGTTTATTATTTTGATTTTTATAAGGAAAATGCTGCTAACGATCTTCTGTCTTAGTTTCCCTCTGTCACCTCTTACGACGCCTTCCATGTGATATGAGGTAGTGGATTCTCTTACTCCACCACTACACTTTCTGACTTCTCATCTTAACTTTCAAAGAAATATTGCAACCAGCATAGTAAATCAGGTGTATACTTGAAGAATTCTAATATGACATATCTCCATAATATGCATCGCAAGCTTCCCTTATTAAAATTCCTATCCATATTTTAAACGGCTTACTGGATTCTTCTAATTTGATTGAATGCATGAATGTGTCTGTGTTATGGATGTTTCATGAAAAATCAATTTTAATATATTTCAACCGTAAAGTAGCGTTGTAAGAATATGCACCATATTATCCTGTGGGTTTGTAAGAGGTGACAGAGGGAAATTGAAACATATTGAATGAATGAATGGTAATAGAAATATATTTCAACGTGCATTCCTGTAATAAAAACTGAATACTATAAAACATCATAATTATCAAAATAGCCCCTTGTAATACCACCACTTTTCGTAATAACCACCTTTAAAAATTATTTTATTTACTTTAGAAATACCTAAAGCTCCAAAATGAAAAAAGCTTCATTACAAAAGATATAAAACATGAGGCAGAAAGCACCCTAAGGCTTACTACAGAGAAGGCTGTTAGAAAATTGGACACATACGAGGTCATTTGCACTCACAAGAGAACTGTTTTGGCTCGCATCTTAATTACTAACTTACTTTTTATACGTGGTAGAGCCATGCTGTAGCTATATTAGTAGTAATATAGTTGTAGCACAAATGAGTCGGCTCGAATGGGGAAGGACCACGCCCTCATAGAATACCAGCGTAAAATAGCAGCTTAATGCTGCTGTGTTTCGTATGGTGAGTGTAAAGAACCGGAGAGCCTTTTTACTGGAAACGAGGCATTCCATCTTTGTCCTCACGGGTGAAAACGCATCTTCATTTTGATTCGTAGTCGAGGATAGACGTAGATGTCAATGGGCCACAGCAACTACTTACCATCAGGTGGACTGTGTGCTCGTTTGTCACCCTTATCCTATAAAAAAAACTTCAACCCAGTATTGGCTGCTGCTTTTGTACTTGCTTGGCAGTTGGAATTCCTTTTGGTTAAAGTTGAATAAAGTGCAGACGGTGTCGTACTTTTGGAATAAAGGTTTAATTAACGTGTTTGACATTTTTAGTTTTCGGTCAACAATATGCAATATTATAAATTAAAACAAACTTGTTTGGTTATATTGTCTATTAATTTTTGTTATTAGTGCCATAAAAATATGGAAATTAACATAAAATGAAACTCCGTATGGTTTTGCTTACAATATACACTGAGTGAAGTGATAATTGTTGTTGGCCTTGAGGAAGATAACTACGCCTGACGTAATACAGTACAAACTAGTACGAAGGGTAGAACATTAATTTTCTGTGGCACTATTATCACAATTCGAAATTTATTTTTGTTTACCTCATTTAAATTTGGATTTGTATTAGTTCTTTGTATACCGTGATAATGATTATTCTATAAAGATAAGTGTGACAAACGAGTACAAAGTCCACCTGATGGTACGTGGATACTGTGGTTCATAGACACCTACTTCTATCATCGATTAAGATTCGAAACCCAGATTCATTTTCAACACTGAAGACTCCATCACCAGTAAGAAGTATGTACTGCCTCATTACCAGTAAAAAATAATCTCCCCTTTTTAGCACTTACAAAACGAAATACAGCAGTTTAATGCTGCTATAATATATTCTGAGCGAGCGTGGTTCTCCCCTGGTCGAGCCTACCTATTTGTGCTGCATAAATAAGAGGCAGCAGCATGTCACCACCACGTAAATGAAAAATTCTAATATTCACTTCGCTAGTGCTGTGTGGTGGCGTAGGAGATTCCATCACCCCATTTCATCTCGTGACTTGGATATCTCCATATTAGAAAAGTTTTGGCGTAATCTCTTGGTAGAAGAATTCACGACCGCAGTCTCAGAAGCTAAAACTACGATCGCCTTGATGCTATGCTTACGATCGCTGGTCCGCGTATTTTGCTGGGTATCGTAAGAGAGGACAGTGTGAAACTGAAACTGTAGATGGGCAGCAGTATCTTCGTCCTGATAAAAGTTTAAAATAACAAAAAAGCTGTGGTTACCAACCCTACTTCAAGCGAATTAACTATGATATGATATAACCATAATATATAAAATGTAGAAAGTATGCCTTAAGAGGAGAGTGTTGTTAATTCTAGAGACATTTTATGGCTTCCCATAGATGGCGTTGAGTCCATTTCGTTTATGACAGACGTAAAATACCGAGACCGGTGGCAGGGGACTGCGTTAAAGGCGCGAAACAAGGTGAAAAAAGTCGTGACTATTATTTCAAATCCTTTCTAGGAGAGTAGTCATATCCTCCAGACTTCCAGTAGACGTACAGTCTACTGGAAGTCTGGAAGACGACGTAAGACGTAAGACTTTTACGAAGTCTTAAGATAGTTATTATTGGATAGACTTATACTTAAATTTTTTATCGCCTTAACACAAATTAAATTATATCCTAAAAATCACATAGAATAAAAAAAAGTGCCTCATGTTTTATGGAAGATATTTGCCATTTGATATTCCCACATAAGCTGAATAATGTCCAAACAAGGATAAAATCTACAAGTACAATGTGTCACAGCCGTCGCTGTAGTGTATTTTCAAATACAATATTGCAAAATTCTTTTCCAACCGTCTAGAGATTTGTATTTTATTTTATACTGTTTTATATGACCGCATGATCTACAATTCCTGGGTATAAAAGATAGCTGAGGCCAACTGTTTACTATTATGCTATAAATTTACCACTGAAAATATTTTTATATAAACATTTGCTTACAATATTTGCTCCTGTGGGTTGGTGGAACAAAGCAAATGTGAAAGTAAAGTGGCAGCCTAAACATGAGTACACGCGCCACCGACACAGGGCTACTCTATTTCCGAGAGAGAAGAACAATTGATTCATAATTGGTTCGCCTCGCTGCTCCAGTGTGTGTTGGCGGACATCACATGTCCACAAAATATTTGATTCCTCACACATGCAGGTGTCCAGACGATGGTTTCCTTTACCGCTGAGCCCCTGATAAATCGGCGCTTAAAATTGCAATTCACAATTTCATTGGTGCTGGCGAGGATCGAGCCCAAGTGAAATTAGCCAGCGCTTAGCTAATAACTACCAGGGTGGAAGATAATAACAACATTTCGTTTTATGGGTGTTGCGACTTTAGAAAATTCCAGTTATCGTAACTCCGATAGACGGCGGTGTAACCATATCAGCAACTATTCAACATCAAAGGTGCAAGACTTCTGGTAACGCAATCGCTAATACGCCTATCTTACGTGGCCTTTGATCAGTTCTATAATGCTCTTCTGATGCGTTTTTTCTATTTAACTCTGTTCTTTCCTATTCTACTACATCCTCTTTCATCCTACCCTAATTATATTCTATCATATTTTGTCCTATTCTATCCTCTTTAGTTATATTGTTCTCTATTCTGACCTCAAACCTTTTCGTTTCTTCTCTCCTCTTCTCTCCCTTCTCCTTTCCTCTCCTTTGTGGTTTTGACTATACATATCTATTTTAAATTACTTTGGCTGATTTAAGGTCTCTATTCTACGGTAATTTAAAAAGGTTTTCCCTCGTGCTGCATTTCTTCAATATACTATTATAATATAATAGTATACCAAAGATATATCTGCAGTTTTAATTAAAATAATGTTAAGGCGAGGTTGCAGTACTCTCAACTTATGTTAACCCCTATAAATCTACTGCACTATGATTACAACGCAAAAATAAAATTACTTTATAAAAATTAAACACACGTACAAGGGTTGGGTGGAGACATAAAAGCGTATTGTAATAACTGTCTCGATAAAGAAAACGATATTTAAACGTGGACTTTGAAGAGATTCCTTAGCGAAGCCCGTGCAAAAGTTATATAAAATAATTTTAACCGATTTCGAAAAAAGGAGGAGGTACTCCATTCGACTGTATTTTTTGTGTGTTAAGTCAGAACTTTATTATAGTTGAACCGATTTTGATGATTCTTTTTTTATTTGAAATTTCCCATATAAATTTGATCAAGATCTGACAAGTAGTTTTTGAGTTATCCATAATAATGCGTATTTATTTGCCTTCAACCACATTGATGATGATCTCATTTTATTTAAATTAAAGTCGGTTGTACAAAATTTTTAATTTTACCACTTGTATAATTTCGTTTTTATTTTTATCTTACGAAAATATCGCCTAATAATACCCTTTTTGTAGAGGCTATTCCATAATAGTGTAGCATGGCGGCCGATACGCTGTACTTTACTAGGTAGGTACACTTTTTCGCCTAGAAGTCCGTCTGGGTAGGGAATACCCATGTAGTTATTTCAGCCGCCAAATAGTAGGCTTGCGATGCTGTGTTCCGGTATAAAAGGAATTCCATCTTAGTCCCGAGTGGTGACTTATTTATTTGCAGTTGGCTGCAAGTATTCCTGGACTGCAATAGACTCTTACCATCAGGTGGACTTTTATTTCGTTTGTCACTTTAGTTTTATAAAAAAAATTATGATCGCAGTATCAGATGTCTTGCATTTTTGACGCTGCTTACTTCACGGATCTGGTTTTACGACTAATGTGTCAAAAGTCATAATATCTTTCTAGCATTTTTCGTAATCGTATCTTAAGACCCCACGGATCAAAGTAGAGTGATGGTTTGTTACGTCCCCGCCAAGCGACGGTAACACATTGACAATACATACCTAGGAAAATTATTTGTGGGCTGTACCATAACTTGTTCCGTGCGGGATTCAAATCCGTGTCTTGCAATGCCGAGACCAAGTGTTTTAGCCACTGCGCTACTGAATTGCCTTGCTACTGAATTTAGCGATAACATATGCCTTATTTATCCTGATTAGGATTATTTTGATTTCTTAATGTTTTCGAGTAGCTATTCAGGTTAAAAGGCCAATATCACTGCAACCAGTATGATCTGTTATATTCAACGCCACGTTCACTGCCAAGCCCTACACTTTCATTAAACTGCAAGATTTGTTTAGCTGTGAGGTATTTTTCTTCATCTAAGCTAAATAAGTAATTCTCGAGGTTGGTGGAACGGGACGTATCGGATAAGGTACCACAATAGCGTTTCACATAATCGCGTATAATTTTACGTCCAAACATGCGCTCATGTTACAGGTTGCAGTCACGCGACGGATATACTATACAGCAAGATGATCAACGTGGACACGGCCTTAAGCTTTTATGATTAATAAAATATACATACATAAAACAAAGATGACAAAAATAAAGAATTTTTTTATTGACTTACATTAAATATTATTTCTTTAATATTTGGATTAATGTTAATATTTGAGTACAATCAGCCATCCGAAGTTTCCAACTTAATAATACTCTTTAACTCTGCATATAATCCCATTGTCAAAAGTCGAGAATAAGTTACTGAGCGTTAAAAGATTATACATTGTAAAGTGAAATTCGATAAGTGTATCACGAAAGTGATACTTTAGAATAAAGAATCAAAGAAAGCGCAAACATGAATAAAATTAATTAATTTACAGACTCTCAAAATCTTTGAACTTCAATGTGGAACAATGGTTTTAAAAAGGATTATTTGTTAGTAGCTGAATTGTTTGAACAATGTTCAATTTACAAAGGGCATGAAACGTCTATCTTAAAATTTAGTTTCACAAAAATGTTGAACAAAACGAATAAATTATGAGCTATTTCTTTGTCGATCACTTTGGTTCTACTGCGGATATCCTCATTTCTAAGTTTATCACGCAGAGAAACTCCGAGCATAGCCCTTTCCATAGCTAGTTGAGCGACCTTGAGCTTCCTCATCCGGCCAGCAGTGAAGGACCACGTCTCAGTTCCATAGGTCATCACTGGCAACACGCACTGGTTGTACAGTATATTAATAATAAGATTCATTAATTCAAAAACATTTGATTCATACACCATTCAATTTTAAAAGGCCACAACAGCCGTTGGTCGTAATAAACAAATATAGAAAATACCAGAGAGATGCCATGGCTTACGATAGATATCATATTTACTACATACCTTTATACATAAAAATCAATTGCTGTCTGTTGAAGTGCCTGACAAATTATATTAGCAGTTCTCATGCCAATATTAGTTCGTAAGTTGTGTCGGTATGTTTAAAAAATATTGTACTTTTTTTGTCGTAAAAATTAGAGATCAAGTAAAGGTCGATTGATCATATTACTGTATTTTATTATTAAAAAGAGATCAAATTCCTATTCATGGTCCTAAATTGAAGCCGGATTTGAATAAACGTAATTGGACAAGATATTATTTACTGGAATACGCTTGGGAAGTCTTAAATATTCATTGTTGAAAAACCACTGAGGGAGTGAAGATCTTTTACCAAGATGTCTGGAGTCTTAGCCCTTAGATATTGGACTAATATTTAATTTATTTAACTCAACATTATTTATCGACTGCTATTTTATCAGGTTAGTACTAAATTACCTACAAACTAATTACGTATAACTTAAAGTATTTAATCTGCTAAAATTCATTTAATATTGTTTTATAATATAGTTTCTAATAATCGTTCAAAGCATAATTAAATTAAATTACAAAGCTTAGTTAAATTATATTGACGATATTATTAGTTTTTATTTATTGGTTTGAAACTATAAAAACAGGTTAAGACAGTGTATAAAAAACAGCGCTTATTATTATTTATTATATAATAAGGCATACCTGTTTGATTGTCTGAATTGTATTTGTTACTCTTAGTTATTGTTAAATATAAAGTTAAATATCAAAGTAGTACATATATCATATTAGTTAATTATTTAAGAGTTTTGAAAAATAAATAGGGGAATCAGTTTTCATTTAAGTACTACTTCGTAACTGTAAACAAAATTGTATAAAAATGCTTAGTAATTTTATTTAAAGAGTATAAACTTGTGTTTGTATAAATTTCAGGAATTTACACTAGTCTCGCAATCCCAGCCAAAATGCCAGAAGATAAGGAGCATATTAGGAAACGAACTAGCTAAAAGGGACAAATAACTGCCTTTACAAATTATTTAAATTCGCTGAAGATATCTTCATTGGCTGCTACTGAGGTAAATGAGTTGCAATTACGTATTAGTAGGATTGAATATATGTATGAACGATATGATGAGGTACTATTATCCATCGAGTGTAATAATGATAATATAGACGCCCAGATATCAGAACGAACGGAGTTTGAATCCGTTTATTTTAAATTGCTTTCTGTTGCAAAAAGGATCTTAGCAGATTGCATCAAGCCAGATGACGTAAGCAGTGACGGTGGCTCTCATTCCGGAAATCATAAATTTGTTAAACTGCCCACTATTACTACCTGCTACCTAAATTTAGTGGTTCTTATGATAATTGGTTAGAGTTTCATGACACCTTGACGAGCCTTATACATTTAAATGACGAGATAGATGACAAATAAATCTTACTATCTCAGAGCGTCGCTGGAAGGGTCCGCTGCTGTGATAATACAGTCAATCGAGTTCTCAGCAGCTAATTATGCCATCACATGGACTCTATTATGTGATAGATGTGATTATAAAAGACTAGCGGTCGCCCGCGGCTCCGCCCGCGTGGATGTCGGTTACCGCTGCAAAAAGCCTACCCAGGAAAGACACGGTCAGCAAACAAAATGATTCCCAGGTCAATTCACAGACACCGACACTAACATCGACGAACGGTCACTATCCAGGCTGAACAGATTTTCTTTCTGTGGATGTTATTTATTAAGTCGGAGTGCAACCTGTTGTTTTAGGATAAAACTTAAGCTATTATTGTAGAAGCTTCTATACAACATTTGACGTTATATTATTTTCTGGTAACAAAATATACTGATGGTCCGGGCCCCGACCCGTGATAAGACGTAAAGTTGCCCTGCGTCGCATTCTTTTCGTAAATCAATTCCTACTAATTTGAATGTTTGGCCCTGGGATTTGTTTATCGTGAGTGCGAAAAGAAATTTTTACTGGAAGTGGAGCCTTTTGAAGGGTATAGGCAAATCAGTAGGATCATCATTATTCTTGGTATATGAGCTAATTCACCAGCTGCAGGGCCGGTGATAATCTTCATAACTATTAAATTATCTTTTAGCTCCTTTATAAAGTCTCGTGCCATTACACATGTTGGGGGTCTTAAATTTCTGAGAAGCATTATCGGCGTGCCAACTTTTGCGACAGTTCATGAGGTGGAAGCCAGCGATTCAGATTTAAAATTCCTGGGGTAGTGCACTGCGTCCTCGATGTTAGTGACGGTGTCTATGGTTTATAGCATAACTTCACCGGTACTTTCATAATTAAATTGTTTATTTCGTTGACTGTTTCATTCCTGGGAGAAACTATTGCTCTACAACACAGCCAACGAAAATCATTTTGATGTAAGTTTTCGATGTCAGGATATATAGCATCTATCAGACTATCTAAATTATAGACTATTTGCCCTAGAGACTCATCCAAAGTAACCGCATAATCAGTTGCCCAAATTTAAAGATGGAAAAATTCCTTCTCCCAGTTTCAGCAGCTGTTGTGGAAAATTGCTATGCGTATTTCCATGTAGATGAGCTCTCATATTAGTACGCAAATTCAAATGTTGAACAGATGTCCAAAGGTGAGACGATTTTAAACATGCCTTCATAATATCTGCTCGCGTACCTCTGTTGACGACAGGAAGCGTTTGTCAAATCTCCAGCAAATACAAAGTAATACCACCATGACATTAGCAGAGCTTCGGAGGTCTTTTAAAGTACGGTCCACGGCCTCCACATGAGCTCTATGACTCATGGTGCATTCATCCCATATTACCAACGACGCGTCTTGCAGCAACTTACCAAGAGGCCCATTTTTCCGAATAGAGCACGTAGACCGTTGATCTAAAGATACGGATAGCGGGAGTTTAAACGTAGAGTGAGCAGTTTTTCCTTCGTTCAAGAGAGTTGCAGCAATTCCTGACGAAGCAACTGCAATCGCTATCTTCCCTGATTGCCGTATCTTAGCAAGTATCAAATTTGCGAGAAAAGTCTTTCCGGTGCCTCCTGGCTTATTGTTCACGCTGTCCACAATAGTCTCATAAGCATGTCTTTGATCTGGTACTAATTTTGGCACATTGTCATTAACAAACGCTGTTAGATCATTGCTGTTATACTGTTGTACCATTGTGTCAATAGTATTATTCTGGGTACGAACGGGAGAAGGTAATCCAAAATCACTTAAATTTTTGTCGTTTAGTTCTAGAAGTTTGTTTTCTATTTCAATTATTACTTCATTATAAATGACTTCAGTGAAGGGTGAAGTGTTATCCTGATTTTTTTGTCTGATACGATGTCTAATATCTTCACAGAACTGATCTTTAAAAATATCCCATAACTTCAATGGTTCCGATGGTTGACAAAATAAAAGTATGACTACGAACAACTCATAGTTTTTGGACAATGTGATAACGAAGCTTCGCTTAAAGTGTTACCCCAATGATCATCGTTTTCAAGTAAACCTCAGTCACGGCAAGCTGCTTGATACGTCTCTTGACAATACCGTTTACAGTTTTAAGGTATGCAAATGAGGTCGGACCGCGTACGTGGTGCAGTAGAATCTAAGATAAAACACTCTGATTGGGATGGATGTATCCCGTAGACTCTACCTAAAGCGGCATCTTTTTATCCCCGGATGTCCAACTACATCTTCACCACGCTTCCTTCTAGTGAATGTTACCCATGTATAGTATTGCGGGACTTCATGATACAAAAGTTTTCGCGAATTCATCTTCATTACAGAGCAAAAAAATACCAGTAATGTTGGTATTGCGTGGGTTTTGGACAACGATGAGCTGTCCTGGTGTAAATACACCCTTGACCGTTCTCTAGATGAACGGCCAAATGCACTACAGTGGATACCCGCTCGTGAATGGGAAATTCAAATAAGCGTCAGACAGCTTCAGATGTGCTTATGTACCATTTAAATAGTTTTCGACCTCATCGTGTGGGTTTCTAAGGCTAAAAGTTGCCTGATCTGAACGTTTATTTATATACTTACATATATATTTAATGGCTTGGACAGGTGGCAATACTCACGTTTATATGAGCGTTAAAGTCTTACATAGTAGCGGGGTATGGAACAATCCACCTATTATCTATCGTCACCATGTTGCCCTGATTTGTGGCGTAGTGCTCCGACCGCCATTTCCTGTATCGCGCCTACGATAAACTGGATACCCATCCTCTCCGGTCTGGGTATCGTTCATGAAACAACGAGGTATTTTTTGTGCAGACACCGTTCTTCATGCATGGTGCAGCTAAATTATATTCTCTGAGGTCCATGTACCATATTTTTAGTTATAATGTCGTGTAGTACCGGATCAATTTGTTGATCAGGTAGCTCCACTTATGACACTGTCGATCTCATCTGGTTGTATTTTAGTTTCTAGCCAGAACAGCAAATGATAATGAGGTAAACCGCTTTTGCCACTCCACTTGCCATATAACATTTTACTTTACCGAATATCTGTTCTTTGACAAATAATTTGATGAATTTCTTCATCTTTAATAAAATACACGTGAAATTATGTCATGACGGTCGAAAGACCGTTGTCCTAATAACAGCTCGGCTTTTATTTCCAGGCCATTCAGGTTACATGTAAGTGACAAATAAGTCAGGTCTACCATAATTTCAGACGTACGTCATCACGTCCTGCGTTTTCTCGTGCATGAAACGCGGAGAACCGTAAATGACGATAGCAATATGACATGTTGACCGATATTTGATGGGTCAACATTTGCGTCATGATTTAAAGGCATCTCTGAGATGAATGTAGTCATCAGCCCTCAGTCTTTGTTGATTCCGACAAATATAATTTAATCTTTCCGATATCATTTTTCGCCATCATGTCAACACAATATTGACTTCGTAAGTCTCTGTAATAATGTAACGGATTAAAAGTTAGTTCTAATCATTAATCTAAATGCATAAAATTGCCACGAAACAGTTTTATTACGCGCAGAACCCTGCTGAGGATAGTCAAATAATAACCGTCTTCTCCTGTCACAA
Organism: Parnassius orleans; assembly: GCA_029286625.1. Lineage (NCBI taxonomy): Eukaryota > Metazoa > Arthropoda > Insecta > Lepidoptera > Papilionidae > Parnassius > Parnassius orleans. The sequence continues at coordinate 403,381 of JAGSMP010000334.1, read as the reverse complement.
CATTATAGGATACTGTAGTGGATCATAGGACCGATGTAGCTCAGAAACTCTTTTGAGCTGCCCGTCTCTACAAATGTAAGACTATATCCCTGGGACCTTTGTCTTCATCGACCAAGAGAACAGCTACCTCGTTTACAGTAGGAGCATATATATCTGCCTCTGTGTGCTGTCTGTGGAGTGCGATCTGAATGAATAATTAACTTTAAATTATCTGAGAGTTAAGTTCTAAGTTTTGTTTAAAACTTCGTATGTACATTATGATTATTTAAAGCGGTCTGTAATTCGTGAATTAAATCCATTTTAAGGTTGGTGCGATGCTTGATCACAACGATAACTAGTCTGCATCCGAAATAAAATATATTTACAAGAACTGTGGGTTTTGGCCTGATGGTGGTAAAGGCTACCAATTAGATGATACACTTGTCCTTCAATTTTAAAAGTGGGCATAAAAATTTCCTTCCCTGATTTCTTTTGCATAAACAAAGTCATTGAAAAGACTATTGTATTTACGTATGTTTGTTAAAAATGCAGATAATGGATGGTTATTAGTCAAAGATTTTTTATTGGTTGTGGCTCCTGCAGGTTTAGGAAGACAAACTTTACCTGAAGCACAGCACATACCATTAGGTTCGTCCGCCCATTTCTTGCAGAGCAGTTAGAGCAGATCTTATTCATGACTCCGATTTTGACGGACGCTTGTTGTATAATCAAACTGCGGATCATATCTGAAAGCCAGTCTGTTGCTGTTAGCTAAAATTCGATTGCGAACTCTATTTGTGGACAACTGCTGTCTCTCTGCCTGAGCTCTAAGTCGCTGCAAACGCTCGACACTCGACTCTCTTTCGCGCAACTGAGGGTCCTTATTTTGTTCATGAAGACGTTTAGAACGCTCCAGGCTCGACTCTTGAGCGCGTAGCTCAGAGGTTCTCAAGCTTTGTAGCGGCAAGGCGTTGCGAACGCTCGACACTCGACTCTCGTTCGCGTAAGTCAGAGGTCCTTACATTTGTTCATGAAGACGTTGGGAACGCTCCAGCCTCGACTCTTGAGCGCGTAGCTCAGAGGTTCTCAAGCTTTGTACGGCAAGGCGTTGCGAACCTCGACACTCGACTCTCGTTCGCGTAAGTCAGAGGTTCTTACATGTTCATGAAGACGTTGGGAACGCTCAGCCTCGACTCTCGTGCACGTAACTCAGAGGTTCTCAGATTTTGTTTTGCAAGGCGTTGTGAACGTTCGACACTCGACTCTCGTGCGCGTACCTGAGAGTTTCTCTGATTTTGTTCAGCAAGGCGTTGTGAACGTTCAGGTGAAGATTCTCCTCCACGACGTATTTTGCTGCCCGTGCTTGAGAACTATGTTTAGAAGTTGAGACCTGGCTCTCTTAGGCATTTTCAAATGTTTAAGATAATGTTATTAGCGTGTAATATTCTGCTCTAAAAGAACTGTTGGTTAGCCCTGAAAAGAACTGTTGGTAAGCCCTGAAAGAACTGTTGGTTGGCCCTGAAAGAACTGTTGGTAAGCCTAAGAAAGAACTGTTGGTTAGCACTGAAAAGAACTGTTGTTTAGCTCTAAGAAGAACTGTTGTTTAGCTCTAAGAAGAACTGTTGTTTAGCTCTGAGAAGAACTTTTGCGTAGGTGTGGTTTAAAGAACGAAACCTAAAAAATCGCACGAAAATTATTAGACTTCACGCGACCGCTGCGTGAGAAGCCGACCGCGCGACTGAGCCGCGCGGGTTACCTGCTCATAGATCTAAAATCCCCTCCACACTCACCGGGCCTTGGTAACGCCTACTTCCGCAACGAGCCGTGCAGCAGAAATCATAATATTTTAATTTCTTATAACTTCAGACAAACGTCCAATTTTAATCATTCAAAGACCAAATATTATCTACATTAACTGTACTTAGTGATGAAATAATTTAGAGTAAAATAAACGCGTTTAAATGTGGTCCAAAAAATCAAGATTTTTCAATAAAAATGGTTATTGCCTCACTCGACATAGAATAGGTATAGTATGTCGCGGACTTTTGTAGATATTTATAAGATCTACAATTACTTGTTTATGGTTCTATCTTTAATAGTTTAGGCAGGGTACGCAAAATAAGTAACTTTTTTGGTTGATTTTTTACACCTTGTGTCCGAAAAACCCTAATATCTTACGGAACCCTATTTTTGTTCAAAATTAAATATAGCCTATATTACTCGTGGATAATGTAGCTTTCGAATGGTGAAAGAATTTTTAAAATCGGTCCAGTAGTTTATGAGCCTATTCATTACAATCAAACAAACAAACAAACAAATAAACAAAGTTTTCCTCTTTATAATATTAGTGTAGACTACTAATTCAAAATCACGTGACAGCCTTATTCAATATAGGACCAATTTATAAATAATTATCTGTCAACTGAAAACGTCTCATTGACCAAATAAATAAAAATTTAAGGGCACTAGAATCTCTCGGTGAGCCAACTAAACAACGGGACACACTTCTTATTCATATTATAAGGAAGAGTCTAAAGGTCGTTTGGAGAAAGATACACCTATTACGTTCGATATTTTTTGACGTTTTTAAAAAGTCAAGCCGATTTAATCGAAACACTAGAAATGTCTCATTCCGCTGCTACTAATCGTTTAAATTTTTCGATGAAAAATGCTCCAAAAGTTAAGACAATGGTTTCGGTTCGGGATACCGATAATAAAAACGGTTTGGCTTCTTCCGCCAAACATTGTCCTAAATGTAAGGGTGACCACAGAGTATAAAGTATGTTTCAATTGTCTTAATTCAGGGCACTATGCAAATCACTGCAAAAAGCCAGGATGCAAAATATGCTCCCGAAATCATAACACTCTCGTGCACGTCGCGAATTACCAGTCAAAACCAATTACAGATATTAATACATCTAACACGACTAGTGGTAATAAGCCTGTTATGCAAGGTCATTGCGGAGAAATAAAAACAGTTCGACGGGCTCACAGTTGTCATCTAATTCTAACGCACATCTGTCATTAGCCGTAAAGGTAGGCACTGCATCGTGTAGTCAACGAGGTGACGTATTGTTATCGACGGCATTAATAAAAGTTATAGGTAAGAATGGTTGTCCATATATTGCTCGTGCTATTCTTGATAGTGGCAGTAATGCTTGTTTAATAACTGAAAAGTTATATCAAAGGCTAGGCTTGCCTGCTCAAAATGTAAATCGGTCGGTAGTCGGTATTAATAACGCTTCGGCACACATCAAGAAGATTTGTAACGTATCGATGAAATCGTTGAATAATAACTTCAGTCTCTAGTAATCTTCATTATCTTGTCCTACCATCAATAACCGAAAAAGTACCTACTAGATATGTTAATTTGTCAAACTTAAAAATTCCATCTAATATTTCTCTGGCAGATCCTAATTTTCACTCACTTCCTCCCAGTAGTTCCTCCCCTATTCCTCCCACATACTTATAGGTGCTGATGTCTTTTGGGACTTGTTGGGAAAGCAACAAAACAAGAAAATTGGGAGACGATCAGCCGATTCGTTGTGAAACTAGCTTAGGGTGGTTTGTATCAGGTCTGATTGATTATAGATATGTAAAGAAAGGGGTTAACTCTATTAAATGTAATTTTACAAGAATCATTCAAGATGAGGCTAGTAAAATTTAGATGACGGTATACAAAATCAGTTAGTACGTTTCTGACAACTCGAAGAGGTAAGCCCTGCGTCTCATTATTTTGCGTAAGGATACCATTAAAACATAATCCTGACGTATTAGGTGATTCTTGGCCACGAGCTAAGAAGTGTTTACTATCGCTAGAGCGCAGGTTAGCAGGTCAGTCTCAGGTCTATAAGATGTATAAAGAATTTATGTCAGAGTATGAAAGTCCGGGTCATATGGAGAAATGTGAGAATGATAATTTACCACGTAAGATGCATTTTATACCACATCACGGTATGCTGCGGGAAAGTAGCATTACTACTAAATTAAGAGTCGTTTTCAATGCTAGCAGTCCGACTTCTGGTGTTTCCTTGAATAATATACAGATGGTAGGTCCCGTGGTACAGGACGACCTATTGTCCATTCTTTTACGCTTTCGGCTACACAAATACGTTCATACGCCGGTATGTTTAGAAAATGTACCGGCAAATAATAATTCATCCCTATGACCGCTATATGCAACAAATTATCTGGCGTGATAACCCTTCAGAACAGCTTCAAGCTTATCAACTTAACACTGTGACTTATGGCACCTCTAGTGCCCCCTTTTTGGCAACTATATGCCTCCAACAATTAGGCTTAGAGTGTATTGATGACAAGGTTGCTCAAGTGGTTATTCACCATTTTTACGTCGATGACTTGCTAACGGGATCGTGGAATATACATGACCATCTACACTTTTTAACGCATCAAACGAAATTGGGCCCCGGATCTCATGAAGAAGCATGCGAAGGTGATATCATTCTGTATTGTTCAGATGCACAATATAGAATGCTAAACCCTGCCCAGAACATGCTCTTTTTTGACCCCTGGCTAGCTTTCAACGTTTGCTCCTCTCTTTCTCCTTTGGAACTTTCTTTTATCCCAAACATAGTATGCAGGTACTTCTAGGTAGAGCAATGTTTTTGCAATGTTATCCATTTTACACAAATCGAAAAAGGATAGGAGTGTGGTTGTTGAAGGCTATTCACTCTTTCACTCAGATTTTGCTCATTAAAATAAACCCTTTGCCCATTTTCCAAATGCACAGCGAGGTGGACTACGGGAAGGAAACGCTCATGAATGGGAAATTCAAGGATTCGCCATACTGCCTCTGATGAACTTATATACAGGGTATTTTGAAACGCTCCCGAAAACGAAGACAGACGACAGTACTAACTATATCTTAGATGATGGGTGAAATATAAAATCGATCCTGATGAAAAAAATCATCTTTTCACAACGTTTTATTAGCTTCATTCACGCTCCATCGTGTTGATATAGTTAAATAAAACTGATAATTTCATTAAAAGAATCATGAAAATACTTAAATATTAAACCAGCAGTGGAATTTAAAATAAATAAAACATAAAATCAGCTGACTAGGGTCAATATCCGCGTCGAAGCCAAACTCTTTATCTAGCTCCGTACAGGGTCCCGTCGACGCTGAGCGACAGTGGAGGGTGTGTCTGCGCATGGGTACAGTCGCGTTCTAAAGTACTACATGGTACTAGGCTGTTGTTTTATAATATTATAATAGTAATTAATGGTTTTATTGTAGAATCATAATAGTTACTTTACTAGCTTCTTAGAACTTTGGAAGAGGTTGAAATTAAAATGGATAATGTATGCTTGAGCATTATTTTTTTTTCAATCGTAAAATAAAGTAGTTGTAACAAAACTTAAGCTAAGGGTGACACGCCGTCCATTATACCGTTAGAACATGGAACATGGAAGCCGGATGTCGATGGTGTGTTGGTGTTACTGGATGCTACTTCATCAGAATCATCATCATCAATGCGAATGATAAATGTTTCCGTCATCAGGTTGACCATGGTAATTTTTCGGTATTCTTCCTCAATACATTTAACTTTACTGCACAATTTTCCCCATTCACCTTCTATTTACCTTTGTTCACTAGTTCAGTCATAAAACAATAGATATAAATAAATTTTCCTTCCTTTTCTTTAAAACATCGTCGCGCGTCGTCGAAAGCTGTGTGTGCGACTGTATATTGGGGAATCATCTTTTTCAAAGCGGCAAGAATGAGGAACCAATAGCGTGCGCACAACAATACTGGCGAGCATTCCCCGTCGCGCCCTTCGTACCACGCGCTGCCACCCGGCCGACTGTGTGTCACCTCGTCGCGCCAACATGAAATTCCCCAAATTTACCTACTAAGATTTGTTTGCAAGCGACATAAGAATTAGAGCGGCAATTACAATAAAACTTGCAAGTAATTTGTAATAGTTTTGACGTACCTGTTTTCAAATCAAAGTGGAAGGATTAAAAACGAAAAGTCAATAAAAGTAAATAAAATAATTATTTTTTAGATTAATTAACTGTCGATCATAATTGCAATTGATTTTAACTATTAAATTATTCAATACCATTTTATTTCTATTTTCTTGTACAAATCAAAGATAACCAAACCCAAAGTAAGTACGTTTATTAATTTCAATATCATTTTGTAGTAACGAACAGCTTGTTTCGTCAGGGTACAATTGATTGTCAATTGTATTAAAAATTACAACTATAACCTAAATTCCATATGAAAGACTAGTCGTGAGGATCATATATGACAAACAAAAATAAAAGTTGGCAATGTCATAACATTTGACGGTCTGTAGGAATGTTCAAAGTGTTTACCGCAAGGACGTTAGTTAGGACAGTAGGCTTCAGTTTTGGCAGGATTCACTAATTTTTAGTTTTGAGACAGTTCCGCGCTGACTTTGGACACGCATGCGACAAGTTCATTGGTTTTGTTGTTATTGTTATTACTTGGTATTACATACTTATTGCCGTGTTATTCTTGTTGTTACGTTTTGTGTTTCTTTTTGTTTTAATAATGCCTAGCGTACGTTTATAGTGCTCGTGAATACGGCAACATATTAATGTGCCTTGGAGAATCTCATAAGGCCACGGAGGATCAGTAGCCGTTTCATACCTAATTTTTTAAATTACTTAGTACTGAACTGATCTGAAAAGGTACATAACTGAATACATCAGAATAATAAACATACCTACATAATGGATAAAAAGCATGACTCTAACCTTTTTAACATTTTATTTAAGTTTTTTTTCATTGAGCGGGGAATCGAACCAGTTATTTGGTTTATTAACTATTTTTTTTAAATAACTTAGTACTGAACTGATCTGAATAGGTACATAACTGAATACATCAGAATAAAAATATACCTACACAATGGATAAAAGCATAGACTCTAACCTTGTTAACATTTTATTTAAGTATTTTTTCATTAGCGGGAATCGAACCAGTTATTTGGTTTATTTAACCTGTGAATTCGAATTAAAGTGGCTACGTGGAGACAAGCACAATGGCAAATTAGTAGGTTAAGTAGATAAGTTAGTATTTAGACAAGTGTTGTAAATTATTAGGTATTGTGGTACCATCGCTAGTTACGGGCCGCGCGCGAATTCGGCGTTCGCGCGTACATTGACCCTAGTCAGCTGATTGTAATTCAGTAATTCCACTGCTGCTTTTATGTTTAGTATTTTCATGTTTTATTTAATGAAATTAACGTTTTATTACCACGATGATTTATACTAACACGATGGAGCGTGATAAAGCTAATAAAACGTTGTGTAAAGATGATTTTTTTCATCAGGATCGATTTTATATTTCACCATCATCTAAGATATAGTTAGTACTGTCGTCTGTCTTCGTTTTCAGGAGCGTTTCATACCTGTATATTTTCCACTTGTGTAGGTTTTAACTTCATTCTTTTACAATTGCCTGGTCTGAACCTTTATTTACGTATTTACAGACATATTTTATTTATTTCACTGAATGACAATATTCCACATTTAAGTGATCGTTAAATGTTTTTAATAATACTGGATTATAAGGGACTACCCAGTGATTATTTATGGTTGTGCCTTTGATATCAACAAAGAACTCACCGTCGTCTAGTAAACGTCTCTTGTACTGCGGATAACCGTCTTCACCAGTTTGAGTTTCCCTTATGAGAGCCCTGGGTTATCATTTACTGCACATGTTTTCTTTCATACATGGTGAATTTCGATTTCAGTTCCACATGGACCATGTATCATATTACACTTAACGATTTCGTGAAGCTCTGGATCACGTTTGGGATCCGGTATTTCAGCACAAATTATATTGTCGATTTGATCCGGAGTAATACGTTTGTGAAAACATAAAAGAATATGAATATGTGGAATACCTCTCTTTTGTCATTCCCTTGAGTACATATAGCATCGCACTTCACCAAATATTTTGCCCTTTGTCAATAAGTTCATGATCTTTTTCACCTTTAGTCGAAACACCCTCGAAATTATATCGTGTCTATCATGAGATTGTTGTCCTTGAAGCAATTGCTCTTTTCCCGGCCAGCCGGCCGTAATTCCTAACGTAGGTCATAGCGTCCTGTGTTCTTTCGTGCATATACCTAAGTCTCCCCGTAAAAGATGATGGAAGGACAACCATTTGTCTTAGTTGGTTGGCTTCTGCGTCTTCGATAATTTTTGATATAATTTAATCTATTTCTATCTTATTCTATCTTATATAATCTTGTTTCTATTTTGGCGTATTCGTCCTCCAAATATTGACTAAAAAGGGCACGATAGTTTACTAAATAGTTATCTTCTCCTTCTTTAATCATTATTCTATACGAATAGAAACTTGCAGAAGAGAAAGTTTTATTAAGCGGCATCTTAGTTGTGGGATCGCGTTGTGGTATGTTGATTGAATACCCATCATCCCTCCAGCAAAACATCAATGGATACTGTAGCGCATCATATGCTCGATGTATCTCACTAATACGCTGAAGTGAATTACTTCGGCTCTCGAGGATGATGTCCCTTCGATCAAATTGTTGATCCACTAACACTAAAGCCACTTTTTTTTATAGGAGAGGGGGCAAACGAGCATGCGGCTCACCTGATGGTAAGTGACTACCGCCGCCCATGAACAACTGTAACACCAGGGGAACCAGAGGGAATTGCAGATCCGTTGCCGGCCTTTTAAAAAGGAGTAGCCTCTTTTCTTGCAGGTCCCTAAGTCGTATCCGTCCGGAAAAATCGCTGGTGGTAAACTATTCCACAAGGAAGTTGTGCGAGGAAGAAAACATCTTCTAAATCGCACAGTGGTGGACCGCCAATCATCCAGATGGTGTGGATGGTATCGGGAGTTCTGCCGCGATGTGCGTTCGTGAAATGTGGCGGCTGGGATTAATCCGAACAATTCCTCAGAGCACTCCCCGTGGTAAATGCGAAAGAAAATGCAAAGAGATGCAACATCTCTTCGCAGCGCCAATGAATCGAGCCGATCGGAAAGGACTCGGTCGTCGACGATTCGAGCCGCTCTGCGCTGGATGCGGTCAAGTGGAAGGAGCTGGCACTGGGGAGCCCCAGCCCAGAGATGGGAACAGTATTCCATGTGAGGCCGAACCTGCGCCTTGTAAAGTTGCAGGCGTTGTGCCGGCATGAAATACTGTCCGGCTCTGCTGAGCACGCCAAGCTTTTTAGAGGCCAATTTGGCCTTCTCTTCCAAGTGACCGCGAAACTGCACGTCACTCGATATGTCGACGCCGAGGATTCCGATACTGGCTGAGGCAACAAAGTGCCTGAAACTGAGGAGATACGACAAAGGGTTCTTTTGCGGTAAACGCGCAAACTTGTGTCTTCTGAGGATTAAACTGGACTAGATTTAGTCGCCCCCAATCCGAGACTTTGTTCAGCAAAGACTCGACTTCAGACACAAGTTTGTTCCGGTAATCGGCGACGTTTTCCCGAGAAATATTCGCACGGCCGGCGTATAGAGCATCACCAGTGCTATCAACCGCATAGCAATGAATGCTACCGGTTTGCAACATATCATTGATATGCAGAAGAAACAGCGTTGGTGATAGCACGCAGCCTTGTGGAACATATGTGAAGCTGGTGATCCAATTGCACAATTTCTCGGGAAGCCCATAGGAAGGGAGCTTTGTAAGAAGCGCTTTGTGCCAAACCCGATCGAAAGCCTTCGCAATGTCCAAACTAACGGCCAATGCCTCCCTCTTGGACTCTACTGCCTCCGCCCATATATGAGTCAGGTAGACCAGAAGATCACCAGCTGATCGACCCCGACGAAAACCGTATTGGCGGTCACTAATCGTAATCCTCAAGGTACCGCATGAGCTGGCTGTTTATAATGGATTCCATTATTTTGGAGAACAAGGGGGTGATGGCGATAGGCCTGTAGTTGGACGGGTCTGAGCGGTCGCCTTTTTTAGGGATCGGTTGGACAAAAGCTGTCTTCGATTTCGGAACTACGCCTAGGGGTAGGAGTACCGGAAAGACGCGTTAGAACCGGTGCCAACTCGGGCACGTCCTCAGCACAATTGGGGATTCCGTCAGGCCCTCGACTTGTGGATGTCCAGGAGAGTGCTTTGCGGACCGAGCGCTGTGAGAACCGAACATCCGGCATGGAGCACTCACACCGCGGGATGGCCGGCGGTGTGTTCTCCCGTCATCAAGAGTCGAGTTGGACGCAAAAGTGAGCCTAAAGGTCGGCTTTCTCTTTGCGGCGTGGGCCGTGAGTCGTCCTCCTGTGCAGAGATGGTAGTGATGGCACAGAAATTCCTTGGACAGCCTTGGCGGAGACCAGAATGCACGGGTTCCCGAAGGAAGGCGAACTAGTTTCTCGCCAATTCTGCCTATGTGTTCTGACTTTGCCTTGGCAATAACACTTTGAAGGACCTGGAGGCGAGTTATACTTCTTTTAAAGCTTGTGTTTACATCCGAGCCGCCGAAGCCTCAGCCCAGGCCTGATAGCACTCCTGCTTACTGCGTAATGCAGTCTTACAGGAGCGACCAAACCAAGGCTGCGATCTGCCTCCGATGGGTACCACAGATGATGGAATAAATAGTTCCATTCCCTGTAACACCACATCAGTGACAGAGTCAGCAACAGCGCTGGGATCATCCGGCGAGAAGCAAACCCGCCCCCATGGGTAGGATTCAAAGAAAGACCGCATTCCGTCCCAATCCGCCGACCTGTAATGCCAAACACGGCGGCAACCTGCAGAACGCAACCGCGAGGGGAGCGTGAGTGGCACCACCTCCGGATCAGACAATGGTCCGAAGAGCCGAGAGGGCATCGACGGAAATGATATCCGTCCGGATGAGAGGTCAGCAGAAGGTCCAGGGGAAGGTGTGATCCTCCATCTCTGGAATCCGCGTAGGCGAAGTAACCAGCTGTGTCAGACCATATGCCAAGGCAGTCATAAACAGATCTCCCGCATGATCGGTTAAACGTGAACTAAGCCATTCGGCGTGGTGGGCGTTAAAATCGCCAAGGATCACGATCTCTGCGGATGGGACCTGTTGTAGCAAAATCTGTAGCCATTTGGACGTGGTCGATGAGTCGGTCTGTTTCGGCATTACCGCTATGGGACCTGTAGAGGCACCCGTAGACGTGCGGATGGTCGTCGCTATCTACGCGTAGCCAAAGGATGGACAGGTCCGAACCTTCAAGACTGCCGAGGCGTCGAGAACAGATGTCTCTCTGATGTATACCTCCAGCCCGAGGCACAAAGGGTGTTCAATTTGTACCCCGGTGGGGAGAGATACAGTATCAGCCGGAGAGGACACCTGCGTCTCGGTCAGAAAGAGCAAGCCGGCTTCGCCATCTCGAGATGGTGATGGACGTTTAGGTTCAGTGAAGTCCCTGATGTTGCAGAAATCCACGGATAGCGTGGGGTCGTGGTCTTGTTGCTCAGTTTGCCCCAGTTGTTTTGAGCGGAATTTTGCCCCAGAATACGCGGGGCAGCCTGAGCATCCACGCTCAGAGTAGCATGGTCGTGGATGCTCAGCGAGGGATTCTCCAGGGGTGCTGGTACCCTCCTGGGGTAGTCTAAAATTTAATTCCGCTACCATGTTGATGGGGGGGGGGAGAATTGGGCCTCCGGTCACCTGCACTCACCTGCATTCTGTGAGGTCGTGGTACTAACCCGGCTCGAGCCTGCCCATACGTGCAACAGCAAAAGCTGCTGCGTGGCTCTACCACCGTTAAAACTAAACTTAATTTGTAATTTGTAACTAACTTAAAACTTCATATGTCGTTGATGCATTGTACCTACCTCTATGTTCTTCGGGTGGCTTTTACCAGCATGTATGACAACTTTGTATGACTCTGAAGGAGGTGCTTTATCAATGGCACTTTTCAGATCTTTTATATACGGGTTCACTTGATGCAGCATATTCTGCAATTGTTTGATTAAATTTGGCTTTAAGTTAGGAAATTTAAAACATCGAATCTTTGTTTCTCGATCATATTCTCCTACAAAATATATTTGAAGGTACTGAGCGTCATGTTCGGCTTCTGGTAATATACTTCCAATAAAATGGTACACCTGGCCTTATACTTTAAAACTCGATGAAAAACCATTTGCTGTTACCTGTTTACCACCAATGGAAGTCATCTGGAAACAGAAATTATATTTACGAATATTACCCATAAAACTGTCATGATCTGGGTGTAGATCATTAATCAAACTAAAGAGTGGTTCAGGCAGTTGTTTCAACCGAACAAGTTGCACTTTTCCAGCGCTGCAACACATACAAGATCTCTCATCCTTCCATTTCAGCGCATTGCACCACTGACACTTGTATGTCATAGAACCCAAGGCTACACTGCTGTCAGTTCTACAAGCAATATCAGGGTCATACTCCATAGCGGAATGGACCTTGTTTTTCCATAAACGCAGTGTAATGTTTTCCTCATACCGTGACTAAATTGTACTATGCACTTGTGGATTTGCAGTTTGGTAATTTGCAACAGCTTGCCTGCGTACATCGGGTTTTTTTTTTCTGATAAGCGGACACAGCTTTACGATTTGAATTTGGCATGTTCTGCCTATATCTTTCTTGTGCACATTTTAATTGACTTTTTCTTGTGTAATTATTAAATCTCGATCTTCTTTATTTTTCTTTTTTTCATATTTTAATGTCAACGATACAGATTGATCTGTTCCGCTGGTTGGAGATAATATTTCACTGTTTACAAAAGATATAACAGTGAAATGATCAAGCTCTGAAAAAGGATCACGCTCTTCGACAGGTACCTCCATGCGACGCTGTGTAATTTTCTTCGCAACAACAGGCAGATAGGCGTCAAAATGTCCATTAGATAAATCATGGCTAAATCGTAATCGCCTTACTGGACAGATATCTGTTCCGGACTCTATATATAGCAGACCGTTTCGTAATACTTCAAACTGAAACGGAAATATTAATCCTGCAGCTACCAATTCACAAAGTCCACCGTAAGTTTCATTTTTTAACATATCGGCTGAATATTTATTTGCTGTTGAATAATTTTTGCCATTTCTGTCGTGAGTCATAACTGAAAACCTAGGCCAATCATTTTCCACAAATCTAACAGTTTGTGAACGCACCACCATCGCATTTTCTTGGGTTCCGTACATTAAAAATGAAAGAGCACGAAACAAACAGGTGCCGTCACCTATAATGGGGACGACAGTATGTTCTTCCATTTTTCCTTTAATATTGAGAGTTTCTGTTGTCATTTTTTCAGTGAGAAAAAATACTTCTGTCATCAATACCTAATCACAAAGAAAATCGAATTCCAAGTTTGAACAGTGGTTGTAAGAAAGACAAAATCAAGCAACTAATCCGAAACACGAAGCAAATCTTACACCGTAATCAAGCAAACAAAGTCGAAGTCTAGTCAAGTATCCGTTAACAGTGAATAGGTACCGCATGTGGTACAGGTTGAAGCGCTCATTCACCATTCACTTTATATTAATTCGAAAAAAAAAACAACGTTACCACGTTCTAAAACGATATCAACGCCATATGTAGAGATAGATTGGAGATAGGGATTGGAACTTGAAGATCAATACAAAATAGGTAGGTACCTAAGTTTTCCTTTTGGTTTAGCCATTTTATTAATTTGTAAAAAAATATATTTGGTTTGGTTGTTTATTTTAATTTTTTTTTTAATTTTTAAATTAGTATTTATTGTTCAGGTGCAATTTTGTGCAAACTTTTTGTACAAATCTTAATGTTTATTTTGTTTTATGTTTTTGTGTAATAAAAGTATATTCTATTCTATTTTAATAAATTGAGTTTAAAATATTTAGCAATATCATTTACGTTATTTACGAGCCAAAAACCTTAAAAATGACACCCAAGTCACCCAACCCATGATGATTTTTACATACAAACATAACGTAAAATAGCAGCTTAATGTTGCTGTGTTTCGTATGGTGAGTGTAGAGAACCGGAGACCCTTTTTACTGGAAAAGAGGTATTCTATCTTAGTCCTCACGGCTGACAACGCATCTGCATTTAAATTCGCTAACGAAGATAGATGTAGATGTCTATGGGCATCAGCAACCACTTACCATCAGGTGGACTGTGTGCTCGTTTGTCACCCTTATTCTATAAAAAAAAAAAAAATGTACATCCATCCATCCTTCCATCCATGTTGGTTTCAAACCATAATCGATGCCATTTTCGTAATTAACGTCCCAAAAAAATATAAAACGACACCTATATTGACATTTCAACCACATCGCTTTTACAGGGGATGATGGTGGTATTTCCGTCTGCTATGTTGGATTTTAAATAATTGTTGTTTTCGTAATCAGTGACCCGATAAACCATAAAACGATACCCATGTTGATTTTCAGAATTTGTCTTTTCCACCTTTGGGGTTGAATTCTGAAAAGCCGAACCTTGTTTACTCATTTATTGATAGGAGTACTCCTGTGAAGTTTCGAATAAAATAGTTTAACTAATCTTGTTTCCCCATACAAATTTTCCTTCACCACTTTCCCCAGGGTTGAATTTGCAAAAACCCTAGGACTCGTAATTGTTTGTTTCTAATCTTTAACCTAAAAACAAAGTTTTAGGCTTCTAGCTCTAAAAAGACGGACTTCCATACAAACTTTTAACCCCTTTTTCACCCCCTTAGGGGGCGAATTTTCAAAAATCCTTTCTTAGCGGATGATTACGTCATTACAACTGTCTGTATGACAAATTTCAGCGAAATCGATTTAATAGTTTCTAGAAGTTGTGATTCTGTGCGTTGATAGATGAGTCAGTCAGGTTTGCCTTTTATATATATAGATACAGTCCACTCATTACTTTACCAAATTGCTCTTCAATTATGAACACATTAGTTAAATGCACGCGGGACCACAGCTAATGTTGGCCACTATAAGAGAGATGGACTGGCCGATTAGAGGTCGTAATTTGGCCAGATCTTGTTATCGACAATGTGTAAGATATAATAGAATGAAAGGAAAAACCGTCTCTCCACTAATGGGCAACCTACCACAGCAACGCATCCTTTCTGGTTTTCCATTTAAAAATATTGGACTAGACTATGCGGGACCAATCCAATCTGTTTCTCGCCAAGGCCGTGGTTGTAAAATTATAAAGGTGTAATTAGCTATTTTTATTTGCTTCGCCACAAAGTCAATTCATCTTGAATTAGTGGGTGATTTAACTAACAATACCTTCATATTAGCTTTGCGCAGATTTATGTTAAGAAGAGGGAATCTCTTAATATTTATTCCTCCTTTGTAGATGCATACAATGACATTTCAAAATTTGTTAAGATGAATTGTCATTCTTTATCTGAGGTAATGGCAAATGAAGGAATTAATTTCCACTTTATGCCGGGTTATTCTCCCCATTTTGCTGTGCTTGCGAACGCTGGTGTCAATTCCATTTAATATCATTAAGTTAGAGTGCTGGACAATTGTAATTTGACTTACAAGGAACTAAATACCACATTAATACAAATTGAGGCTATGCTTAACTCCAGACCACTCACTCCTTTGTCAACGAATCCTGAAGACTTGCTACCACTAACGCCTGGTCATTTTTTGATTGGAGGCCCTTAACTTCCTTGCCGACACCAGACTATCAAGATCATTCCGTAAGCTCTTTAACCCGGTTTCAACTAATAGAACAATTATGTCAAAATTTTTGGGCTAGATGGAGCAAGTAGTATATATCAGAGCCTCAAATGCGGAATAAATAGCGTTCCTGTAAAGGCTCGTTGAAGTTAGATTCCCTGGTACTCTGGTGAAGGAGGAAAATTCACCGCCATTAAAGTGAAAGATGGGTCGCATCGTCACTGTCCATCCAGGCTCGGACAGCATATCAAGGGTAGCGGATATTAAAACGTCAACTGGTATAGTTCGCCGATCATTTAGCAAAATTTGTCCGTTTCCTGAACCTGAAGTATCTGGTTGAAAGGTAGACGACTTTCAACGCCTGGAGGCATGTTGAAGCGCCTGAAAAATTATATTAGCAGTTCTTATGCCAATATTAGTTCGTAAGTTGTGTCGGTATGTTTAAAAAATTTTTACTTTTTTTTAGAAAATTAGAGATCAAGTAAAGGTCGAATGATCAAATTACTGCATTTTATTATTAAAAAGAAATCAAATTCCTCTTCACTGGTAGATAATCTCGAATAATTATAATTTTTTTTGTGTGTTGGATCGCTTCTTCAACACGAGCTGTATTAAAGTTGGATCAGTTACGCCGCATGCATTTGAAGATATGTCTGTTCAGTTGCCTGTATGTTATCAAATCTGCTGAAGACTGCAGCTTGATTTCCCGTCTAACAGCCATGAGATTAAGAGTGTGATCTGAGATTTTTTATGTTCTTCTGCGGTGGATCTAGTATACTATAGCCGGTAGTTGTTGGGAGCACTAAGCTCGAAGTTTTTGACGAGTATGTTTACCTGGGACAAATAGTCGGACTAGGTAACTCCAACTTCGACCGAGAGGACAATCGAGGGATTAAACTCGGCTGGGCGGCATTCGGGAAATTACGACACATCTTTTCGTCAGGTATACATCAAAAATTGAAAACGAAATTGAACAACCAGTGCGTATTGCTAGTGATCACTTACGGATCTGAATCGTGGTCCTTCACTGCTGGCCGTATGAGGAAGCTCAAGGTCAAGGTATGGAGAGGGCTATGCTCGGGATTTTTCTGTATGATAAACTTAGAAATGAGGATATCTGCAGTAGAACCAGAGTAACCGACATAGCCTAACGGATTAGTAAGCTGAAGTGGTAATGGGCCTGCCATATAGCTCGAAGTACCAACAACCGATGGGGACAATAGATTCTAGAGTGGTAGCCTCGTACTGGTAGGCGAAGTGTAGGGGGACCCCACCACTAGGTGGAGTGATGACTTGGTAAAACATGCAGGTAGTCGATGGATGCAGGTGTCTCAGGACTGTGCTTCGTGGCATTCCTTGGGGGAGGCCTATCTTCAGCGGACTTGGAGTGGGTGCCTGGATGTTTTAGATTAACAAGTGGACCTGGTAGATGACTCTGTTGTCGAGATCCAGAAATTATCCGTATGAAGCCGGGGTGGATCGCTAGTATTTATATAATAATACATGAAGAGAAAACTTTATACCTCTTTTATAGTATATTGCGCGCCCGGAAGAGTGTGAGATTTGGAATAGTTAAAGTTTATATGGAGAAAGGGTGCTGAAAGCTATATTCATAATAATTACACATACATTTTACTTCCATGAAGTCAATGTGAATTGTCCAAACACACAATAGTCTGTTGAGAGCCGTGGTCGATCAGATGGTTAGCGCTCGCTGTAAGTTTCACAGTAGGCGAGCAACCCGGGTTCAATTCCCGCCGGCACCAATTAAATTGTTAATTGCAATTTTAAGCGCTGATTTACTACGTGCTCGGCGGTGAAGGAACCGCTGAGCACGTGAGGAAACCTGCATGTCTGAGAAATAAGAAAAAAGAATATTTCGAAGACATGTGAAGTTCGCCAACACTCATTGGGGCAGCGTGGCGGACATTTCCTTACCCTAAGACCCTCTCAGAAATTAGAGGAGGCCTGTGCCCAGCAGTAGGACGTATTTAGGCTGTAACTTTAACTTTTAACTTTTTAGAATAGTCTGTTGTCAAACACTCGCACGGAGTAGATATTGTCGCCAAGAAATTGCACGCCTCATAACGCGAAGCGATATTATGTAGTGTATTACTCTCGACACGTCAAGGTTAAGCAATTTTGTGGTCTTAAAATGCCTCTATCATAACCATATTGTTAAACTTGTAAATATTTACTTTGCAAACATCCGCTTAATAAAATAAAATGATGTGTCTTACCTAGTTTGCAGCCCTCAATTGCGTGCACTATCCCCGTCACCACTAATCCCAGCACCACTACTCCCAACACCACTACACTAGGAAAGACACACCACCGATGACAATACGACACGTGTTTCGCCTCTACACGAGGCATCCTCAGGCGATGTAGACTCTGCGGTGGCTGACCGCTAAGTGAGCGGCGAGCTAAACACAACTGCCATTTATACAGCCCGCTGACGCAACGGCTCCCTACCTAAGTAGCGAGCGACTGCGTCATGCGATAATACTGTCCTGTTATTAGAGAGTAGGCTTAAAGATATTTAAGAGAGGTGAGTTAGAAACGTTTATCCGCTCATTCAGCAGTGCAATGCCACTATTATTATCTTTTAATATCTCTAACTGTTCCAGCACACACAGTCGCAGTCCTTTATTACATGTATGTAAGACTTTAAAGGAGTGGTCGTTGGCTAGGTTGTGTCCAGTGTCCAAAAGATGTTTAGCAAAATGGGATTTATCGGGATTGCAATTCCTGTACGCGGCTAAATGCTCTTTATAACGTGTCTCGAAGTTGCGACCAGTCTGACCCACGTAAACGGCGTGGCATTCGTCACAAACAAGTTTGTAAACACCCGACTTTTGACGAATGTCTAACTTATCTTTATTATTACAGATATTCCTAAGAGAATTGTTTGTTTTGAACGCCACATAAACGCCGCTTTGTCGAAGAGTATTAGCTACTTTTTCAGATATGGGGCCTAAGTCAAAAGTCGGGTGTTTACAAACTTGTTTGTGACGAATGCCACGCCGTTTACGTGGGTCAGACTGGTCGCAACTTCGAGACACGTTATAAAGAGCATTTAGCCGCGTACAGGAATTGCAATCCCGATAAATCCCATTTTGCTAAACATCTTTTGGACACTGGACACAACCTAGCCAACGACCACTCCTTTAAAGTCTTACATACATGTAATAAAGGACTGCGACTGTGTGTGCTGGAACAGTTAGAGATATTAAAAAATAATAATAGTAACATTGCACTGCTGAATGAACAAATAAACGTTTCTAACTCACCTCTCTTAAATATCTTTAAGCCTACTCTCTAATAACAGGACAGTATTATCGCATGACGCAGTCGCTCGCTACTTAGGTAGGGAGCCGTTGCGTCAGCGGGCTGTATAAATGGCAGTTGTGTTTAGCTCGCCGCTCACTTAGCGGTCAGCCACCGCAGAGTCTACATCGCCTGAGGATGCCTCGTGTAGAGGCGAAACACGTGTCGTATTGTCATCGGTGGTGTGTCTTTCCTAGTGTAGTGGTGTTGGGAGTAGTGGTGCTGGGATTAGTGGTGACGGGGATAGTGCACGCAATTGAGGAGGGCGGAGGTGCTCTTCAAACTAGGTAAGACACATCATTTTATTTTATTAAGCGGATGTTTGCAAGTAAATATTTACAACTTTAATATAATGGATTTCAAAGTAACGCCTGATTCTATTAATTATAACCATATTGCACTTATACAAATATGAATAGTCGTATATCAAGAAAACACACTAATTAATCCATCTAATATTTTCTAAAAAATCATTTTATATTGCTACATTGATAAAAAATGGTTTTTAAAAAATTACGTGGACGTCCGGATGTTGATTTTGTATGTGGTCAGGATAACTCCCAAAAAAATTGACGTATCGAGACCGGGTTTTTTTAGCTTCAGAATTACGTCAACTGGTTCCCTATTTCATATCAATAGCCTAGTACGCGTCGTTTGTTAATAAAATGACTTTCAAGTTTCATAAATTTTATTTGTATTAAAAATTTAAAGCCGCTTTTATTTTCTTCTTTAGCCCTTGATAGACAAAAGACAAATGTACTATACAGCCTATATCGATTTTATACTTTGTGTTATCGATTTATTTTGGTAATTAATTTTTTTTCGTCAACGTTAAATAAAACTTTTTCAAACTATTTTAAAATGTTGTTAATTAAATAATTGATTGTTGCGAGACAGATTGATTGAATGAGCTATGAATTTCTATATATACTAAGAAAGAATTTTTGGAAAATTCAGGCTCTTAGAGGGTGAAATTCGTAGGGTGTTTTAGTTTGTACGACGCTTTTTATTTTATGTTAATGAAAAATTATTAAATGATTATCGTTACTCGAAAGATGGTACTTTTGGATACATAATTACAATACATATTTTAGAAGTTTTTAATTTTATCTTAATTTTAATAGGTATTAAGTATTTAGTATTTTGAGTGCTCAATGCTTTTAACATTTAGGAACTTTAATTTTTTTTTTATTGTTACTTACATACCCATCAATAATGTTCTCCAGGCCGAATTTTGATCATGGTGGTCAGTCTCAACGAAGATTAGCCATTGAGACTGGCCGCCATGTAGAGGACATTGAGAAATTATGTACGTACCTTAATTTTAGTAAAGAATAATATTTCTAATAATAATTTGCTTCTAATAATAAATTTTAGAATAATTTGCGTACTTCTTTGACGTCCATATCAAGGAAGTGCATTATACTTTATTGTCTCAAGACAAGCTTATAGTGCACGAATAACTGTACAAGCACAGATGTACTCTTTATACCCTCACTTATATAGTCCGATGGGGCGGCAAACCGACAAGAATAGAGAGAGATCAGACGCAAGACCGACGGCTTTACGTGCTCTCCGAGGCCATGTTTTTCTTCATATTTTAATTATATCGTACAGGAAATATGATGGCAAAAATTAAAGTTCCAAGTAATGAGCTTTGAGTAGATTTTTAAAGGAAAAAAGGGATTGAGCCCGGCGAATATGTAGAGGAAAAGAATTCCACAAGCTTACAGCTATAAAAAAATGAGATATTGAAGAAAAATAATGAATGTACAGGAGTACGAAGCGAAAGATTGTTAGAGCGGCTTTGACTATTCGAAAGGCTTAAATCTAAGTTAAAATCTGTGATCATTATCATTGCGAAATATGAGAAATTTTCCATGAGGCAGCTTGAGCTATTCGTATTGTGTTCTCATAATAGCGTAACTAATGACTGTCTGGACATTACAGCTTGGATGCGTGTAACACTGCGAAGAGAAAAGCTAGTTTAATATAGTAAGTCATTAAATGAAAAGTAGTTATGGAGCCACTAGCTTTATTGAACTTAGATGGGAATTTTGCCAATACACGCAGTTCAAAGTTAGAAGTATCTTTCATTCAAATAAGCTACTAACAGTCCAAAGGTAAAAGGTCAAATTAAAATTTGAACATAACTTTTAATCTCTAATAATTCAAAGATGTATAAAGTCTGTATGGATATAATATCAATTTTCGAATATAATTTTAAACTTAACTTCGTAGCTTGTTATCTCAATATTATTTGCATTTTGTCCTTACGTCAGTTTATTTAATTAACTTAAAGGAAGTATTTCGTATAAATCACATCATCAGGCTTTTTAGTTCTATGCGAGCATATCAATATCAATGATATGCGGAAGATCTAGCAGTACTTTACTTATAAATATAAGAGTGACAAACGAACACACAATCTACTAGATTGTAAGTCGATACAATGACCAGAGACACCTACATCAATACTCAATTAAAATTCAACATGCAGATATATATTATCACCCCTGGGTACCAAGATGTGTTGCTAGTTACCAGTAAAAGGGTCTCTAGTTCTCGACATTCACCACTCAAAGGACAACAGCATTATTTTGCTATCTACATGTTTCAGAACACGAACGTGTTTCAGAACACGAACGTGTTTCATAATACGAACGTGTTTAAGAAGACACACGTGTTTCAGAAGGCAAACGTGTTTCAGAATGGAATTTATTTGCTAGAACTGAAAATTTCACTGATAATGAGCTTTCAGTTCTAATAATTTATTAAAACTGAAAGATTATTTGAAATGAGTCGATAGACACCACAAAATTATCATCATCATCATCGTTATCATTACAGCCCTTCACAAGTCCACCGCTGAACATAGGCCTCCCCCAAGGAATGCCACAAAGCACGGTCCTGAGCCACCTGCATCCATCGACTTCCCGCATATCTTACCAGTTCGTCACTCCATCTAGTGGGGGGGGACGCCCTACACTTCGTCCGCCGGTACGAGGCCGCCACTCGAGAACCTTTTTTCCCCAAAATGAATAAATAAATAAATAAAAAAAAAAGTGATCAAATAGATTTAATACCTATCGACACCGTTAAAGTGGTTAGTTACAACAAAACAAAGTTTTTAATGACAAAAAAGGGCTTTTGTTAAACTATGTCAGTATTATCTTCATTTACTACCACCATTTACTATCAGGTGGGATTTTCAAATACATAAGCGTAGAAGCGTGAAGTGGCTATTATTTCAAATAAATGTAACTGCTGTATCTAGAACATTTGAATAAGAGATTTCTAACTAAACTAGTCACGATAGCAAATAATGATGAAAGTAAGCGAAACTAAGTTGTTGAAAGTAGTCTGAATGCTACCTTGCATGTATTCACATAAACTGCAACATATTTCAGATGATATACACGAAATTTTATTCTTCATTTATTACGGCCTATCAAAAGTGCACTGAAAAATAAAGTGTATATAAATAAATATATAATGACAAGCTTATTTTCATCATTAATTCTTTTATAGATTAAGGGTGACAAGCGAGCACACAGTCCACCTGATGGTAACTGGATGCTGTGGCAAATAGACATCTACATTTATCCTAGATTAAGAATCAAAATGCGGCTGCGTTGTCACCCCTGAGGACTAAGATGGAATGCCTCGTTTCCAGTAAAGGTCTCCGGTTATCTACACTCACCATACGAAACACGTCAGTATTAATCTGCTATTTTATGCTGGTGTTCTGTGAGAGCGTGGTCCTACTCCGGTCGAGCCGACCCACTCGTTCTACAACCATAATATAGCTGCAGCGTGTCTCTGCCACATTCATTCTTTCATTCATTCATTCATTGTTGCCTATCAAAAGTCCAATGCCAAAAATAGGCCTCCCTCGTAGATTGCATCATAGGGGGATGTTTGTGACAGTTGTCAAATTTTTGTAAATATATTTATTTTTCAAGTAAGTGTAACAATTGAGGAAACGATTCTCCTAAAGTTAATAAATGCTGTAACCAATAGCCACCTGCATCAAATGTGTCTTCACCCCCGTGGACTGAGATGAAATATCTCGTTATCAGTTAAACGGGCCTCTGGTTCTTGTCATTTACTATACAAAACACAGTAACATTATTCTGCTATTTCACACTGGTATTTGTCATGTAACGGCGGTGTGAGCGCATCCACTTTCCCAAGTCATCCTGTGGGTATCATAAGAGGTGACAGAGGAAAACTGAAACAGGAGATGAGAGGCAGCTTTTTCCTTATAACAAATTAACAATAGTAACGCTCCAGCTATTTTTTGGCTGCAGATGAATGGGTTCGGGGGTGGACCACGCTCTCACTGAATACCAGCGTAAAAAAGCAGCTTAGTGCTACTTACTGTATTTCGTATCCTTTTTGCTAGTAACAAGGCATTCCATCTTATTACTCAGGGGTGACAACGCATCTACGTTTTGATTTTTAATCGGGCATAGATGTGAGTGTCTATGGACCACAGCATCCACTTAATATCAAGTGGACTGTGTGCTCGTTTGTCACCATTATTTTATAAAAAATAAAAATAACTGCAGATACCAACCCGCTTGCCTGACGTGGCAACTTTGGTAATAGTAATGAGCGAGACCCATGTTCAGCAATGGACTTTTGATAGGCTGTTATGAATAACCGAATAAATTAATGAGTCTTATCGAACTCGTCCAAGAGTTTGGTGAGACGTGTAGTGAAGCAGCGCGTTCGGCACACACATTTGTGAGGTTCTCAATAATTATAATGATAAAGTGCGTCAGTATGCTCGTATTACATATCAAAGCCCCGACTTAACAAATACTGAGGCTTTACCGTAAGGCGTCTTATTGAAACTGGTTTACCCTACTAACGCAGCCAACTTCAAGCAAAGAAGCCTACATATCCGATGTCACTTATTGTTCTCCTTTCTTTTTTGCTTCTTTATCAGTCCGTGATAGTCCACTGTAGAACTATAGTTCACTGTAGGACTTTAGTTCACTGTAGGACAATAGTTCACTGTAGGACTATAGCTGACTGTAGGACTATATTTCACTGTAGGACTATAGCTGACTGTAGGACTATAGTTCACTGTAGGACTATAGCTGACTGTAGGGATATAGTTCACTCTAGAAATATAGTTCACTGTAGAAATATAGTTCACTGTAGAACTATAGTTCACTGTAGAACAAAAGTTCACTGTAGGACTATAGTACACCAGTAGATATTTGGTATGTACGAGATGGCTAACCACCATCTATCAAATGAGATAATTATATCGACCATCACAGCACGTTCAAGTTACAGGCGTAGCAGAATACCAGCGTTGGCAACCCATGTAGCCAACACAATGCTGAGCTAAAATTTTTGTTCTGCATCACAAAGAAAAAATGTACCCTTTTTGTAGAGGCTATTCCATAATAGTGTAGCATGGCGGCCGATACGCTGTACTTTACTAGGTAGGTACACTTTTCCGCCTAGAAGTCCGTCTGGGTAGGGAATACCCATGTAGTTATTTCAGTCGCCAAATAGTAGGCTTGCGATGCTGTGTTCCGGTATAAAAGGAATTCCATCTTAGTCCCGAGTGGTGACTTATTTATTTGCAGTTGGCTGCAAGTATTCTTGGACTGCAATAGACTCTTACCATCAGGTGGACTTTTAATTCGTTTGTCACTCCAGTTTTATAAAAAAAAATTATGATCGCAGTATCAGATGTCTTGGATTTTTGACGCTGCTTACTTCGCGGGTCTGGTTTTACGACTAATGTGTCAAAAGTCATAATATCTTTCTAGCATTTTTCATAATCGTATCTTAAGACCACCACGGATCAAAGTAGAGTAATGGTTTGTTACGTCCCCGCCAAGCGACGTATTAAGTCGGCTTCATATTTGATTAACCTGACGTAGGGTAAACTTACAGTCATTATACACTGAACGGCGTTGTACTGGCTATATCAACTTCATGGACACTATTAAGGATACGTATATAACACATTGACAATACATACCTAGGAAAATTATTTGTGGGCTGTACAATAACTTTTTCCGTGCGGGATTCAAATCCGTTGCTTGCAATGCCGAGACCAAGTGTTTTAGCCACTGCGCTACTGAATTGCCTTGCTACTGAATTTAGCGATAACATATGCCTTATTTATCCTGATTAGGATTATTTTGATTTATTAATGTTTTCGAGTAGCTATTCAGGTCTTAGAAGGCCAATATCACTGCAACCAGTATGATCTGTTATATTCAACGCCACGTTCACTGCCAAGCCCTACACTTTCATTAAACTGCAAGATTTGTTTAGCTGTGAGGTATTTTTTCTTCATCTAAACTAAATAAGTAATTCTCGAGGTTGGTTGAACGGTACGTATCGGATAAGGTACCACAACAGCGTTTCAGATAATCGCGTATAATTTTACGTCCAAACATGCGCTCAAGTTACAGGTTGCAGTCACTCGACGGATATACTATACAGCAAGATGATCAACGTGGACACAGCCTTAAGCTTTTATGACTAATGAAATATACATACATAAAACAAAGATGACAAAAATAAAGAATTTTTTTATTGAATTTCATTAAATATTATTTCTTTAATATTTGGATTAATGTTAATATTTGAGTACAATCAGCCATCCGAAGTTTCCAACTTAATACTACTCTTTAACTCTGCATATAATCCCATTGTCAAAAGTCGAGAATAAGTTACTGAGCGTTAAACGATTTTACATTGTAAAGTGAAATTCGATAAGTGTATCACGAAAGTGATACTTTAGAATAAAGAATCAAAGAAAGCGCAAACATGAATAAAATTAATTAATTTACAGACTCTCAAAATCTTTGAACTTCAATGTGGAACAATGGTTTTAAAAAGGATTATTTGTTAGTAGCTGAATTGTTTGAACAATGTTCAATTTACAAAGGGCATGAAATGTCTATCTTAAAATTTAGTTTCACAAAAATGTTGATCAAAACGAATAAATTATGAGCTATTTCTTTGCTATACCTACTTTCATACATTGTTCTTTAAAGTTGTATAAATGTTAATTTATAACGAAATATTATTTAATATCGCCTTTGATTCACGTAGTTGTTAGGATTACATTAATTAACATGATATTTTATGAATATATTTTATTTATATTTTGTAAGATTTACACATAACGGCTTAATATCTACAAGATTTATGTGTATATTAATAATAATCATCATCATCATCATTACAGCCCTTCACAAGTCCACTGCTGAACATAGGCCTCCCCCAAGGAATGCCACAAAGCACAGTCATGAGCCACCTGCATCCATCGACTTCCTGCATGTCATACCAGGTCGTCACTCCATCTAGTGGGGGGACGCCCTACACTTCGTCCGCCGGTACGAGGCCGCCACTCGAGAACCTTTTTTCCCCATCGGTTGTCGGTTCTTCGAGCTATATGGCCGGTCCATTGCCTCTTCAGCTTAGTAATCCGTTGGGCTATGTCGATCACTTTGGTTCTACTGCAGGTATCCTCATTTCTAAGTATATCACGCAAAGAAACTCCGAGCATAGACCTTTCCATAGCTAGCTGAGCGACCTTCAGCTTCCTCATCCGGCCAGCAGTGAAGGACCACGTCTCAGTTCCATAGGTCATCACTGGCAACACGCACTGGTTGTACAGTATATAAATAATAAGATTGATTAATTCAAAAACATTTCATTCATACACCATTCAATTTTAAAAGGCCACAACAGCCGTTGGTCGTAATAGACGAATATAGAAAATACCAGAGAGATGCCATGGCTTACGATAGATAATATATTATACTACATATCTTTATACATAAAAATCAATTGCTGTCTGGTGAAATGCCTGACAAATTATATAAGCAGTTCTCATGCCAATATTAGTTCGTAAGTTGTGTCGATATGTTTAAAAAATATTGTACTACCCAGCGATTATCTATGGTTGTGCCTTTGATATCAACAGAGAACTCACCGTCATCTAGTAAACGTCTCTTGTACTGCGGATAACCGTATTCACCAGTTTGAGTTTCCCTTATGAGAACCCTGGGGTATCGTTTACTGCACATGTTTTCTTTCATACATGGTGACTTTCGATTTAAAGTTCCACATGGACCATGTATCATATTGCACTTAACGATTTCGTGAAGCTCTGGGTCACGTTTGGGATCCGGTATTTCAGCACAAATTATATTGTCGATTTGATCCGGAGTAATACGTTTGTGAAGCCATAAAAGAATATGAATATGTGAAAGACGTCTCTCTTTCCATTCCGTTGAGTACATATAGCATCGCAATTCACAAAATATTTTGCCCTTTGTCAATAATTTCTTGATCTTTTTCACCTTTAGTTGAAATACCCTCGAAATTATATCGTGTCTATCATGAGATTGTTGTCCTTGAAGCAATTGCTCTTTTATCTCGTCCCAGCGAGGATTGCATGTGAAAGTGATAAAAAGATCAGGCCGGCCGTTATTCCTAACATAGGTCATAGCGTCCTGTGTTCTTTAGTGCATATACCTAGGTCCCCCCGTAAAAGATGATGGAAGGACAACCATTTGTCCTAGATAGTTGGCTTCTGCGTCTTGTCGTCCAATAGTATCTTTTAAATGGATGCACATAATTTGGCTTGATAATTTTTGATATAATTTAATCACTCTGTTTCTATTTTGGCGTATTCATCCGCCAAATATTGACTAAGAAGGGCACGTTAGTTGACTAAATAGTTATCTTCTCCTTCTTTAATCATTATTCTATACGAATAGAAACTTGCAGAAGAGACAGTAATATTAAGCGGCAACTTAGTTGTGGGATCGCGTTGTGGTATGTTGATTGAATACCCATCATCCCCCCAGCAAAACATCAATGGATACTGTAGCGCATCATATGCTCGATGTATCTCACTAATACGCTGAAGTAAATTACATCGGCTCTCGAGGATAATGTCCCTTCGATCAAATTGTTGATCCACTAACACTAAAGTCACTTCATTTGTAGTTGGTGCATTGTACCTACCTCTATGTTCTTCGGGTGGTTTTTTTTCAGTATGTATGACAACTTTGTATGACTCTGAATTAGGGGTTTTATCAATGGCACTTTTCAGATCTTTTATATACGGGTTCACTTGATGCAGCATATTCTGCAATTGTTTGATTAAATTTGGCTTTAAGTTAGGAAATTTAGAACATCAATTTTGTAGGGGAATTTGCTTCTCGATCATATTCCCCTACAAAATATATTTGAAGGTACTGAGCGTCATGTTCGGCTTCTGGTAATATACTTCCAATTAAATGTTACACCTGGCCTTATACTTTAAAAGTCGGTGAAAAATCATCTGCTGTTACCTGTTTACCACCAAAGGAAGTCACCTGGAAACAGGCATTATATTTACGAATATTACCCATAAAACTGTCATGATCTGGGTGTAGATCATTAATCAAACTAAAGAGTGGTTCATGCAGTTGTTTCAACCGATCAAGTTGCACTTTTCCAGCGCTGCAACACATACAAGATGTCTCATCCTTCCATTTCAGCGCATTGCACCACTGACACTTGTATGTCATAGAACCCAAGGCTACACTGCTGTCAGTTTTATAAGCAATATCAGGGTCATAATCCATAGCGGAATGGACCTAGTTTTTCCATAAACGCAGTGTAATGTTTTCTTCATAACGTGACTAAATTGTTCTATGCACTCGTGGATTCGCAGTTTGGTAATTTGCAACAGCTTGCCTGTGTACATCGGGTTTTTTTTCTGATAAGCGGACACAGCTTTACGATTTGAATTTGGCTTGTTCTGCCTATATCTTTCTTGTGCACTTTTTAATTGACTTTTTGTTGTGTAATTAGTAAATCTCGACCTTCGTTTATTTTTCTTTTTTTCATATTTTAATGTCAACGATACAGATTGATCTGTTCCGCTGGTTGGAGATAATATTTCACTGTTTACAAAAGATATAACAGTTAAATGGTCAAGCTCTAAAAAAGGATCACGCTCTTCGACAGGTACCTCCATGCGATGCTGTGTAATTTTCTTCGCAACAATAGGCAGATAGGCGTCAAAATGTCCATTGGATAAATCATGGCTAAATCGTAATCGCCTTACTGGACCGATTTCTGTTCCGGACTCTATGTATAGCAGACCGTTTCGATATACTTCAAACCGAAACGGAAATATTAAACCTGCAGCTACCAATTCACAAAGTCCACCGTAAGTTTCATTTTTTAACATATCGTCTGAATATTCATTTGATGTTGAATAATTATCGCCATTTCTGTCGTGGATCATAACTGAAAACCTAGGCCAAACATTTTTTTTTTTTTTTATAGGATCGGATGACAAACGAGCACACAGTCCACCTGATGGTAAGTGGTTGCTGTGACCCATAGACATCTACATCTATCTTCAATAAAGAATCAAAATGCAGATGCGTTGTCACCCGTGAGGACTAAGATGGAATGCCTCTTTCCAGTAAAAGGGTCTCGGTTCTCTACACTCACCATATGAAACACAGCAGCGTTAAGCTGCTATTTTACGCTGGCATTCTGTGAGGCGTGGTCTACCGTATAAAACCACAAATCTAACAAAAAATGAAAGAGCACGAAACAAATATACGCGATCACCTATAATGGGGACGACTGTATGTTCTTCCATTTTTCCTTTAATATTAAGAGTTTCTGTAGTCATTTTTTCAGTGAGAAAAAATATTTCTATCAACAATACCTAATCACAAAGCAAATCGAATTCCAAGTTTGAACAGTGGTTGTAAGAAAGACAAAATAAAGTAACTAATCCGAAACACGAAACAAATCTTAAACCGTAAGCAAGCAAACAAAGTCAAAGTCTAGTCAAATATCCGTTAACAGTGAATAGGTACCGTGTGTGGTACAGGTTGAAGCGCTCATTCACCATTCACTTTATATAGTAGTTCGAAAAAACACAACGTTACCGCGTTCTAAAACGATACCAACGCCATCTATTGGTAGGGATTGGAACTTGAAGATCAATACAAAATAGGTAGGTACCTAAGTATTTCTTTTGGTTTTGCCATTTTATTAATTTGTGAAAAAATATATTTGGTTTGGTTGTTTATTTTCATTGTTTTTTAATTTTTAAATTAGTATTTTTTGTACAGGGTAATTTTGTGCAAATTTTTTGTACAGATCTTCTTGTCTATTTTGTTTTATGTTTTTATGCAATAAAAGTATATTCTATTCTATTCTAGTAAATTAAGTTTAAAATTTTTATCAATATTATTTACGTTATTTACGACCCAAAAACCTTAAAAATTACACCCATCCCCATACAAACTTTCAACCCCCTTTCCACCCCCTTAGGCATTGAATTTTCAAAAACCCTTGGACACGTAATTGTTTATTTCTAATCTTTTACCTAAAAACAAAGCTTCAGGCTTCTAGCTCTAAAAATGATGGACTTCCATACAAACTTTTAACCCCTTTTTCACCCCCTTAGAGGGCGAATTTTCAAAAATCCTTTCTTAGAGGATGCCTTCGTCATTACAACTGTCTGTATGCCAAATTTCAGCGAAATCGTTTCAGTAGTTTTGGCTGTGCGTTGATAGATGAGTCAGTCAGGTTTGCCTTTTATATATATAGATACAGTCCTCTCATTACTTTACCAAATTGCTCTTCAATCATGAACACATAAGGTAAATGCACGCGGGACCACAGCTAATGTTGGCCACTATAAGAGAGATGGACTGGTCGATTAGAGGTCGTAATTTGGCCAGATCTTGTTATCGACAATGTGTAAGATATAATAGAATGAAATGAAAAACCGTCTCTCCAATAATGGGCAACCTACCAAAGCAACGCATCCTTTCTGGATTTAAAAATATTGGACTAGACTATGCGGGACCAATCCAATCTATTTCTCGCCAAGGCCGTGGTTGTAAAATGATAAAGCTATTTTTATTTGCTTCGCCACAAAGTCAATTCATCTTGAATTAGTGGGTGATTTAACTAGCAATACCTTCATATTAGCTTTGCGCAGATTTATGTTAAGAAGAGGGAACCTCTTAATATTTATTCGGATAATGGTATCTCCTTTGTAGGTGCATACAATGACATTTCAAAATTTGTTAAGACAAATTGTAATTCTTTATCTGAGGTAATGGCAAATGAAGGAATTAATTTCCACTTTATGCCGGCTTATTCTTCCCATTTTGCTGGGCTTGTGGAGGCTGGTGTCAATTCCATTTAATATCATTAAGTTAGAGTGCTGGGCAATTGTAATTTGACTTACGAGGAACTAAATACCACATTAATACAAATTGAGGCTATACCTAACTCCAGACCACTCACTCCTTTGTCAACGAATCCTAAAGACTTGCTACCACTAACGCCTGGTCATTTTTTGATTGGACGCCCCTTAACTTCCTTGCCGACACCAGACTATCAAGATCATTCCGTAAGCTCTTTAACCCGGTTACAACTTTTATATATAGAACAATTATGTCAAAATTTTTGGGCTAGATGGAGCAAGGAGTATATATCAGATCCCCAAATGCGGAATATATAGCGTTCCTGTAAAAGCTCGTTGAAGTTAGATTCCCTGGTACTCCTGAAGGAGGACAATTCACCGCCATTAAAGTGGAAGATGGGTCGCACCGTCGCTATCCATCCATGCTCGGACAGCATATTAAGGGTAGCGGATATTAAAACGTTAACTGGTAGTTAACGTTTTAATATCCGCTACCCTTAATATGTTAACTATAGTTCGCCGATCATTTAGCAAAATTTAATTATAAATTTTTTTGTGTGTTCGATCGCTTCTTCAACACGAGCTGTATTAAAGTTGCGTCAGTCACGCCGCATGCATTTGAAGATATGTCTGTTCAGTTGCCTGTATGTTATCAAATCTGCTGATGACTGCATCTTCATTTCCCGTCTAACAGCCATGAGATTAAGAGTGTGATCTGAGATTTTTTGTGTTCTTCTGCGGCGGATCTAGTATACTATAGCCGGTAGTTGTTGGGAGCACTAAGCTCGAAGTTTTTGACGAGTATGTTTACCTGGGACAAATAGTCGGACTAGGTTACTCCAACATCGACCGAGAGGACAATCGAGGGATTAAACTCGGCTGGATGGCGTTCGGGAAATTACGACACATCTTCAGGTCAGGTAAACCTCAAAAATTGAAAACAAAATTGAACAACCAGTGCGTATTGCCAGTGATCACTTACGGATCTGAGTCGTGGTCCTTCACTGCTGGCCGTATGAGGAAGCTCAAGGTCAAGGTAGGGAGAGGGCTATGCTCGGGATTTTTCTGTGTGATAAACTTAGAAATGAGGATATCTGCAGTAGAACCAGAGTAACCGACATAGCCTAACAGATTAGTAAGCTGAAGTGGCAATGGGCCTGCCATATTAGTTCGAATAACCAACAACCGATGGGAACAATAGATTCTAGAGTGGTAGCCTCGTACTGGTAGGCGAAGTGTAAGGGGACCCCACCACTAGATGGAGTGATGACTTGGTAAAACATGCAGGTAGTCGAGGGATGCAGGTGTCTCAGGACTGTGCTTCGTGGCATTCCTTGGGGGAGGCCTATGTTCAGCAGTGGACTTGTGAAGGGCTGTAATGATGATGATTTTGTGTGTATTGGAGTGGGTCCCTGGATGTTTTAGATTAACAAGTGGACCTGGTAGATGACTCTGTTGTCGAGATCCAGAAATTATCCGTATGAAGCCGGGGTGGATCGCTAGTATTTATATAATAATACATGAAGAGAAAACTTTATACCTCTTTTATAGTATATTGCGCGCCCGGAAGAGTGTGAGATTTGGAATAATTAAAGTTTATATGGAGAAAGGGTGCTGATAGCTATAGTCATAATAATTACACATACATTTTACTTCCATGAAGTCAATGTGAATTGTCCAAACACACAATAGTCTGTTGAGAGCCGTGGTCGATCAGATGGTTAGCGCTCACTGTAAGTTTCACAGTAGGCGAGCAACCCGGGTTCAATTCCTGCCGGCACCAATGAAATTGTTAATTGCAATTTTAAGTGCTGATTTACCACGTGCTCGGCGGTGAAGGAACCGCTGAGCACGTGAGGAAACCTGCATGTCTGAGAAATAAGAAAAAAGAATATTTCGAAGACATGTGAAGTTCGCCAACACGCATTGGGGCAGCGCGGCGGACATTTCCTTGCCCTAAAACCCTCTCAGAAATTAAAGGAGGCCTGTGCCCAGCAGTGGGACGTATTTAGGCTATAACTTTAACTTTTAACTTTTTAGAATAGTCTGTTGTCAAACACTCGCACGGAGTAGATATTGTCCCCAAGGAATTGCACGCCTCATAACGCGAAGCGATATTAGGTAGTGTAATTACTCTCGACACGTAAAGGTCAATCAATTTTGTGGTCTTAAAATGCCTCTATCATAACCATATTGCACTTATACAATAATATGAATAGTCGTATATCAAGAAAACACAGTAATTAATCCATCTTATATTTTATAAACAATTATTTTATATTGCTACTTTGATAAAAAATGGTTTTTAAAAAAATTTACGTGGACGTTTGGTTGTTGATTTTGTATGTGGTCACGATAACTCCCAAAAAATTGACGTATCGAGACCGGGTTTTTTTAGCTTCAGAATTACGTCAACTGGTTCCCTATTTCATATCAATAGCCTAGTACGCGTCGTTTGTTAATAAAATGATTTTCAAGTTTTAAAAATTTTCTCTTGATTCTCTTGATAGACAAAAGACAAATGTACCATACAGCCTATATTGATTTTATACTTTGTGTAATCGACTTATTTTGGTAATTTATTTTTTTCGTCAAAAAAACTTTTCCAAACTATTTTAAAATGTTGTCAATAAAATAATTGATTGTTGCGAGACAGATTGATTGAATGAGCTATGAATTTCTATATATACGAAGAAAGAACTTTTGGAAAATTCAGGCTCTTAAAGGGTGAAATTCGTGGGGTGTTTTAGTTTGTACGACGCTTTTTATTTTACGCGATGATTTCATATTTGGTTAATGAAAAATTATTAAATGATTATCGTTACTCGAAAGATGGTACTTTTGGATACATAATTACAATACATATTTTAGAAGTTTTTAATTTTATCTTAATTTTAATAGGTATTAAGTATTTAGTATTTTGAGTGCTCAATGCTTTTAACATTTTGGAACTTTAATTTTTTTTAACTGTTACTTACATACCCATTAATAATGTTCTCCAGGCCGAATTTTGATCATGGTGGTCAGTCTCAACGGAGATTAGCCATTGAGACTGGCCGCCATGTGCAGGACATTGAGAAATTATGTACGTACCTTAATTTTAGTAAAGAAAAATATTTCTAATAATAATTTGCTTCTAATAATCAATTTTGGAATATTTTGCGTACGTCTTTGACATCCATATCAAGGAAGTGCATTATACTTTATTGTCTCAAGACAAGCTTATAGTGCACGAATAACTGTACAAGCACAGATGTACTCTCTATACCCTCACTTATATAGTCCGATGGGGCGGCAAACCGACACGAATACAGAGAGATCAGACGCAGGACCGACGGCTTTACGTGCTCGTCGAGGCCATGTTCTTCTTCATATTTTAATTATTTCTTACAGGAAATATGATGGGAAAAATTAAAGTTCCAAGTAATGAGCTTTGAGTAGATTTTTAAAAGAAAAAAGGGATTGAGCCCGGCGAATATGTAGAGGAAAAGAGTTCCACTAGCTTACAGCTATAAAAAATGAGATATTGAAGAAAAATAATGAATGTATAGGAAGGAGTACGAAGCGAAAGATTGTTAGAGCGGCTTTGACTATTTGAAAGGCTTAAATCTAAGTTAAAATCTGTGATCGTTATCATTGAGAAATATGAGAAATTTTCCATGAGGCAGCTTGAGCTATTCGTATTATGTGATCTCATAATAAGTGTGACTAATGACTGTCTGGACATTACAACTTGGACGCGTGTAACACTGCGAAGAGAAAAGATGGTTTAATATAGTAAATCATTAAATGAAAAGTAATTATGGAGCCACTAGCTTTATTGAACTTAGATGGGAATTTTGCCAATACACGCAGTTCAAAGTTAGAAGTATCTTTCATTCAAATAAGCTACTAACAGTCCAAAGGTAAAAGGTGAAATTAAAATTTGAACATTACTTTTAACCTCTAATAATTCAAAGATGTATAAAGTCTGTATGGATATAATATCAATTTTCGAATATAATTTTAAACTTAACTTCGTAGCTTGTTATCTCAATATTATTTGCATTTTGTCCTTACGTCAGTTTATTTAATTAACTGAAAGGACGTATTTCGTATAAATCACATCATCAGGCTTTTCAGGTCTATGCGAGCATATCAATATCTATGATATGCGGATGATCTAGCAGTACTTTACTTATAAATATGAGAGTGACAAACGAACACATAATCTACCAGATTGTAAGTCGATGCAATGACCATAGACACGTACATCAATACTCAATTAAAATTCAACATGCAGATATACATTATCACCCCTGGGTACCAAAATGTGTTGCTCGTTACCAGTAAAAGGGTCTCTAGTTCTCGACATTCACCACTCAAAGGACAACAGCATTATTTTGCTATCTACGTGTTTCAGAACACGAACGTGTTTCATAATACGAACGTGTTTAAGAAGACACACGTGTTTCAGAAGGCAAACGTGTTTCAGAATGGAATTTATTTGCTAGAACTGAAAATTTCACTGATAATGAGCTTTCAGTTCTAATAATTTATTAAAACTGAAAGATTATTTGAAATGAGTCGATAGACACCACAAAATTATCATCATCATCATCGTTATCATTACAGCCCTTCACAAGTCCACCGCTGAACATAGGCCTCCCCCAAGGAATGCCACAAAGCACGGTCCTGAGCCACCTGCATCCATCGACTTCCCGCATATCTTACCAGTTCGTCACTCCATCTAGTGGGGGGACGCCCTACACTTCGTCCGCCGGTACGAGGCCGCCACTCGAGAAACTTTTTTCCCCAAAATGAATAAATAAATAAATTAAAAAAAATGATCAAATAGATTTAATACCTATCGACACCGTTAAAGTGGTTAGTTACAACAAAACAAAGTTTTTAATGATAAAAAAGGGCTTTTGTTAAACTATGTCAGTATTATCTTCATTTACTACCACCATTTACTATCAGGTGGGATTTTCAAATACATAAGCGTAGAAGCGTGAAGAGGCTATTATTTCAAATAAATGTAACTGCTGTATCTAGAACATTTGAATAAGAGATTTCTAACTAAACTAGTCACGATAGCAAATAATGATTAAACTAAACGAAACTAAGTTGTTGAAAGTAGTCTGAATGCTACCTTGCATGTATTCACATAAACTGCAACATATTTCAGATGATATACACGGAATTTTATTCTTCATTTATTACGGCCTATCAAAAGTGCACTGAAAAATAAAGTGTATATAAATAAATATATAATAACAAGCTTATTTTCATCATTAATTCTTTTATAGATTAAGGGTGACAAGCGAGCACACAGTCCACCTGATGTTAACTGGATGCTGTGGCAAATAGATATCTACATTTATCCTAGATTAAGAATCAAAATGCGGCTGCGTTGTCACCCCTGAGGACTAAGATAGAATGCCTCGTTTCCAGTAAAGGTCTCCGGTTATCTACACTCACCATACGAAACACGTCAGTATTAATCTGCTATTTTATGCTGGTGTTCTGTGAGAGCGTGGTCCTACTCCGGTCGAGCCAACCCACTCGTTCTACAACCATAATATAGCTGCAGCGTGTCTCTACCACATTCATTCTTTCATTCATTCATTCATTGTTGCCTATCAAAAGTCCAATGCCAAAAATAGGCCTCCCTCGTAGATTGCATCATAGGGGGATGTTTGTGACAGTTGTCAAATTTTTGTAAATATATTTATTTTTCAAGTAAGTGTAACAATTGAGGAAACGATTCTCCTAAAGTTAATAAATGCTGTAACCAATAGCCACCTGCATCAAATGTGTCTTCACCCCCGTGGACTGAGATGAAATATCTCGTTATCAGTTAAACGGGCCTCTGGTTCTTGTCATTTACTATACAAAACACAGTAACATTATTCTGCTATTTCACACTGGTATTTGTCATGCAACGGCGGTGTGAGCGCATCCACTTTCCCAAGTCATCCTGTGGGTATCATAAGAGGTGACAGAGGAAAACTGAAACAGGAGATGAGAGGCAACTTTTTCCTTATATCAAATTAATAATAGTAACGCTCCAGCTATTTTTTTCTGCGATGAATGGGTCCGGGGAAGGACCACGATCTCACTGAATACCAGCGTAAAAAAGCAGCTTAGTGCTACTTACTGTATTTCGTATCCTTTTTGCTAGTAACGAGGTATTCCATCTTATTACTCAGGGGTGACAACGCATCTAAGTTTTGATTTTTAATTGGGCATAGACGTGAGTGTCTATGGACCACAGCATCCACTTAATATCAAGTGGACTGTGTGCTCGTTTGTCACCATTATTTTATAAAAAATAAAAATAACTGCCGATACCAACCCGCTTGCCTGACGTGGCAACTTTGGTAATGGTAATGAGCGAGACCCATGTTCAGCAATGGACTTTTGATAGGCTGTTATGAATAACCGAATAAATTAATGAGTCTTATCGAACTCGTCCAAGAGTTTGGTGAGACGTGTAGTGAAGCAGCGCGTTCGGCACACACATTTGCGAGGCCCTCAATAATTATAATGCAAAAGTGCGTCAGTATGCTCGTATTACATATCAAAAGCCCCGACCTAACAAATACTGAGGCTTTACCGTAAGGCGTCTTATTGAAACTGGTTTACCCTACTAACGCAGCCAACTTCAAGCAAAGCAACCTACATATCCGATGTCACTTATTGTTCTCCTTTCTTTTTTTGTTCTTTATCAGTCCGTGATAGTCCACTGTAGAACTATAGTTCACCGTAGGACTTTAGTTCACTGTAGGACAATAGTTCACTGTAGGAATATAGTTCACTGTAGGACTATAGTTCACTGTAGGACTATAGCTGACTGTAGGACTATAGTTCACTGTAGGACTATAGCTGACTATAGGGCCATAGTTCACTCTAGAAATATAGTTCACTGTAGAAATATAGTTCACTGTAGAACTATAGTTCACTGTAGGACTATAGTCCACCAGTAGATATTTGGTATGTACGAGATGGCTAACCACCATCCATCAAATGAGATAATTATATCGACCATCACAGCACTTTCAAGTTACAGACGTAGCAGAATACCAGCGTTGGCAACCCATGTAGCCAACACAATGCTGAGCATTGAATCATCAATTGAAAATCATGAAAATTGCATCACAAAGAATAAATGTATCAGTTCGAACCAATAGTATCAAGATTATTTTTGGTTTTTTTTTGTGTCCGTATTGTCACTTCATTTGTATTGTACTGACGCAATTTGACCACCTCGTGGGTCTAGTAGTCATAAGTGCGATTCATGATCATGAGTTCCCGTTTTCAAATCCCGGGTTGGGACAAAAAAAGCAGTTAATTATTTTTTATGTCAATAAATTCTGAGTAGCAGCCCAGAGCCAGAGTCTTTCTGCATAATGTGCTAGATTTTCTTGCAGGTCACGATTACACAAAACTTAATTAGACATATTAACATTTATTTTCATTACTTTTGAAACAAGAACACTAAGGTCATAAATAAAAAATAAAATAAAATGCCATATTTTTAAGACCAAGTAAATCACATTGCATTTAAATAAAATATTTCAATACCTTGCGACACGATTTCCATAAACGTTGCAATTCATACGCGTAATTATTGCAGTGGAATCTAACTTAAATGTAACGCGATGAAGGAATACGAGATTTGATGTTAATATTTCATTTCTATAATAACGTCTCGAGTGGTGTTTAAGTTTACGTATATTTCACAGAAATGTAGACTCACGCTGCAATTGACTCACTCATCTATATATATTTATAGTATATTATTACAATATAATCGTTTACTATTATAATTTTCTTCTGACACGTGGTAGAGCCACACTGCACCTTTATTATAGTAGTAACACGAATGGTATCAAAACTATGGTAGTAAAACTCAATCGGGATAGGACCACGCTTTCACAGAATACCATCGTTAAGTAGCAGCTTGAGCTTGAACGGATACCTTTTCTACTGGAAACGAGATATTATATCTTAGTCCTCAAGAGTGACAACGCATCTGCAGTTTAATTCTTAATTGAGGATAAAAATGTAAACTATGGGTCACAGCATCCACTAAGCATCAGGTGAACTGTGTGCTTATTTGTCACCCTTTATCCTATAAAAAAACACATAATAATATTCTGGGATATGTTTCATCTTAGTTCTATAGTAGCCACTAACCGTGAACTATCTTATCAACATTATTAAATTATTCACTACTGTTACAGGCTATTAAAGTCCACTGCTAAACATATACCTCTCCAATAGATTGCCTCAATAGGGAGATATTTGCCATTGCTACCACACCTGACAAGCGGGCTGGCAACAGCAGTTTTTTTTGTTTGTAGTCGTTATTAGAAATACGCTGCTGCTCATCTCCTGATTTGTTTCACTCTGTCACCTCTTACGACACCCACGAGATGATATGGGGT
Source organism: Parnassius orleans (assembly GCA_029286625.1). NCBI lineage: Eukaryota > Metazoa > Arthropoda > Insecta > Lepidoptera > Papilionidae > Parnassius > Parnassius orleans. Next base: position 363,788 of record JAGSMP010000334.1, on the reverse strand, counting down.
AGTGGATATTCTTACATGGCCAATACACGGTAATTATTATTTTATTACACATTACAGTCTAACAAATGTACACTGCTGAACATAAGCCGCCTCAACATTTTACCTAATGAGATTGATTTCGCCATGACTGCCACATTTGGCAGGCGATTTGGTAACCTCAGTTTTTTATTATTTTGAGTTACTATCTTGTCTTACGATACCCACGGAATAGCAAAGTGTAGTGGACATTGTTACGCCGCCACTACACAATGATACTATTAAATTACAAAAAAAAGGATACTGTTTGGTGCCGACCTTAAAGAATCAATAATCCATCCCGTCTGGTGTGAGTTGTAAATGAGTGACAGAAATGACGATCTAACGCACTTCGACAAATGTCGTAATAACCATCTTGTGCTATCAGATGTTCGATATCCACACGAGACAGACAGCAGCATCAAAGATGCGAGAACTCCGGTAATCCGATCGTTAAGCGTAAACCACTCCAGGTAAGGTTCAAACGATTGTGTAAAGAGTGTTTTACGATAGTTGCGGTCCACGTCTTACCATTAGACTACTATCACTCCACTCCAAATCTTTCAAATTAATGTTTACAAAATGCGGCTCAAATCTAAATACATGCGACGTTCTAAATAAACTCTTATAATGTTCTCATTAAGGCTGAATGTTATTAATAAAACTGGTACATTTGTTATTGAAGCCTCTTTCTCTAATCCAACAAAAGCCTTTTATCCTTCCGATACAGGATTACGCGTTATTAGATTTCATGTATACGGCTACACGGTCAATAAATCAAAACTAAATATTTGTAACAAAAGATTGGGTGTCGTTAAATCCACACTTAATTTAAAGGGGTTGATAAGCAGGTAACCAACAACAAACCGATTTTTTTTTAAAACCTTTCAAATATCAAAAGTCTTTCTTTTTGAGACTTGTACTAAATTTTATCTTTCTCTCCCAGTATTATTTTGTAACAAATCAACTACATATCAATCTGTTAAGAAACTCGTTTAAAAATCCTTAACGAATTAAATATCCAACGAGTCAAGGATAAGCTAGTAACGGAATACGACAATCGCACCGTTCCACGCTAGAGCCAAGACTGCCTTAACGGCGGCCGCTTCGTCCGTTTTATACAAGCAAAACAAGTAGCTAGACAAACGGGCGCCACTGCAGGTGCAATGGCGCAGGTGCGCGGTGCACGTGTTGTTTATAAGAATTCTGTCTAGCTGCACCGGCGCCGCCGCATGTGCAATGGCGTAGGCACCGTCACGTCCATGCTGAAATGCGTGCGTCCTCGCACGCGCTCCATCACAATCTTAGTTATCTGTAGACAGAAAAACATCGTTCGATTATCCTGACAAAAACCATAAATGTTTACACATTCAGCAACATATTCTGGTACGGTCCATAATGACCCTGCAGATATTAACAATCAGCCCTGGTCAGGTCTATATCGACCCTTCAGACAATTACTATTGGACCGGTTCCATTGAACCCTGCAACACTAATCAGTTTTGGTCCGGCAATATGCCCTTCAAAACTTTTCTCTTTTTTTTAAATAGAATCATTCTTTTTTCTATTTTCTCTTTTTGTTTTCAAGTACTGTTTATGCTAGTACGGAATCACTATTCCCTATAGCCATATCATTGGAAGCCAACAAAGCCTTGCAATTATTATTTTCTTATTTATATATATTAATAGTACAAGGTATATATAGTATATAAGACAATGCAATAATCAAATATATTATATTATATATACATATACATATAAACACAAATACATATATACATACACACATACATTTACATATATACATACATAGAATACATACATATTTATAAATATTTTTGTAATACATTATAACTATATATCTTATACACAAACCTTATCAAGAAAAGTAGATATGACAATAAAATATATTAAGTAGAACACATATTTAAATAATAATCTTTAACCATATTTTTGAAAGACTCAACGCTTTGGGCTTTCTTCATTGTTAAGGGAAGCGAGTTCCATAATTTGATTGCTTTGACACAAAAGGAGGAATGAAAAAATTTGAGTTGTGAGCAGGCATTCGCAGTATAAGTTTATCAGCTAATCTGGAATGATCTTTATCTGTGCCCATGAACTCAAATTTTCCTTTAAGATAACTCGGTGTTTCAAGATCGAATAGTACACAGTACAGTAGAGATAGAATATGTGTATTCCGACGAAGTCTGATAGGGAGCCACTTGAGCTTAATACGGTACTCGGAAACATGATCATATTTGCGAAGGCCAAATATGAACCTAATAGCGGAATTCTGAAGACGCTCAAGTTTATTTAATTGATCCTCAGTAAGATTGGAGTAGCATGCATCAGCATAATCAAGGATAGGGAGTAACAAGGACTGTGCCAGTAAAATTCTAGTAGGAATGGGAAGCGAGTTACGCGAACGTGGTAAATAAAATGCTGCCGCAGATATCTTTCTGCTGGACCCCTTAATATGCCAAGAAAGATTCTGATCAATATATAATCCTAGGTCTTTTACAGATTTACTAAAAGGTATCACAACACCATCAACAACAATAGGCAATGATATTAAGAACCATATTTTTTTTAACTCTTTTTTTCTTTAATTCAGTATAGAGCAATTACAGTTCGACCATACCGCAAACATGTCCCTGTCACAATTACACAGTAGTGTAACGTGAGGAACGTAGTGACATGATAATACCGAAGTATGCAAACTAACAGCAACACGACACATCCCAGTGTAACACAGACCAGCCTCCCAGCAACACCATCTTCCTTTCCTGCACTAGAAGAATTACTCCGCTAGAGTGATGCAACCTCTCTATATTTTCTAGACGCGCAGACACGGCCACCTCCAACTGTCGCACGTCCTCGTGCGGTTGGCAGTAAACAGCAAACGGTCTATCAGTTAGCACCACACGCAAGCGTCTGAACTCTACATATGTTCGTGTTAGACTATTTCCTGTTGCCTCGAGTTTAGTAGTTAAAATATTATCACTAGAGACGTATCACTATCGACTGGCTCTAAATGATGACCAATCTTTTTTTTTCATCAACCGCTGTCACGGCATTCTCCTCATCGAGAATGAACGAGGAAAGAGTGACAAAGCAAATTTATGTTTCAGAAGTGAACGGCAGAGTCGGGAAGGCACGCCCTAGACGAAGGTTTATCGACCAAATTGGCGTTATATTGAAAAAAGCCAGATTAGGAGTACCCTTAACCGACGAGCGTGTATGCGTAGATGTGCCAGGATCGTGCCAAACGGAAGTCCTTAGTCTCTGCCTACCCCTCTGGGTGACAGGCGTGAGTGTTTATGTTATGTTATGTTATGTTAATTCGTAGCACGTTAAAGTTAATCCTTTATTTTGGTACATCGCTTAAATGTTTTGAACTTCAAAAAGTAGCCCATGTAAATTATTTTTCGCATGAACTATCAAATTATAACAAAACTCGAACAAGTTAAGTTTTCACTAAATGCAAACTAAAACTCATCTAGAAAGCCTCCAACATTTGTTAACATATTTAGGTACGTTAAGAAATAATGAAAGTGCTTGCGGGTACTTTTATTTTAAATCGAACAAAAAGATTTAACTTTTGGCTTATAAAACATTTCACTTTAAAATTTTTACTATACACTTTAATGATACGTTAACGTCGTAAATGGGACAGCAAATTTCATTGTGACATTTAACATAAAAACAAAGTCATCAACGCGAAATGCATTAAAGTCTTTCACAAACGTAATAATCCTCATACAATTCGAAGATTATATGGGGGCAATAACGGGGACTTTATCCCGCTTCTGATGTAGAAAGGTCATTAGAATATAGAGAACTTAAATGGAAAGTTTTATTCCCACTTCTTATGAAGGATGTTATTATGATGCATAGTCACATGAAAAGACTTTTAGAATAGAATAGAATCACTATTATTCAATATAGTACTACTACCACCGGTTCGGATAAAACCTCTGTCCTGGGAAGAACCAGCAAGAAACTCAGCGGGACTTTTCTTTTAAATAAGATTAATTTACAATAGGTTACTTAATACAAAATATAAATTGTACCGAGACTAATATTGTAGTTAAGAATAATAATTAATTCGTTTGCACGAATTAATTATCCAACGAGTCCAGGATAACTTAGTAACGGAATACGACAAGCGCACCGTTCCACGCCAGAGCCAAGACTGCCTTAACGGCGGCCGCTCCGTCCGTTATATACAAGCAAAACAAGTAGCTAGACAACGCTAGACTAGGGCGCCACCGCAGGTGCAATGGCGCAGGTGTTCGGTGCACGTGTTGTTTACAAGAATTCTGTCTAGTTACACCGGCGCCGCCGCACGTGCAATGGCGCAGGCACCGTCAAGTACAATTAAGTAAAAAAAGTAATATTAGTTGTAAGAAAATATTCCACTTCTGATGTTAGAAATTATTCTCAAAAGTATTTAAATAAAAGAACATTACACGGTAACAAACCCTGCTTACTATCAGGACCCCAATTACACGATAACACCAAAGTATGCAAACCAACAGCATCACTATCCATCTCAATGCAACACAGGGCAGCCTCTCAGCAACACGACTTTCCTTGCCTGCACTAGTATAATACCCCAACGGGCATAGTAACGACAGTGGGACTCTAAGAATTACAGACTGATGCCTCTTAGTCACCTGTACGTTACTTTATACTGCTAAAACAAGTGGGAGATTACCATTCTACCTTCATTTGTTCGTATTTCCTTTTATTTATAAATAAATAAAATTGAAGTGTCTGTTTGTAATGTTAAAATAACTGCTTTTTACTAAATGCATATGAAAGTATATACGGTACTAATGACAAAAAAACAATTTAAAAAATGTTTGTCTGTCTGTCTGTTTGTTCCGGCTAATCTCTGAAACGGCTGACCGATTTTGACGGGACTTTCACTGGCAGATATCTGATGTTAGAAGGAGTAACTAAGTATACTTTTATTTAAAAAAAAAAGAATTAGGGCCCATGAAATCGTAGTAAATTCCACGCGGACGAAGTCGCGGGGAACAGCTAGTACTTAATAACATTCAGAATAGAAGAAGGTAATATTGTGCTATGCAAAGTCATCACAGCTACCTAATTAATGTTAAAAATAGTTCAAAAACGTTTTAATTTTTACATCTTTTTAACACTCTTTTATTTACTTCTCCTGTATGTATGTGTGTATGTATGTTTAAAATATCACATTCCTACATAGAGTTTGAATAACACTATTGCCATTTACTTCTTTTTAAACTTAAAATTACAATAACAACGGTCATGTTTGCTATATCAAGCTCTTCCTTATAATTTGCAATAAGCGATGACCTCGATACAGCACCTGCTGACGCCGCACACGTGCCGCCACCCAGACCAACGTGATCACCGCTGCTGACTTTGCACCCCGATTGACGTCAATGCGCGTTTACCGGATTGCAACATTTGTAAAATTAATTTTTATTAAATTAATTAAAATAATTTTGGTTTTAACAATTAAACGGTTAAACAATTAAATGTACCAAGGAGCCGTCTCAAACAAAACTATGTAATGTGTACCAGTGAACAGTGCTTTACTTTTTAATTTATATAACGATTTTAAACAAATACGTGTATCAACCATTTGAACTTTGGACCCAAACCCAAACTCAATATTCTGCCGCTAAATACACACCTAGAATTGAAACTGAAGACTGCTGAAAATGAAATCAAAAACCTTCACTCTGAAAATACTGCCTTAAGTAAGCGACTAGCCGAATATGAGCGAAAAATAAAAACTTTGACTGAAATATGTACATCGGACTCAAAAAAACCTACTAAACAAAAAAACCTGAGGAGCCTAAGTAGAACTAAGCTTAGCTTTACAGAGGAAGAAAATAATAGCCTTCATGGTGAAAGCACGGTTAAACTAACAGAAACACCGTCCAGAAAACAAAAAACTTTTTGCGTAAAAATTCTGAAATTCGAACAAACTCAAGACAGACAAGAGACAGCCAATTAAAAAATGAGACTACAGAAGAACAACACACATACGAACACAGATTACATATATTTGAAGATGAGGCAAAACCACACAATTATCAAAGTTACTTGGAAATAAATACAAGATATATGGCGAAATAAAACCAGCAGTTATGACGGACAAAAAACTCGAAGGCATTAAACTCCATTGCTCAACTTACAGTAAGTAATATGGATTACGTACTGATCCTTACAGGGAAAAATGACAGCGACTTAACGAAAATGAGTTACTACCTTTTTTACTATCTAAGCCAACTTAAAAACACAAATATTATATTATGCGAAACTGGGGGTAGTAAGCAACATAATACTGAAGATATAAATAGAATATTTGAGTCATACAGCGCGATGTTGCCGAATGTTAACTATATAGATTTACGTTATTCATATTTAGGCCTACCACGTAATAGCTTGAGACATCTGTGTCAAAATAAACTTCAAGAAATATTACGACTTGACTATAAATATAAAATCAAAAATTACCAAATTAAAGAAATACAGAAACTATTAAAAGGCATTAGGCTACTTAGGATATTCATTGTGATTCGACAGATGAGATTACTAATGACGATAATTTTTTTTCGTTAGTACTGCCATAAATCAATATACAAAATCCATCAATTAAAGACAATTCTGTAACAAAACCTATATGCAAATCACGATCTCATATAAAACATTACATACCAGAAAAAAAAAATACGGTTTAAAATATTATTTTAAAATATACAGAGCATCTTCAATAAACAAGACATACTAGAAGCATTTTTGATAGAGTTTCCACAGTTTCAAGTAATATGCATCACAGAATCTTGGCTAACACTTGAAAAACTACAGATAATTTAATTTTCAAATTATAAGATAGCTGCTTCATTCTGTAGAAAATCTCGCGTTGGCGGTGGAGTTTGTATCTTATTGAGAAATGTTCTAAAATATGTAGAAAGAGAAGAAATAGCCAAAATGTCAATAGAATATGTATTAGAAGTGTGTGCAGTGGAGCTACCAAAAGAAAATATTTTAATTATTACTGTGTATTTGAATAGAAGAGAGGAAGACGCATTCTATAATCGTTTACAATATATCTTAAACTATATTGTAACCGATTACAGAATAATATAAATATAAAAATTTCTAAATACAGTATAATTATAGGAGGTGACTTCAATATTGACACATTAAAAGAAAATAGGAAGACTAGACAATTTTTAAATCTAATGCTAGAATTTCATTTTAATCAACATATAACAAAGCCTACGCGTGTAACTAAAAATATATCAACATGCTTAGACTTAATATTTACAAATTTCTACAACCTAAAACTAAAAACTTTTGTAGAAGAATTTGGACTTTCCGACTACATGAGCACAATTATAAATATACGAGTAGAAATACATAAGCAAAACCAACAAAGTATATGGTATACAGAAAAAAGAAAATTTTATTTCAATAATATGCAAAACTTTTAATCCAAATTAGAGGCATGCAATTTTGGAACCTAATAAAAATATTAATTATAATTACAAAAAGCTCAATGATAAACTAATAAATATACTGAATGAGTGTATACCCAAAGATAAAATTATAATTAAATCAAGATATAAAAAAAGTTGGTTAACCGTAGGGTTGAAGAAATCGTGCAAACACAAAAGAATGCTAAAGGTATTGGCGTTAAAATCAAATAATAAAATACTTATCCAACATTATAAAAAATACGGAAAATTACTAAAAAAAGCTGTTATTACATCAAAGGAAATAGAATACAAAAATAAAATTTTAAGATCAAATAATAAAATCAAAACCATGTGGCATATAATAAAAGGAAGAACAAATAAAAATATAATAAAAGAAAAAGATAACCTTAAACTGAAAATAAACAATACATTAACTTCAGACCCGATTTTAATAGTAAATACTTTTAATAGGTTCTATGCTTCGATAGGCGAAAATTGTAACCCGTTAGCACATGGTCGAACTACATAGAATGTGTCGAATAATTCTATGTATCTCAGCCCAGTGACCCCAAGGGAAGTATATAAAATAATACAAAATTTAAAAAAAATTATGAGTTTCGGGATAGACGAATTACCACCAACCTTAATCAAACATTGTGCAGATGAACTCTACCACTATCTAAACTAATCAAATAATCTATCACAGAGGGCATCTTCCCAAACATGTTAAAAAAGGCATTAATAATACCCATCCATAAAAAAAAATCAAAAACCAATATCGATAATTATCGCCCCAAAGCTCTACTCCCTACAATCTCAAAAGTTTTCGAAAAAGCAATGTTCAAGCGTGTGTATAATTTCTGCGAGAAATATAAAATATTTAGTGAATGTCAGAACGGTTTTCTTAAAAATAGATCTGCCGTACTAGCAGTATTTAAATATACTCAAGATATTTCAAAAATATTAAACAATAAAGAATATGCAATAGATAAAGAATATACACATTAACTGGAAATCTCACATTCAGAAAACTAGTAACAAATTGTCTAGTTTTGTATATGCACTAAGTGAAATAAAAAAGAAAACTGACCTCCAGACTGCGTTAATTACTTATAATGCCTATGCACAGGCGTGCCGAAGGTACGGTATTATTCTGTAGGGTAACAGTACAGATACACCCACCATCTTTATCTTCCAGAAAAAGCTAATTCGCATTATGTGTAACATAGAAAAAACTGAAAAATGTCGTCCTCATTTTAAGAAACTTAAACTTCTTACCTTAACTTGTATTTATATATTGGAATTATGCAAATTTGTGCGAAAATACCCTAATTTATACGTAAAAATAGAAACAGATAATACGGCTTATAGTTATAAACATGAAAATAAATTATTGCTACCAACCTCTAAAATGAAGCTCTTTTCATCAGGCCCTTACGTAATGTCCATAACTGTCTATAATAAACTACCAAACTCATTAAAAAACGAAACAAATGATAATATTTTATAAGACAAATGTGCTTCTAATCAATAAATGTTATTATACTTTATATGAATTCATGAATGACAAATGTAATACTATAAATAAATGAATGAATAATATGAATAATGATAGTATAATAATAATAAATAATATAATAATAATGAATGATATAATGCGTGATAAACTTAGAAATGAGGATATCCGCAGTAGAACCAGAGTGACCAATATAGCCCAACGGATTAGTAAGCTGAAGTGGCAATGGGCCGGCCATATAGCTCGAAGAACCGACAACCGATGGGGAAAAATGTTCTCGAGTGGCGGCCTCTTACCGGCGGACGAAGTGTAGGGCGTCCCCCCACTAGATGGAGTGATGACCTGGTAAGACATGCAGGAAGTCGATGGATGCAGGTGGCTCTGGACCGTGCTTTGTGGCATTCCTTGGGAGAGGCCTATGTTCAGCAGTGGACTTGTGAAGGCCTGTAATGATGATGATGATGATGATGAATAATATAATAATAATAATGAATAATAAAACATTTTTGCGTCCTCCTCTGTTATAATTTGCTATACCCAACAGGGTCCATATTGTGATAATTTAATTTATTAATTTGTACATTATGGAATGCAAATAAATACTGAGTATTGAGTATTGAGCATAAATTTTTAAGGCCTTGTATATATTAATGACTTACCTTACATAGTAGGGGATAACCATAATATAGTACTATTTGCTGATGACACTTCATTAATTTTCAAATTAAAACGACAATTATTAAAATATGGCAAAGTAAATAATGCTATATCTAAATTAGTAAATTGGTTTACTGTTAATATTACATTTAAATTGCATTTAAATAGCACTAAAACGAAATGTATGAAATTCGTGACTTCCAATGTCAAACAATTTAATACTAATATAATTTTAAATGGGGAGGAACTGAGTCTTGTCTATATCACCATTTTTCTTGGAATAACACTAGACGCGAAGCTTCAATGGAGCCCCCATATATCAAAATTAGCAAGCAGACTTAGTTCTGCAGCATATGCTGTAAAAAAGATCAGAAATCTTACCAGTGTGGAAACAGCTAGACTTGTTTACTTTAGCTATTTACATAGCATAAAGTCGTATGGTATTTTGCTATGGGGACACGCGACTGACACTGAAATTATATTTGTTTTACAGAAGAGGGCCATAAGAGCAATCTATGGTTTAAAACCTAAAGAGTCGCTCGGACAAAAATTTAAGGAAATTAATATATTAACTTTGGCCTCTCAATACATTTAAGAAAATGTAATGTACGTACACAAAAATAAAAGCAGTTATACAAAAATAAGTGATATTCATTATGTAAATACTAGAACAGACACAAGCTAGTAGTACCAGTTACTCGACTCCACCGAGTCAGTAATTCATTCTTGGGGCGATGTATACGCTTTTACAACAAAATCCCAGAAAATATACAAAATTTTACCTGCTCAAAGTTCAAATACTTTATTAAACAAAGTTTGTATAAAAAGGGTTATTATAATATTAAGGAATTTATGGATGATAGTAACCCCTGGGAATGAGGTGATCGCTAACAAGCTATTTCTAATTTGTTTTGTGTGGATAATTGTGTGAAATACATGATTGTAAGCTGTTATTTAAAAAAAAAAGTCACGCTGGGTTTCTTGCTGGTTCTTCCCAGGACAGAGGTTTTTTTTTCGAACCGGTGGTAATTAAACAAAAGAGTGACTTTCAATAAGTATCATTTATAATCTATATTGAATAAAAAAGTTTCTGATTTCTTATATTTACGCGAACACTACACATTGAATAAAACTACTTCAACGGATTATATCGCGTTTAATAACTTATTTTTATTAATTCCCGACGTTTCGGGTGCTTTACGTGCTTTACAGCACCCATGGTCACCGGGGACTGAGGTAATTGACGTCCCGATGTCAGAGTTAACCCGGAGTACCTTCAGCTTTTTTAATTATTAATTTCACATAGCTGACGTGAAGCACCAACGTTCCAGGAAGTCTGCAGTTTGTGATCATATCCTAGATGGCCCCCGCCATTACATTAGATTTGATAAACCACAAATTCTCGTGAAAGAACATCAATTCCTGCCAAGGATGATACGTAAGGCTATTGAAATTAAAATACATCCTAATTTCAATAGAGAGGGAGGCTGGGTACTACCACCCGCTTGGGATCCTGTAATTAATAAAATTAAAACTAAACCCAAGCATACCACTGCAAGACTTCAAGACACAGTAAGTTCATTCTGCGTAGATCGGACCAAAATTAATAATTAAAAGATCTGAAGGTACTCCGGGTTAACTCTGACATCGGGACGTCAATCACCTCAGTGCCCCGTGACCATGAGTGCTGTAAAGCACCCGAAACGTCGGGAATTAATAAAGATAAGTTATTAAGCGTGATATAATCCGTAAAAGTAGTTTTATTCAAAAAAGTTTCTGTTTCTGTTTCCTTACGCCTAGTACCCGAATTTGACGGTAACTTGCACATTTTGCCTCGCTTTTCAAATTTATGTGATTAGATCGTAGAGGAATATATAAATCAAAACGAAGGTAGTGTGTTAGCTTAACTTTGTCTCGTGAATGGTATCTTAAATAAGATTACTGGAGCTGCCGCACGTATATTTAATTCAAACGGTATAGCTAAAGATTGGAGTAGCATTAACAGCTTTGATTAATAATTTTTCTAACCAGAGAGATGACACCGCCCTTTATAATGATCTTATGATAGCTACACAGGGGAATATTTCGCCTCAAGAATTTCACGACCGATTTAAAACTAAGCGTGACCTTTACAGAAAGCGCACGATGCAGGAATTTATTCGTGGATTAAAATAGCCTCTCGGCTCTCGCATACGATGCATGCGTCCTGATAGTATTGAAAAGGCTTTTGAACAAAAGGAGATAAAAAAGCACTGGTGATGCATTATACACCGGCCGTGCCAATATTTCTCTAAAACGTCACCAAGTACCGGAACAAACTTGTGTCTGAAGTCGAGACACTAAAGTTAAAGTTGAACAAAGTCTCGGACTGGGGGCGACTAAATCTAGTCCAGTTCAATCCCCAGACGACGCAAGTTTGTGCGTTTACCGCTTAAAAGAACCCCTTTGTCGTATCTCCTCAGTTTCAATGCACTCCGCTTGTTGCCTCAGCCAATCTTCTGTGTCAACATATCGAGTGACCTGCAGTTCATATTATTTTTTCTATATTTATTGCAATCTAAATAGCGTGTGGCTATAATTATGATTTACATTTCAAATTATATATAAAGCCAAAAAAATATTGTCTAATTTCTTATTTTCACTGGTTTCCCGTAGGGGAAAAGGTTATTATTATAATATTAATTATCTGATATTAGATGACAAAATGATATTCCTTTCTGCAGAGCTTATAACACAGCAGTCTAAGCATAATAAAAGCATCTGGTCAACAAGGATATAACCATTACATAAGTAAAAATGGCTTAACTAAGTTACAATACTTATGCAAACTGTATATTTGCTTCTAGTACAAGTAATTAATACTTTTTACACATAAATATATGTACTATCTATACTATCTACTATGGCTGGCATAAATTCAGGATCCATGTTTGATGCCATTTGGTATTGTCAAGTTTATGGAGCAACTTGCTGAATACATAAGGTATTTAAACCTAAATGCAGTTAAATGAATCGCTCTTCAAAGCCGATGAAGCTACATCAAATAGGGAAGCTTCCTTAAATACCTCGGCCCATAGATTCTAATTTTCTTTTAACATACACAAAAACTTATTTTGGGTATTTATTCTATCTATTATTTAATTTAAATTTTACTAATAACATAAAACTTTAATACTTTGTCACTTTTAACATACTAATAAGGTTCTAAGACCTGTGTTTGTCATTTGTTTTAGGTAATTCATAATAAATTATAGATCTTATAGATTTTCCAAAATTCTAGATGTAAAAGTAAACTCTTGTATTATATACATACTCTCATATTAATTAACTAAACTCATCAGTTTTCATTTTCCTATTTCGAATGTCATTGGGCAATTTTACCACGCGACCACAAAAAAATAAAAAGGAAAAATGGATAATGTGGAATTTTAATATTTGGCTAACCTGCATGATATTATCCATATTATGTTAAACACTTGTGCATCGATGAGACGATATTTATTTTATTGTCTTGTAAACAAACAAGTATAAACCTTACTACCAAAAATTCTTTTAACATAATATATAACCACAGACTTTATTCTTACAGTATTGATGCAACTTGAACTCTGTTTTCACGCGATTCAATCGAGTCAATTTGTGTAACTTGGTACTCGAGTGAAAATAAATTTTACTCGAGTCCGCTTGCACTCGAGCTACCGAGTCAACTCGGTGCACCGTGTAGATTCGGAGAGCACTAGATAGATATCAGTTCACTATTCACTTGTAGTATATGGTGCCGCGGGTGACGTCACTGGTTACATTCAAACTTGCATCTGGCATGTTGTTAACAAATATGAACTTGGTTTGATTTGTCGTGATTGTGCTAGCATTGTTGTTTATTATTTGTTACTTCGTATAGGTAGTGCAAACATAAAAGGTAATTTAAATATACTTGTTTGTTTAAAGTATGAGTGATAAAAATGACACAACAAAACAAAAATCGTCAGTGTGGCATTATTTTCAAAAAAAAATCGTGATGGAAGCGATTTGTAAGATATGTAAAAAGCAGTTTATAGATTTAGAAATACTACAGACATGAAAAAAAAAAACCATGGAAATACTACAAATTAATAAATGATAAATATTTGTATTTTATTTCATATTGCCACATATTACTTATTTAATAAAGGTACCTATTTAAATATGCTTTAACTAAGGTAATCGCTATTATCAAGGGCTATTATCGCAATCCAGCAAGGGACTGTAAATAGTTAATTAGAATAACTCAAAAACTCGAGTACAACTATAGTGATATGATAAATGAACCCGAGTGACTCGAGTCACAAAATTCTACTCAAATCGCATCTTTATCTGACGGTCAATGCAGTGTCTATCTACAATTTAGTGATGAACTCGACTTACTAATTCGAGCAATTTATTGATATATTATGTAATATCCATAAACTGATTAAGTATAAATTGTGATAGTTAAATTATTAACAACATTAATAGCTACGTCATAAAGTTACAGTGATATTATTTTATGAAGATTGTCTATACGCAAACCAAAAATATATAACTACCTATTAAGTTTAGTAATAATAATTGTCTTGGATGGAAGAAAAAATATAAAAATAATTTGTAACAAACTGACACAGCTTCGTTCCGCCAGTTCGAGTTGTGTATCTCGAGTTCTATTCGAGTTACGTGAATTTCAACTCAAGTTAACTCGATTCGAGGTTCTTCCGTGTTGGCACATCTCTACTACATTTTTTTAAATATTACATTATCAAAACCAATAACCTGAACACAAATATCAAAATAACTCTTTTTTTCAGATTTCTTAATTCCGTTTAGATTTTCATCAAATCTTTATGCTGTTTACAATAATAAATTGGTATCTTTTTCTTGTGTATAATACCATTGAGGGTCGTTAAAATTTTTAGTGGGCCCAAAAACGACTGTCTCCTTTAACAAAAACTGAGGTTGAAAATGTAAAAGACAGCAGGAGATTATTAAAAAATATCACGACGGTAAAACTAACCATCGAGGTTTAAATGAGTGTCATCTTGCCTTTTCTCGCCGTTATTACTGGCCATGCGAGATCAAATTACCAAATTTATCAATGATTGTACTATCTGTGGCCAAGCTATGTATGATCGTAATCCCATCAAACCGCAATTAAAAATCGTTCCCACTGCTACTAAACCGTTCGAAATTGTGCACATAAATTTGCTTTCTATACAAAATAAGAAATATTTAACTATCGTAGATGCGTTCTCTAAATACGCGCAGGCATACCGTGTTCGCGATGCTACAGCAATCAGACTCGTTCTAGCACTGTTAAATTTTAGCACCCATCATGGTTTACCTTTAACAATAGTATCAGACAATGGCACAAAATTCACCAACCAGATATTTAATGATTTTACTAATTTACCGCAGATTAAACATCATAGAATATTACCTTACTCCCCAAACGATAACGGCATAGTAGAAAGGTTCCACGTGACGATCTTGGAACATCTCAGAATCTTAAAATTATGCAATAAAAATGAGAATTCCTTAATAAACCTTATGCCGTACGCAATTTTAGCTTACAACATCTCCGTACACAGCTTTACCACATGTAGACCTTTCGATATTGTAGCTGGGCATTTCGATACGCGAGACCCCTTTGACGTAGACATGACAAAACATCTTACGCAGCAATACATACAGAAACAAAGGGATCAAATGAATTAGTTTATGAAACGTTAGGGGAATTTAGCCTTGCTAACATTATAAATAACCGTAATAAAGATCGCGATCCCGAAATTGAATATCAGCCACATCTTTTTTGTTAAGAACCCCTCTTGCTAGTCGTCAAAAGTTGTCCCCTAGGTATAATTGTGACACAGTCTTGGCAGACTTACCTGTACATATATATTTATATACCTCACAAAAACGTGGACCTGTTGCCAAAAATCATCTTAAAATAATACCCAAAAGTGCCCAATTGTTACAGGATGCTACTGAATCAGTCAAACTTAATAAGTTCTTAAGTCAGTTAGAAACTTTAAAACCCCATCGTATAAAGAGAGGTCTCATAGGCGGACTTATTTCAGTAATTAAGAGCGTTACTGGTAACATAGATAATTCAGATACACTCATAATTTTTCATGAATTTAACAATCACGTAAGTCTTAGTAAAGAGTGGATAGTCCAGCATTCTAATGTGTTAGAAAAGTTAGTCGAGAATCAGATAAAAATAAATGAAACGTTACAGTTAATTTTAGATAATAATAGTTATAGAGATTCTAGCCTAATAAAATATGCTAAATTTGCTCAGCGTCTTGACATAATAACTGAAAATATCGACGAAGTATCGCTCTTTATGAAATTCAATGAACTAACTAATAACTAATATAAATAACTAATTTATATTTTATCGTTAACTATCTGTAGGCAGCAACCTATATCGAAAGATAGTGAAAATATTATGTGCTTATACAAATATATATCTAAAAACTCAACGTTTTTATAAATTATATATAAAAACGCTGAAGCTACTCCCCTCCGGTGCGTCGGTGGCCCGTATTGCTCTATGCATTCGTATTTTTTGTTTTTACAGAAAAACGTTGTTTTTAATATGAGTCACAGGACTGAAGCTGGAAATTCTCAACACATTATCCTAAGTCAAGCTTAAGTAAAAGATCCAGTGTTTTAATTTGGAGAAACTGATACATCGATTGCGAATACGAACAAACTATCGCGTGACAAGTCCCTTGAGAAGTTTTCTTCTGGCCGGTACTCACACCACGCCATGTGACCCTCAAACTAATTTAATCATAAACTTTATTGATTTTCATGTTTGCTTTTAAATCTTCTTTTGTATTTAATAGAGTGAAATACTGTCCAGCAGTAAACTAAAGTAACAAAATAAAAGCCATTATTTTTTTGGTTCTTTCGCGGCCATTAGTCAGTTTGTGAGCCTGTCTATTTTTTCGCTCGTTAGTCTGATTGAGTGACTAACTGTTTGTGTAAACTGTGTAAACTGTTTTATCCAGATTAGTGTATTTCTAGATCGTCGCGATTAAAAGTACAATTAAAAAACAAAAGTACTAATTCCACGTGGACGAAGTCGCGAGCCCAGCTGGTAGACAATATAAATATTTAGGTATATATATTTTTGTGTTTTGTAAATGTATTAAATAAAAGATACTTGCGAAGTTGGTATTAAACAATTATTGCATTGTTCACGTCGGTTCATGTTGTTCACGGTCTCGACCCTGCATGCGATAGGAGCTCATTGTTGTTGATGATTAAGACTTCATATAAGCATGTAATAATAAGAAATAATATTTTATACTTAAAAGTTCTTCTTTTTTTATATTTCTTTTATATATTTCGTTGGTATTAGAGCCTTGTGCAGGCCCAACGGCATGACTGTGGTCCTTTGGGGGAGAGGTAAAATCCTTTGCTGAGACTGTACGGGCGTAGAGAGAAGGTACATTAAACTGAGTAAATAGAACTCTGAAAAGGACTATATATATAATAATAATAATATGCTTTAGAGATCCGCGTGGTCTACAAGTGATCAACATGAAGTGAAGCTCTTCAAGGAACAATATCCGCTAATGGTCGTAACTGGTAATACCAGGCAGGTTTCTTTTTTAGTTAAAAACAAAGCAAAAGTCTATTTAAAACTCACTGTTTGCTACGAGCTTCCTCTCATAATAAGAGGGTTTTACGGTGAGGAATAGTCAGCTGCCCTGTTCATTCGTATTTATAGACATCACATATACTTCAAATATACTTATGATTTCTCCGACAAGCAGGTTCCATCGCGATATTTTCTATGACGATGTGGACGTAATAAATCAGCCCTTAAAATAAATTTCACTATTTTAGCGATGGCGACAGGGACCGAACCTAAGAGTATATATAAGCAAGCTAGATCGAACCCTATTTGCTTACGTACTATTTATAATATTTTAAAATGCGCGCATAGTCTCTGTTCTGAGCTAGCAAGGCTCAACATCCAGAAAAAGCCTCTTATAAATGATATTAGTTGTAAAGTAATATGCATTGATGAATGAAAAAATAGACTTTTCCATTCATCAATCCTTTTTCCTTTTTTTTCTTAATAGTATTAAATATTTTCGAAACGAGATACTGCCAAGTTTTAATGATTTATTCTCAACTGTATGGAAAGCAATTCATTAAAACTTGTCGGTCGTTTCGGATATTACTTTTTTGGTAAAAGATAAAGAGTATGTTTTTTCTGAATATCTTCAAGGAAACTCATTTTCCAAATATAATTGAAGTTATATTACTCGTATATTTTAAAAATCGAATGTCGGAAAAAGTATGGCCTATGGTTTCTATATTTTTGTAAATCACGTAGGTATTTTTTACTATAATGACGGACTTATACCTATGACCCTAAAAGAAATGCAAGGTGGCCTTTGTCCAGCTTTGGGACGGATCGGACAGATTTCGGGATCTTCAGTCAAAATTGCAACTATGTTGCCAATTTCAAATTGTTACTCAACTGGCCATATTATTCATTTTGTATCTCAAATCATAGTAGCCAAATATAAATTAATATGCTTGTTAGTTTATGATGTAACGAACATACGTGTGGAGCAGGGATTAATTTTGCTGTATCATGTTTAAATGTAATTACTAACCCATGATCAAATTGCATTAACTTCCATTGTCACGGTCCTATGCAATTAGATGAGATAACAATAATTGAATTTTTAGTTGTATACCATTTTATAAAATTAGCTTATTTAATAAAGCTAAAAGGTAGCTTAAACAAGTGACGGTAAAAGGAATATATATATATATATATATATATATATATATATATATATATATATATTGTTAAAATTTCGATAAAACAAACCCATTAGTTGAAACAATAATTTAAAAAAACCCATCTGCTTTAAAAATATACTGAAAAGAGAAAATGTTATACCCTATATCACTTTCACAGGTACCACAACCTTAACGACACCTTACATGTTCAAATATGGTTAAAATGAATCAAGCAGGCCATGCATACAATCGAAGGAGCATAAGCTTAAGTTCTTTGTTAAGATATAATATTATTTATGCAATTTTTTTGGGAAATGCCAGGACAGTAAATTGAATAAAATTAATGCCTCATGTGTAAGTCTTACTTTTTTTTTTATAGGAGAGGGGGCAAACAAGAATACGGCTCACCTGATGGTAAGTGACTACCGCCGCCCATGAACAACTGCAACACCAGGGGAACCAGGGGAATTGCAGATGCGTTGCCGGCTTTTTAAAAGGAGAGGCTCTTTCTTGAAGGTCCCTGTCGTATTGGTCCGAAAAATCGCTGGTAATCGATTCCACAAGGAAGTTAAAAGAGGAAGAAAACATCTTCTAAATCGCACAGTGGTGGACCGCCAATCATCCAGATGGTGTGGATGGTGTTGGAAGTTCTGCCGCGATGTGCGTTCGTGAATTTGGCGGCTGGGATTAATCCGAACAATTCCTCCGAATACTCCCCGTAAATGCGAAAGAAAATGCAAGGGATGCAACATCTTCGCAGCGCCAATGAATCGAGCCGATCGGAAAGGACCTCGGTCGTCGACGATCTGAGCCGCCTGCGCTGGATGCGGTCAAGTGGAAGGAACTGGCGCTGGGGAGCCCCAGCTCAGAGATGGAACAGTATTCCATGTGAGGCCGAACCTGCGCCTTGTAAAGTTGCAGGCGTTGAGCCGGCATGAAATACTGTCCCGCTCTGCTGAGCACGCCAAGCTTTTAAGAGGCCAATTTGGCCTTCTCTTCCAAATGACTACGAAACTGTCCAAACTAACGTCCAATGCCTCCCCCTTGGACTCTACTGCCTCCGCCCATCTATGAGTCAGGTAGACCAGCTGATCGACCCCGACGAAAACCGTATTGGCGGTCACTAATCAGCTGGTGATCCTCAATGTACCGCATGAGCTGGCAGTTTATAATGGATTCCATTATTTTGGAGAAAAAGGAGGTGACGGCGATAGGCCTGTAGTTGGACGGGTCTGAGCGGTCGCCTTTTTTAGGAATCGGGTGGACAAAAGCTGTCTTCCATGATTTCGGGACTACGCCTAGGGAGTAGGAGTACCGGAAAAGACGCGTTAGAACCGGTGTCAACTCCGGAGCACACGTCCTCAGCACAATTGGGGGATTCCGTCAGGCCCACTCGACTTGTGAATGTCCAGGGAGAGGAGTGCTTTGCGAACCGAGCGCTGTGAATACCGCACATCCGGCATGGAGCACTCACACCGCGGGATGGTCGTCGTCAAGAGTCGAGTTGAACACAAAAGGGAGCCTAAAAGGTCAGCTTTTTCTTTTGCGGCGTGGGCCAGTGAGTCGTCCTCCCTGTGCAGAGATGGTAGTGATGGCTTACAGAAATTCCCTTGGACAGCCTTGGCGAGAGACCAGAATGCACAGGTTCCCAAAGGAAGACGAAGTAGTTTCTCGCCAATTCTGCCTATGTGCTCTGACTTTGCCTTGGCAATAACTCTTTTAAGGACCTGGAGGCGAAGTTATACTTCTTTTTAAGCATGCTGGTGTTTACATCCCGAGCCGCCGAAGATTCAGCCTAGGCCTGATAATACTCCTGCTTACTGCGTTATGCAATCTTACAGAAGCGACCAAACCAAAGCTGAGATCTGCCTCCGATGGGTACCACAGATGATGGAATAAATAGTTCCATTCCCTGTAGCACCACCTCAGTGACAGAGTCAGCAACAGCGCTGGGATCATCCGGCGAGAATCAAACCCGCCCCCATAGGTAGGATTTTTTTTTTATAGGATAGGGTGACAAACGAGCACGCAGCCCACCTGATGGTGAGTGGTTGCTGTGATCCATAGACATCTACATCTATCTTCAATAAAGAATCAAAATGCAGATGCGTTGTCACCCGTGAGGACTAAGATGGAATGCCTCTTTTCCAGTAAATAGGGTCTCCGGTTCTCTACACTCACCACACGAAACACAGCAGTGTTAAGCTGCTATTTTACGCTGGTATTCTGTGAGAGCGTGGTCCTTCCTCGGTCGAGCCGACCTATTCGTACTACAACTATACTACTAATATAGCTGCAGCATGGCTCTACGATGCAAAGAAAGACCGCATTCCGTCCCAATCCGCCGAACTCTAATGCCAAATACGGCGGCAACCTGCAGAACGCAACCGCGAGGGGAGCGTGAGTGGCACCAAACTCCGGATCAGACAATGGTCCGACGAGCCGAGAGGGGCATCGACGGAAACCTGACATCCTTCCGAATGAGAGGTCAGCAGAAGGTCCAACAGGGAAGGTGTATGATATGAGAAAGAGCAAGGCCGGCTTCGCCGTCTCGAGATGGTAGTGGACGGCGTTTAGGTTCGAGTGAAGTCCCCTGATGTTGCAGAAATTCACGGATAGCGTGGCAAGGGTCGCCTTGGTCTTGTTGCTCAGTTTGCCCCAAGCAGTTATTGTTTTAAGCGGAATTTTGCCCCCCCCCCCACCCAAAATACGCGGGGTAGCCTGAGCAGCCACGCTCAGGAGTGGAGTAGCATTGTCGTGGATGCTCAGCGAGGGATTCTCCAGGGGTGCTGGTACCCTCCTGGTGTAGTCTTTGAACCTTCACTTCACAAATACTTCAACCAAGCGTAAAGGTTACACCCACTCATTTTCTCAGAAATGTGATGAGACTTGGAATCAAAGGTGGGCCGGGCCGTTGTTATTTTATATTACACTATTAAGATTATTAATGATAGTATTGCGTGCGTATGAAAATGAGAATATATTTTATTGAAAACACTATTCAAAATGTATCCATAAATTATTTAAAATCACAATTATAAAATATTACGTTGTACAATTATTACTAAAAAAATTAATTATCCATGTAGTGGCGGTGTTAGAATATCCACTACCCCATATCGTACCGTGGGTGTCGTAAGAGGCAACAGAGATAACAAGAGAGAGAGAGAGTGGACATATTGCCAACATATCCATCCGCTTGGCAACTATGGCAAATATCCTTTCTATGAGGAGGCCTATATTCAGCTGTGGACTTTTGAATAAGGATTGTTGGAAGTAAAGACTAGAAATGAGTTGGGGGGTGACTCGAACTTTAGGACTAGTCAGTTTGAGTAGCCTATCATGTAAAAGATGTCATGGGGGTCATGATTGAACAGGGGCAAAAAGTTGCGCGCAACACCTAAAGCAAAGAGATGCTTGTTAAATTAACCGCGACCTGTTATGACACCGGTGACTCGTCTCATTTGAGGATTGACACGGTATAACGGTGACGGTAACAGATGTTGTTCAATATGCTGTGTGATAGCTACGTATGAGAATTCATCATCCAATTTTGTCCCGTGGGTTCAGTAACAGGCGACTTCAGGAAATACATCATCATTTCCACAGAACTGTTTTATTGTACGTACTTTTTATATACACTTATATATACTACCTTCTGAAATTCCCATCCTTTTGCATTTTCATTATTTATTTATGTTGATCACATCTTTCTCGAACATAGAAACATAGCATACACACTATCGTCGCGGGCGAGTCCAAACTCAATGGGCATTGCTGAAACCAACGCTACCGCAACCGTCCGATAGCATTATGTTGAGTCAGTGCCCTTTTCATCATCACATCACTCATGCAATCGGATTGTTTTATGCCTGTTTTCCCCTATCATAAACTGTATGAGTGTAAGTTGCTGAATAAATGCATTTCTATGTCTATGTCAATGTCTAGATGATAGGCTATTTAACCTACGCGTTCCTTTAAAAAATCCAAGGACCCCAATCACTATTGTGTTCCACGCTTTGAAGAACAGTACTCGGGATAAGTTCTCCTTTACCCATGTTGTGTAAATTGATAAATAGCGTCAGCGAAATGATTGATTCACACTCTGACTCATTACATGTATATCGGAAATCAATTTAAAAGCGTTTAACGGACACTGATTGCTCACTATATTATTTCTATCTGTTAATTATAATAATTTTCTCTCGTTTGTTGGGAAATTTTTAACAGTTTTACCACTTTTAATCTAAGCAAGCGAAGTTTACTGTTAAGTATTTAATACATTTAGCCAGGTTATCTGTAAGATTAATGTTTGTTATACTTTTAATAGAAACAACTGTTGGTTTATCTACTAAAATAAATAATAATAAATGACGGTATTACTATCACCTTTTACTCAACTTTTTTTCCAAAATTATTTTAAATCACTATAACACATTTTATTGTACAATGTGCCGTGATATAGCGGCAGTTCAGAACAAAAACTGTAAAATAAATATGCCACGCAGTTATATTTTCATTTACGATAGTTACTGTTTTAGACAAATACGCAATTAAGTTACATACTGATCTGAAATAAACTTCAAATAACGTTGACAAAGTGCGCACATAAACAATGTCACATTAAACCAAATCAGTGTTAGATTGTCGACAACAATGTTCGCGGTTTACAAAATAAAGAACTAGTTTACGTGCCCGCTCGTAGTCGATTAAAGAAGTTACGGAGAATTGACCGTAACTTAGTGCGCAATGTATTAGAACGTTAGTGGCCGTCTAGTAGTACAAATATAATTATTTGCAAAGATACGAGACGTCTGGCATATGAAGAACAAAAAGATGTATTCGAAATAACTTTAATCATCAGACTTGCAGACTTCTACGACACGATCGTTTTCGTCGAGCCCGAGTACGTTTTAAATCAAGGCTTATAGTATCAATTAATCAAGTGTTCTTTTTTTAATTTTGAACCAAAAAAAATTAATGTACTACATTTTTTATTCCTAGATTGCCTTCCGATGCCGAGCTGTTCAAAATTTCAAGTCTCTAGCTAATCGGGAAGTGCTTGAAATTTGAGTTGCAAAATTCCACCCGGAACGACAGACAAACAAGAAAGTGACTTAATAAAAACGTGGTAAAATTTCATTGTTACCAGCAAGAATCGAACTTGGGTTGCTACCATTATTGCTTTGTGTGAAATTTACGGCGATGTTCACAAAAAACCTATGATATTTAAATATTATTTTATTTTATTAATTCATTTTAATTAAATTATATTATTGAATTTTATTCTTATTGAACATTATTCTTATATCAAAAGTTTATCAATGAACGTAAATATTACCTAAATTTAACTCTGAATTATTGTTTTTATAATAGAAAAGTATGTTAACAAAATGTAACTCCTCTAGCTCCTTCAAAACTTTGGCCTTTAAGTCGTATAATATTTACATAAAATATATTTTATAACTTTACCCAATTTCATTTTTCTGCGTAAAATACTGCAAGAAAAACCTCCGAGAGAGGTGACAAGCACACAGGTGATTTAATTACTCTGTATTGCTGAATTTCAAAACAAGTGGCAGTAACAGGTAGTACTCTAAGTTTCACTAAAAAGGCTTAACGGAACAACAACCTCTAGGAACCTAGGAGATAACAACATGCCTATAGAATATGCAGTATTATTCAAACACTGCATCACATCTGGCTATCTATTGTGGAAGGAAGAGTTCCACAAGCAAGTAGACGATGTGGCGATGGGCTCACTTGTATCTCCCGTAGTCGGCGACATATTCATGGAGGACTTTGAGAAGAAAACCCTTCTTACTGCACCTGTAAATCCAAGATTCTACAAGTGGTATGTAGACGACACCTTCACAATTTTACCATCTGACAAAGTAACTGCATTTTTAGACCATCTCAACTCCATAAACTCTAAAATACAATTCACAATGGAGTAAGAACCAAATAACTCTTTAGCTTTTCTAGATGTTTTAGTTATCCGGAATCCTGATAACACTATTGGTCACACTGTGTATAGGAAAAAGACCCATACCAACTGATATAAAAACGGTGAATCTCACCACCATCCATCACAGTTAGCTGCCGTGGGGAAATCTTTGTTTCAGAGAGCACAAGGGATCTGTGACAGAAAAAATCTGCTCACCGAGCTTCAGCACATCAAGCAAGTATTGCAAGACAACAAGCTTCGGGTCCCGCGTCTACGCCACAGAGACCGAGTGAAGCCGGCCACGGTCGAGCGTGCCTGCTGTACTACCCTATGTCAGAGGAGTCACAGACAAGATTGGCTACATCTTGAAGCGAGCTTTCATTAAGGCCTACTACAAGCCGCCGAAAAAGATTAGTCAATTTTTACCATCCGTCAAGTGTCATATCCCTCTACAAGATGCAGGAGTGTACAAGCTGGATTGTGAATGTGGTCTCTCTTATATAGGACAAACAAAAAGATCTATAAAAACCCGCGTAAAAGAACATATAGCTGACTTAATGCACCGACGTTCCGGGAAGTCTGCAGTGTGTGAGCATGTTCAAGATCGTCCCCGCCATTAAATTAGATTTGATAGACCACAAATCCTCGCAAAAGAACACCGATTCCTACCAAGGATGATTCGCGAGGTTATTGAGATTAAAAAAACATCCTAATTTCAATAGAGAAGATGGATGGCTGCTGCCATCTGCTTGGGATCCTATAATTAATAAAATTAAATCCAAACCCAAGCATACCACTGCAAGACTTCAAGATACTGTAAGCTCATGCTGCATAGATCGGACCAAAAATTAATATTCAAAAACTGAAGGTAGCCGAGCTAACTATGACATCGGGACGTCAAACACCTCAGCACCCCCGGTAACCATGGGTGCTGTAAAGCACTCGAAACATCGGGAATTAAAAAGTTTAATTAAACGCGATAGAATCCGTAAAAATTAATTTGATTTAAAGCTTTTTACTTTTACCCAATCCTGACATGGCGGTGTCGTTGACGAGTATACCTTATTGTTTATGTTTTGTTATATCGTTTCTTATCTTTCTGATTTCCAACCCTACTCTTACAAATATTATTAAAATAACAAGCTTCTAGGTGGTAGGACTCCTTTTCTACCTAGATGTCCGTCCGGATAAGTTCTACCTCTTACTGGTTTCTACCACCAAATAGCAGTGCTTGTACTGCTGTGTTCCGGTCTGAACGGTAAAGAAAAGCAGTATAATTTACATGCATCTTAGTCCTCAGAGGTGACCACGCATCTCTAGACTTTTATGTTTGAAGTAGCCTGCAGGTGTCTATGGACTGCAGTAGCCACTTACCATCAGGTCGTCTGTAAGTTCATTTGCCACTTCAGTTTTATAAAAAAATAATACTAGCTGGTACCCGGCGCATTGTTGCCGCAGAAGAAATAATTGTGGAAATATCGTTTTAAATTTCGAAGAAATATATCGTTTAATTAAGAATGATAATACATTAATTGAAATTGAATGACATGTGACTTTTAAATAAGTTTTTCGGTACGATACGCACCACCTCATCATCATCATTCATCATTACAACCCTTCAAAATTTCAGTGCTGAACATAGGCCTCCCCCAAGGAATACCACCAAACACGGTCCCGAGCCACCTGTATCCATTGAATTCCTGCATATCTTACCAGGTCGTCTCTCCATCTAATGGGGGACGCCCTACACTTCGCCTGCCAGTACGAAGCGGCCACTCGAGAACCTTTCTTCTCTATCGGTTGTCAGTTCTTCGAACTATATGGCCGGCCCATTGCCACTTCAGCATACTAACTCTATCCTCGTTTTTAAGTCTATCACGCAGAGAAACCCCGAGCATAGTCCTCTCATAGCTCGCTGAGCGACTTTGAGCTTCCTTATACGGCCAGCAGTGAATTACCACGTCTCAGATCCATAGGTCATAACTCGCAACGCATAGGTTGTATAATCTAGTGTTGAGGTTTTGAGGTATGCCTATATAGCTGAATTGAATCCGTCGATTGACCTCTCAGTCGAAGTTGGACTTACCTAGTCCGACTCCTTATCCCAGGTAAACATACTCATCAACAACTTCAAGCTAAGTGCTCCCAACAACTACTGGCATAGGTGTGACATGGACGTCACACATGACTTTTGTTTTGTCCATGTTCATCTTAAGACCTATCCGTTGGGCGACACTATTGAGTTCATTGAGCATAATGCTTAGGTCGGTACTAGTGACTATAACGTCGGCAAATCGAAGGTGACTCGGTGATGTACTCGCCATTGACGTTGTAGTATATGAGCTGAAATTATACACATATACCTAACGGAAGCTTAATTAGGTCATGACGCAAATGAATGACGTAATGACCTTAGTATTTTAACATTGGTTCTTGTATATTATTTTGAGTTAGTATGTTACAGTTTATGTTAGTTTAACTACCTAGTAAAATATTTTTGTGTATGTGACATGAGTTCATGGTTATGAAAACTATTATATTGCTAGTAAAGTATTTTTTCTCCTTTCAAAAGGGGAGGCAGAACAGCACTTTTTCAGGGGAGTTGTAGTATATGAGTTGAAATTATACACATGTATCTAACGGAAGATTAATTAAGTCATGACACAAATGAATGACGTGATTGAAACTAAGCAATTTAACTTACCTATTGCCTTAGTATTTTAATAATTGTTTTTGGCTTTTATTTTGGGCATTCAATAAACGGACCTGAACAAGTAAATTATCTTTCAATCTCTACACCAACGACTCTAATATTGTAACGTTAATACCGTATCCTTTCTAGTCCAGTAGCTTGAAAACGTCTTCCAATGCAGCGGTGAGGTTTCGGGGATATTACGTAACCCTGTCTTACACCTCTCGGCAGTTGGATAGGTTTCGTACTCTGTTTCTGTACTCGGATAGTCTTCGTAGGCCTACTGTACAAACACTTCAGCATTTCGATATACCGACAGTCAACTTGGCACAGCAGCACCGCCCACATTTCCACGGAGTCAAGGGCTTTCTCATAGTCCACATACGCAAGATAATGTTGCAGATTGTACTCTTCGGTCTTCTGTAAAATTTGCCGAAGGGTATGTATGTGGTCTATGGTGCTAAAGCCTTTACGTTTTAGCGAAATAAAATAGCACATAAAATACGAACAAACAAATATTAACTTTTATGTATTAGATATGTAATTAGAATATTATATTTATTTACATAACATAATATACAATATTTTACTATATACAATATTAAAAACTATAATAAAAAAATAACTAAAACTAGTAACTTAATTATCATACAGTCCTACTCCCCGCGGTATCGTGCCAAGAACGGTGGCTGCGTTTCGCCGCTGAATGGCTATACTTAGCCTTTGAGCGAGAAAAGAACCAGCCCTCTCATCACCAGCAGCAACGAACAGCCGCGGATGGAGTTCCTTTAGGAACTTCACCGCACGTGGACCCCACGGACCGATAGTCTCTATATTAAATATTAAAAATGCATACATTATAATATAACACTTTTAATCAGTAAAGAAACGAATTATTACAATGTGCATGTTTAGTTTTTATTATGTTACAAATCATTCTTCTTCTAAGTCCTAATCCTAAAATACTTGGTATGTCCCAGAGTCCAGAGTCCACTTCTCAATCTTTTTGGTAGTTAAAACTAATGTTAGATAGATAGATAGACAGAAAATTCTTTATTGCACTCAAACAAACAAACATTTGGTACAAAGGCGAACTTAATGCCAAAAAGGCATTTTCTGCCAACTAACCTTTGGTAGTGTGGTGAGAGCCGCAACAGAAAAAACTAACTTATTTTCACATATTATTCAAAAATATAATATAATATAAATATGTTACATTAACCATATATACACTTATACACACATATACACATATACATACATATATACAAATGTATATATACATATCAATAAAAGTACATACTCATCATCATCATCATCATTATAGCCCTTCACAAGTCCACTGCTGAACATAGGCCTCCCCCACGGAATGCCACAAAGCACGGTCCCGAGCCACCTGCATCCATTGACTTCCTGCATGTCTTACCAGGTCGTCACTCCATCTAGTGGGGGGACGCCCAACACTTTGCCTGCCGGTACGAGGCTGCCACTCGAGAACCTTTCTTTCCCATCTGTTGTCGGTTCTTCGAGCTATATGGCCGGCCCATTGCCACTTCAGCTATTCCTTTGGCTATGTCGGTTACTCTGGTTCTACTGCGGATATCCTCATTTCTAAGTTTATCACACAGAGAAACCCCGAGCATAGCCCTCTCCATAGCTCGCTGAGTGACCTTGAGCTTCCTCATACGGCCAGCAGTGAAGGACCACGTCTCAGTTCCATATGTCATCACTGGTAACACGCACTGGTTGTACAATTTAGTTTTGAGGTTTTGAGGTATGCCTGACGAGAAGATGGGTCGTAATCTCCCGAACGCTGCCCAGCCGAGTTGAATACGTCGTTTGACCTCTCGGTCGAAGTTGGACTTACCTAGTCGGACTAATTGTCCCAGGTAAACATATTCGTCAACAACTTCGAGCTTAGTGCTCCCAACAACTACCGGCATAGGTGTGACATGGACATTAAACATGATTTTTGTTTTGTCCATGTTCATCTTGAGACCTATCCGTTGGGAGACACTATTGAGGTCATTGAGCATAGTGCTTAGGTCCTCCAGCGATTCTGCCATAAGGACTATATCGTCGGCAAATCAAAGGTGAGTGATGTACTCGCCATTGATGTTAATACCGTATCCTTTCCAGTCCAGTAGCTTGAAAACGTCTTCCAATGCAGCGGTGAAGAGTTTCGGGGATATTACGTCACCCTGTCTTACACCTCTCTGCAGTTAGATAGGTTTCGTACTCTGGTTCTGTACTCGGATAGCCATCATAGCCCTACTGTACAAACACTTCAGAACCTCGATATACCGACAGTCTACTTGGCACCGCTGAAGGGACTGTAACACCGCCCAAATTTCGACTGAATCAAAGGCTTTCTCATAGTCCACATACGCAAGGCAAAGTGGCAGATTGTACTCGTCAGTCTTCTGTACAATTTGCCGAAGGGTATGTATGTGGTCTATGGTACTAAAGCCTTTTCAGAAACCGGCTTGTTCGAGAGGCTAGAAGTCGTCGAGTCTGCATGCGAGACGATTCGTAATGACTCTAGAAAACAGCACGTAGACGCGGCTCAGAATAGAGATCGGTCTGTAGTTCTTCAAGAGAGCGTTGTCGCCTTTCTTGAAGAACAAGACCACCGCACTTCTGCTCCACGCCTCGGGTGTAATGCCACCATGGAGGACGGAATTAAAGAGCTTCTGAAGGACTTCGAGTACCGGTTTTCCACCCGCTTTCAGAAGCTCCGCTGTAATTCCATCCTCGCCTGGGGCCTTGCCGTTTTTAAGGTGCTAGAGAGCCATTCTAATCTCGCTCCGACTGACGTCCTGGATATCATCGGAATAGTGTCGGATAGGACTTGCTCTTGGATCGTTACTCATACTTGCGTGTGGCTCCAACGATGACGTGTACAGCTGCCCATAGAACCTCTCAATCTCACTCAAAATCTCAGGTGTCCCGGAAACGATGCTGCCACAATCGGTCTTCAGCTTCGACAGTTGGCTCTTTCTGGCAGACAGATCTCTGGCAAAGACTTTGGAGCCCTGGTTCCGCTCGATTGCTTCTTCAATATGAGCTGTATTGAAGTTGCGCAAGTCCCTCCGCATGCATTTGGAGATCTGTCTGTTCAGTTGCCTGTATGCTGTCAAATCTGCTTAGGACTGCAGCTTCATCACACGTCTAACAACCATGAGATTAAGAGTGTGATCGGAGAGTTTTTGTGTTCTTCTGCGACGGGTCTTACAGAACTTAGCTGCGACCGCATGGACAGTTTCCACAAGCTTGTCATTCATATCGTTCACTTCATTGCAAACTTCTAGGCACTGAAAACGATTTTGTAACTCGAGCTGAAAGTTTTCGGAACTTTGGATTAGAGCACGAGGGGGACGGAGCGTTGACTTCATTAGACGTGACCTCTCCAACTTAACGTTTAGGTTCAGTGTGCCTCTCACCATTCGGTGATCGCTGCCAGTTTTCACCCTCGCGATCACTGAGACATCACTGAACAGTTGTCGTCTGGTCGTCATAATGAAGTCAATCTCATTTTTTTGTCGAACCGTCGGGGCTCGACCAGGTCCACTTTCTGTGGGGCCGCTTTTGGAAGAAAGAGTTCATCATAAAGAGTCCCTCTTTCTCCATAAAGTCGGCCAGCTGCTGGCCCCTTGGTTTCCGTTGCCCTATTCCGAATTTCCCTACTTTCAGCTCACCGTTCTCTCTTGTGCCTAGCTTTGCGTTGAAGTCTCCCATTAACACCGTATAGTGGGTTTCGGAGGAATGCATGGCTCTAGATATATCCTGATACATTTCTCCACCTCCTCATCGGGGTGTGCCGAGGTTGGTGCGTAAGCCTGTATGACCTTCAGCGAATACCGTTTGGTGATTCTGAGAATAAGGTACGCAACCCTCGTCGACTCACTCCCGATGTTTACAACGTTATTAACGAGAGACTTGTGGACGATAAATCCGACACCTCCTTGGGACAGATGGTCGCCCTCCCGGTGATAAAATAAATTGCCGGATTCGAGGATTACCGTGTCCTCCCCCGCTCTTCGGACCTCGGATAGTCCTATTATATTCCAGCGTAACCAGGATCTTCTCGTCAGTCCTCAGGGTGCGTGCGTTATATGTTGCCAGGTTGAGTCGTCATAGGTGGCAAACGAACCTCCACCGGAGATTCTTAGCACCCCCTGCCCCGCCGTTACCATGGTCGCCACCGTAGCCAGGAACAGCGGGGCCGCCGGGGACTGGGGGCCGTTTATTTGTATCGTCGCTCATGGGGGGTATATTGCCATAGTTGCCTCGCTTGGCGAGCGGGTTGGCAACCGCAGTTTTTATTGTTTTTTGGCTTTTATCAGAAAGATGCTGCTGCCCATCTTCTGTATCTTTTTCCCTTTGTCGCCTCTTACGACACCCACGGGAAGATATGGGGTTGTGGGTATTCTTACCCGCCACTACACGGGAGTAAATACTATACCAATAAAATATATACAACCTAGTATAGGAAATTATTATATTATATAAACCAAAAACATTAATCAAGTAATTTTAAATAATGTGCCTCAACCTTACGTTTAAATGTATTTATTGTGGGAGCATCTTTTAAATCTCGTGGAATGTTATTCCAAAGTGTAATTGATGATATCGTAAAGGAATCCGAGTAGTATGTAGATTTATGCATCGGGATAGTTAGAGTTTTGTTGGTCATCGAACGGGATAAGCTTAAGTATGAAAAATGCTCTTTCAGATAAGCTGGGGAACAAGGATTGTGAAGAATACCATACAATGTGGTTAGAAGGTGTGTTTCCGGCGAAATCGAATGTCAAGCCACTTAAGTCTTGAGAGAAATTGTGATATATGATCAAACTTGCGCAGGCCAAAAATATAGCATATGCACAGATTGAGCAGACGGTCGAGTTTGCTAAGCAGCTCCTCAGTTATATCAGGATAAGCAATATCAGCATTATCTAATATAGGAAGCAACAGAGAGTTGACTAACGTAACCTTGGCCGTCTGAGGGATAAATTTTTGCCAGAGCTTTAATGAATGTGAGTGAATTTGTGCTAAAATTACGTTTCCGGACCGCATTAACTTGTGACACCCAACTTAGATCGTCAGCCAAAATTAAGCCGAGGTTTTTAACCTGCTTAGCATATTCTAAATCTACACCCTTTAGAATGACCTTAGGTAGATGTTGATAGTCGAGTCGGCATGTAATTTTTCTGCTGCCTATGATTTTAACCTGCGCTTTGGCAGTATTTAATATTAGTCCATGACAGCTTGCCCACTGATAAACTGCAGCAAGATCTAAATTCATTCTGTCCACAGATTCATTTAGGTCGTTTACACTAAAATGCTGATACAGCTGGACATCATCTGCGTACAGGTGATACTTGCTGAAATTTATTACGGAAACAAGTGCATTGATAAACACAGAAAAAAGCAACGGAGATAAAACACCGCCTTGAAGAACACCAGCAACAACGTTACACCAATTGGAGAACTTATCATCAACACGTATGCGTTGCCGGCGTCCCCGAAGATAGGAACTGAACCATTGTACAACTGATGATGTTAAATTCAGGGATTTCAGAATTGCTAACAAAATGTCATAGTCAACACAATTAAACGCGTTACTGAAGTCTAAAAGGACAAGAAGAGTAAGTTGACGATTATCCATCGCAAAGCGGATATCATCAGTTATTTTAATTAAGGCCGTGGAAGTACTGTGCAGAGGTCGGAAACCAGACTGAAAAGGATTGAAGAGATTGTTTGTTTAGAAATTTAGTGAGTTGGCCATGAACAACCTTTTCAAGAATTTTATAGAAGAAGGAGAGGATAGATATTGGCCTATAATGGTTGAAATTAGTAGGAGAGCTATTTTTGGGGACAGGAATTAGGAATGCTTCTTTCCATTTGGTAGGGAAGGTACTGGAGGCAAAGGAAACATTTATTAGATGAGTGATATGGGAAACTATTTGGTCTAAAATCAGCAAAACCATGTCACGTTCAATACAATCTGGGCCGACAGCTTTGCTGAATATGATGGATACAATTTTTAACTTCATCATCAGTCACTGGTTTGAAACAGAAAGGAGTCTAACATGGTAAAGGGAAAGAAGTAATATCTTTAATGGTATCGCTTTTGACTGTTGAATCCAATGCAACTGGCAAAGAGCAAAAGTGTTTATTCAGCGCTGATAAGTCAAAGGAATGACTAACATTCTGTTTGCTTTTACCAAAGTCCAGGCTGCGCAAGAACTTTCATATATTCTGGGTTGAGCAAATCTCAATAGAATTGTGAATGTATCGGCGTTTGGCATTTCGTATCACCTGGTTGCAGCGATTCCGTGCTTTTTTAAATCTTTCCCAGTTCTCATCACTGGGCAAGCGTTTATGTTTTCTTTTTAGGCGGTCTCTACGTGCCATAAGAGATCGAATTATGGCGTTAACCAAGATGCTGGTGCCCGCTTCATTTTTACTGGTCTTAAAGGCGCTACTTTGTCATAAGATGTCATTATAATGTTATTGAATAACTGCAGTTTAATGTCAATATGATTTGTGTTATAAAAGTTTGCCCAATTAGCATTGCATATCTCATAATTTAATAGCTGGCGATTCACACGGACAAGGTTACGCTGAAATAAAATTTGGGATTTGATTTAGTGGATTTAAGAGCATATGATGCGAAAATTAGATCGTGGTGGGAAAATCCAGGAGCCACAAATTGCCCATGTAGAGATATACGATCAAGATGGAAAGTAAGGATCAAATCCAGTAAACAGTGAGTATTATTGACGTGATAGGTGGAATCAAGGTCAAGAATTTTAATATTGCTTGATTGCATATGAGTTTAAGCTTGTTCGATCTAGCATCATTTCGAATAAGGCAGGTGTTAATGTCACCCATGAAAATGGAGTGGGAGTAGTTTGGGAGATGCGTCTCAATCAGCTGTTCCAAATCATTGAAATAATTTACAGAAGGAGGTGCATAAAAAGTTCCTAGCAAGATAGGTGTAAGACTCAGTAGAAAAACTAGCTTTTGTTACTCCTATAACTGGTCAGTTCGAATATCTAACTATGTCGTTTGGACTTCGAAATGCCCCACAGGTCTTTCAAAGGGCCATAAATTCCGCACTTAAGCCCCTTGACAATGACAGAATCCTTACATGGATGACGTGCTCTCTGTGTCGGAAACGGTCAGTGAAGGTTAAGTCAGGCTAGACAAATTACTAAAAACACTTTCTAATTCAGGGTTTTCCTTCAATGTTGATAAATGTTCATTTATGAAAAAGAAGATCGAATATTTTGGATATACGATTCCTTCTGGAGAAATTAGACCAAATCATCAAAAAAGAGAAGCTTTGCAAAAATTGCCAACCCCAAGCACCGTTACACAAGTAAGACCATTGATTGGCTTGGCTTCTTATTTCCGTCAATTCATTCCCAATCTCTCTAAATTACTAAAACCTCTTTACCCTTTGACTGCCGCAGGGAAAGGGAAAATACAATGGACCCCCGATCATGATAAAGTCCTAAAAACTGTAATCACTTATTTGACAACCGAGCCTGTTCTTAAAATATTTGATCCAAATCTACACATAGAACTTCACACAGACGCGAGTAGCGAAGGTTACTGCGCAGTTCTGATACAAAAAGTAAATCATTTACCTCATGTGGTTGCTTATTTCAGTCACCGAACAACTGGTGCAGAGAGTCGTTATCACTCATACGAGCTCGAAACTTTGGCGGTAGTTAAGGCTGTAGAGCATTTTCGGCATTATTTGTACGGTCGTAAATTTACAGTTTTTACTGACTGCACTTCTCTAAAAGCTTCTCACTCAAAGAAAGACTTGACGCCCAGAGTACATAGATGGTGGGCTATACTATACTGCAGTCCTATGATTTCGATATAATTTATAAAGAAGGTAGAAATATGGCACATGCCGATTTTCTTTCACGTAATTTTGCTTCAAAAACATCAATGAAAAACCAAAGATCGTTAATCTTACGGAGTTGGAAAAGGGATGGCTTTTAGTTGAACAAGAACGTGATTCTGAGATCGCAGTTATTATTTAAAAATTAAGGTCCAATGATTATCCGACTGAAATATCACACACGTACGATAAAAATTGAACGAGGTAAAATTTCAAGATGGTTACCTATTATTCCTAGATCTTTAACATGGACCCTAATTGCCCATGTTCAAAATGAAATAAAACATCTTAGCTATGAAAAGACTCTCGATAAATTGTATGATCTCTACTGGTTCCCGAATATGGCAAAATTTGTTAAAAAATATATAGATTCCTGCGTAATAGGCAAAGCATCTAAGGGACCTTCGGGTACTCAACAAGTACAATAACACCCAATCCCAAAACCAGCTATTCCATGGCATACTATTCATCTAGATTTGTCTGGCAAACTAAGTGGTAAAAGCGATTTGAAAGAATATTGCTCTGTTGCTATAGATGCCTTTACTAAATTTGTAATTTTAGAACATACTACTTCGTTAAGTTCTTATCATGCTATTAAAGCACTGAAAAATTTGGTAAATCTTTTCGGTGCCCCCAAAAGAATAATTGCTGATCGTGGACGCTCATATGACAATTCAGATTTTAAAGATTTTTGTAAAGATCATAAAATTCATTTACATTTCATTGCCACGGGTTCCAGTAGAGCTAATGGCCAGGTCGAAAGAGTGATACGAACTCTTAAAAATCTACTCACGATAATAGAATGCGATTCCGATAGCTCGTGGCAGGATCAGATAAGTGAAATTCAATTAGCCCTCAATAGCACACGTTGTAGGGTGACCGAATTCACACCTATCGAACTAATGTTTGGAACTCAAGGTAATTCCTTAGGGTTATCTAAAATAGCTACTTCTTGTCTAGATAATGAAACAAACAGATTAGACCTTGATAACATTAGAGCAAGCGCATCAGATAGTATCATTAAATTATCACAAGCAGACTCCGTTCGCTTCAACAAAGATAAAGCCAAAATTAAACCATTCTCTGTAAGTGATTACGTGTTTGTGAATTCTGAAGAAATACATCAGACCAAACTAGATAGGAAGTACAAAGGTACTTTTAAAATTACTGCTGTCTTGAATAATGATAGCTATGAATTAAAACATATAAATGGGTCAAATCGAATTTTTAAATATTCCCATGAAAACTTAAGAGAGGTGCCCGTGGTCCCTCTGCTTGTTTGGATATAATGGAAAACTGTAGTGACGATAACGAAACGTTACAACAAACCGATATTAATGATCATGAAATCAATGCCCATCTTGATAATACCTCTGAAACTGATACTGCTGGCTCTAGTACTTTAACTGCAGAAAATAACGACTATCATACTACTAGCTCACGTACGAGTTCAATTGATTCTGAAAATACAATGTCTGTTTATTCTGAACCTACAATTATAGTAACACAAGCTGATATCCATAGAGCTAATGATAGTGATTAACATGTGTCTTGTAAATTATCATTGTAGGGCTTAGCCGGTCCAATGACTTAAAAAAAGAGAAAAAAAAGAAGTTTTGAAGGGAACAAAACTGATTAGTGTTGCAGTGTTCAAAGGAACCGGTCCAATACTAATTGCCTGAAGGGTCGATGTAGACCGGACCAGAGCTGATTGTTAATATCTGTAGGGTCAATATAGACCGTACCAGAACATATTGCCGAATGTGTAAGACATTTATGATTTGTGTCATGATAATCGAACAATGCTTATTGTTTCAGAACCATAGTGATTCTATCGCTGCGTACGAGGACGTCCGCATGTCAGCATGGCCGTGACGGCATAACGGCGGCGTCGTCGTACGCCGGCACAGGAAAACTGTAAACAACACGTGCATCGATCACGCCACCCGGCGCGCCACTCGATTTCCCCCACCGCCCCACTACTTGACTTGTTTTGAAATGGGTATAAAACGACCGCGCAGCGACGGAGCGGGCAGTCTCGGCTCTGGCGTGACTCGTTACACAAGTTGTACCAGGCTAGCTTATCCTAGACGCTCACGAATAATTAATCTGGAATTAATCATTATCATTAATTGTAAAAGTGCACTACTGCAATTTATAATTAAATAGAGTAAATATTATTCTGTAATTCTTGGGACTAACATTACAAAGAAATAATTGGGTTACGCCAAATCACATAATTTCGGTGCGTTTTGACCCTTGCTTAGTAATTCAATTAATACATCTGAACCGTATATGATTTGCAATTACGTGATTATGAACCCTCAAATGGCATATAGTTAAATCGAGATTAATGCCGATATTGACCACAATGACTTATTTTGTATGGGATTGGTCCTATAAGCTTGGTATGCAAAAAAATCACATCCCATTTAAAAAAAAGCGAATTAACGTATTCAT
The DNA here is from genome assembly GCA_029286625.1 of Parnassius orleans. NCBI lineage: Eukaryota > Metazoa > Arthropoda > Insecta > Lepidoptera > Papilionidae > Parnassius > Parnassius orleans. Next base: position 326,303 of record JAGSMP010000334.1, on the reverse strand, counting down.
TAAAAATAATACAAGAACATGAAGTGAAAATTACAAGGATACTTTGAAAATGGAGCCTGCGCAAATAAAAATCTACCATATATTATTTTCTTCTATTTCAGCATACAAATGTCCACTGCTGACCATATGGCCACATACTATCCAGTATCTTGCTTTTCTAATCCAGAACGGAATCCAACCATTGAGCTAAAGGTCTGGCTGCTCCATCTTCCCCTTCCTCTCTGCTGTAGTAATATCCTAGTAAAAGTTACCAAATGTAGATACAAAAGACTAGCGCAGTTATTTAGCTTTGCGGTATTACACAGAATACATTTTAGAGAGTGTGCGAAGACTTTCAAATCAGCATTACGTGGTCATCGAGAATGTCAGTTATGTAACGGTCACCTGGTAATCCACGTCTACCACTTCCATCGTTGACGGGGTCGACGAAGACAAGTTGCGTTTTTCCGTCTAGACAAATTCCTCCCCAAACCATACAAGAACCACCGCCAAAATTAAAAGTTTCTCGAATGCAACATTGGGCAAATCTTTCAACAGGTCGTCTATACACTCGGTTTCTCGTGTCATTGCTAAAAAAAAGATTCTTGACTCGTCAGAAAACAAAATTGCCTGGAGGTCTTCTAAAGTCCAATTAATGATTTCGCGAGCAAACTCCAGACGAGATCGGTGGTGAGTTACAGTTAATTTTGGGCCAACTTACACTTGGCAACTTAAATTTTGTTTCAATTTCGTTCCTTTAGTCTTGGTCTCACTGTCTACCTACTGATTTTGACAGCTCGAACGTCACATAACGCTTGATTTAGCTGAACAGCATTAAGTCTACGGTCGCGCAACGAACTGGTTGAAATAAAGCGTTCTGTACTGTAGTTGCCCGTGGTCTGCCGGTTCTAGGTCGCCGAAAAAAGCACCTGTGATATACCCGCTGTACCTTTGAACAACTCAAATGAAGTCTGCGTGCCACTTCACTCAAGTAAAGATACAACTTGGGCAGCTTTCGTCGGTGTAGTATCCATTTTATCAGGCTATTTGATTACACAGACACAGATAAAGACAACAATAACACGTCAATATGGGTATAATTAACAAAAAACCCAATTTAACCTTTTCTTAATGGAGTACAATCAAAATGTCATAAGCAAATTAAATGATATAATTGTATTCTACCCTTTAAACTTTAATTAAAAATGAAAATTTTAAATCTAACTACCTTCATTGTAAAGTCTATTAAATAACCTTTTAGGCGATATAATATGTTTCGAATCGATGTGTATGATACTAAAAATAATAACCATAATGCGTGAAAATAGGATGTGGCTCAATGTATATGTCCCCAAGGGTTATTTGTCAACATACGTAATAAATTCAATGCCGTAATTATTTAAAAAAAATATTTGAAATAATTACGGCATTGCGGATTTTTCCAATGATAAAATGCAATGGATTTTCAAGAATAGGTTCATTCATTTTCATTTTCATTCATTCAAACAAACAAAGTCTATTACAAGAAATAAAAGCAACACGTAAGTAAACACACGGCCTAAACATACCTCTTTTTCATTTTGAAAAAGTCATTTTAGTCGAAAAGTTTGATCAAACCACGCGTAGGTTTTTTTTAATCATTTTATGATAAATAGACGGCAATTATTAATGTTGAATTCTTTAATGATTTCTTATAACATCTCCTGTTTTTGTCTCTTCAAATATGAACAGTTTGTTTCGATTTTTTTTCATGAAATTTCAATAAACCGGTAAAAAAAATGTCGCGTGGATTACAGAGCACGCCTTACGACAGAAATGTCTCCCTTACTTCCGATTTTTGCAACCTAGGACTTTGGAGATATCCTAAACTAATACAGAGACTCGGCTATATCGGTGACCTTCAGGGCGTGGCCTCTCCTTGTAAGATAGAAAGCCACCACAACCTGTAATTTTCTTATAAAAGCATAAAATCCACGTGACAGTAAGTGGACGCTTTGACCCGACATAAGACATCTACGTTTTTCTTGATTAAGAATCGAAATGCAGATCGTTGTCACCCCTAAGGGCTAAAATTGTGTGCCTCGTTATTAGCAAAAAAGTTTTATATTTAGTTTTTATGATTAAATTGACGTTCCTTTCCCAACAAATCTTCTCCTCTTTAGTCATTTCGAAAAGCGTTACACTTAAAATTTTTAATAAACTTGGAAACGATAAAAATGGAGATATATTTTTTACATAATCATCATCATCATCATCATTCCAAAACTTCACACGTCCACTACTAAACATAGGCCACTTCCAGAGATTATCACCTGCCTACTGCCAATTCGACCTACTGATCCATAAGGCTATATCAGTATTTGTTACGGATTTTATCACGCAGAAAAATTGAGCACATGCCCTCTGGCATTATCATTCATAACATAACATAAACACTCACGCCTGTCACCCAGAGGGGTAGGCAGAGATTATGGACTTCCATTTGGCACGATCCTGACACACCTCTCTCGCCTCCTCCACATCCATATACCTACGCATACACGCTCGTCGGTTAAGGGTACTCTTAATTTAGCCCATTTTCAGTATATCGCCAATTTGGTCGATAAACCTTCGTCTAGGGCGTCCCTTCCCGACTCTGCCGTTCACCTCTGCCGATCTGCGATCATTCATCATCATCATTATAGCCCTTAACAAATTCATGGCTTAACATAGGCCTGCCACAAGTAACGACAAAGCAAAACACTTCCTGCATGACTTACCAGTTTGACAATCAATCTGGTAGGGGACTGTCCTACACTCCTGTAGCAAAACGAGGCTGTTTAAAAATCTTAGAACAACTCGGTTACATAGCCTGTCTGCGTTGCTTTAAGTTATAATCACTATATATAAAAATCAAATGCTGTCCGTTAGTTTCGCTAAAACTCGAAAATGGCTAGACTGATTTTGATAATATATTTTGTGTGTGTTTGAGTGGGTCCCTGGATGGTTTAGATTCACAATTGGACCCGGAAGTGGCGCTGCTTTCGATATGCAGAAATCACCCGTGCGAAGCCAGGGCGGATCGCTAGTTTAATTGTCTTCACTCCGAGGAGATCCTTTTGTTATATCAGTAGGCAAACCTCACCATAATCTTATAGTGTATTACAGTCCTTATTAGTATAGTATAGGGTTACTTAAACTCTTTTTCTAATTAAAGTACTTCAATTTAGCAGCCACTTATGTGCAATAAATTGTAAGTAACTTTTAAAAGAGAGTCAAAAAAAAAGTTAAAATGGTAATTAAAAGTTACATCATAACGCGAAAACATACCAGACTTTTTTCCGTTTGCAATGATATGTTACTGCCTATTCCCGGTGGTCTAGTGATAAATAAACACCAATAAGGAAAAATATAATTTCCTTCTAGCCTCCTATTCATTTTGGTTAATAAAGATAATGCATCACGCCTGTGATGTTTCATTTATTTCGTTCAAATAAATAAACTAATATTTTAACGATTTGTAAGAAGTTTACGTTGCATAATATTAATGATCATTATCATCAGCAACAGTCCGTTGAACCCGTAAATTTCTACTGCTGGACATGGGTCCCTTCCGTTTTATAAGATTTTCCTTAATGATCAGGCTCGTTAGTCAGATTTGGGGCGGCCCGTCTCAGCGGAGACTCGCCATTCGCACAGGACAGGATTATAGTGTCCGAGTGTATGCACAATTACTAGTGCGGTGCACTCTTTATTTTCTTACTCTCTTACTCAGATGGGACGAAACAACCGAAAAGAGATATGGCGCAGGATCATCGGCTTTATGGGCTTCCCTAGGCGCGGGGTTATAATACAGCCAACTTCCTGACTCCGCACTGCTTCTGAGTATTTCTTGGCAGGAACTTTCAATAACTGGTTTTATATATATTATTTATTATTTTGCCCGACCCGGGATGAGAACCCGGAACCTCATGTTCAGTAACCGCGTTTGCGACCACTAGGCCAACGAAGCAGTCAAGAATCGCAGTATTGACACAGAAGTCTTACACCTGTGGCACTTTCCCCGTCACCGGTCTATATATATATATATAACATTACGTCTGGTATATACTAGATGGTTTTGAATGAATGAATTTATTTCAGACCAGGTCAATAGTTATGCTGGTATCTATCGGATGCAATGAGTTCTTTATGGCATTTTCTATAGTCGCCTTTTACAACACTTACGGGAAGAAATTGGGTGATATAGTCGCTTTCGTCGCCACTATATTAATAATTTATTAAATTGACAACTTCCCTGTCCGCGCGAAACACACAATAGTTATATTAAAATGTTCTTATATGATTCATGGGACAGTGTAATGGTTAAAATTATACCGAGATGGTAAATGGATAATATAATGTTATTTGAATATGTGGTATAAACACATAGATAATTTAATATATAGCAATTAAGTATTGTTTAATATCTGACGCATACTGCCAATCCAATTAAGATTATATTAAGGTTCGTTGTATCCTTATGAAAAGAGTATGTTTTATTCTAATAAAAACCATTGTGATGAAATTTGTTTATCAGATAAAGGCTAACTACAAAGAACTCTAAACAAGTGATGAACTGATTTCTAATATCATCATCATCATCATTACAGCCCTTCACAAGTCCACTGCTGAACATAGGCCTCCCCCAAAAAATGCCACAAAGCACGGTCCTCAGCCACCTGCATCCATCGACTTCCTGCATGTCTCACCAGGTCGTCACTCCATCTAGTGGGGGGACGCCCTACACTTCGTCCGCCGGTACGAGGCCGCCACTCGAGAACCTTTTTTCCCCATCGGTTGTCGGTTCTTCGAGCTATATGGCCGGCCCATTGCCACTTCAGCTTACTAATCCGTTGGGCTATGTCGGTCACTCTGGTTCTACTGCGGTTATCCTCATTTCTAAGTTTATCACGCAGTGAGACTCAGAGCATAGCCCTCTCCATAGCTCGCTGAGCGACCTTGAGCTTCCTCATCCGGCCAGCAGTGAAGGACCACGTCTCAGTTCCGTAGGTCATCACTGGCAACACGCACTGGTTGTACAGCCTCGTTTTCAAGTTTTGAGGTATACCTGACGAGAAGATGTGCCGTAGTTTCCCGAACGCTGCCCAGCCGAGTTGAATCCGTCGATTGACCTCTCGGTCGAAGTTGGACTTACCTAGTCGGACTATTTGTCCCAGGTAAACATACTCGTCAACAACTTCGAGCTTAGTGCTCCCAACAACTACCGGCATAGGTGTGACATGGACATTAAACATGATCTTTGTTTTGTCCATGTTCATCTTAAGACCTATCTCCGTTGGGAGGCACTATATTTCTAATAACTAGATTTCTAATAATGATGACTTTAACACTGCGTTTATTGTAGTGAGGTCGAATTCCACCAGCGGTTTATAATCTTCAAACTATCTCGGCTTTTTTTGTAAGGCTGCGTCCTAATAAATGAAATGAAATATATTTATTTCTCCTGGTCGTCATAATGAAGTCAATCTCATTTTTTATCGAACCATCGGGGCTCAACCAGGTCCACTATCTGTGGGGCCGCTTCTGGAAGAAATAGTTCATCATAAAGAGCCCCTCTTTCTCCATGAAGTCGGCCAGCTGCTAGCCTCTTGGGTTCCATTGCCCTATTCCAAATTTCCCTACCTTCTGCTCACCTTACTCTCTTGTGCCTAGTTTTGGGTTGAAGTCTCCCATTAACACCGTATAGTGGGTTTTGGAGGAATGCATGGCTCTAGAATATCCTCATACATTTCCCCCACCTCCTCATCGGGATGTGCCGAGGATGGTGCGTAAACCTGTGGACGATAAATCCGACACCTCCTTGGGACAGATGGTCGCCCTCCCGGTGATAGAACAAGTTGCGGATTCGAGGATTACCATGTCCTCCCCCTCCTTTCGGACCTCGGATTCCAGCGCAACTTGTCTATCTGTTCTTCCAGCTCCAGGATCTACTCGTCAGTCCTCAGGGTACGTGCGTTATATGTTGCCAGGTCGAGTCGTCGCAGGTGGCAACTGAACCTCCACCGGAGATTATTAGCACCCCCTGTCTCGCCGTTACCATCGTCGCCACCGTAGCCAGGAATAGCGGTGCCGCCGGGGACTGGGGCCGTCTCTTCGTAACTTTCATCATAGAGGGTATATTGCCATATTTGCCATGCTTGGCGAGCGGGTTGCCAACCGCAGTTTTTTTGGTTATTTTGCTGTTATCAGAAAGATGCTGCTGTCCATCTTCTGCCTAAGTTTCCCTCTGTTGCCTCTTACGACACCCAAGGGAAGATATGGGGTAGTGGGTATAATAAAAGTGTAGTTTCTTAAAATATAAAATATTCAAAAGAATGTATGGTAGAGAAGTATTAATTAAAATTTCTATCTCTGACATTTTAAAAACAACAGCAACAGCAAAAAAAAGGAAGAAAATGTCATGTCGGCCCCTGCAGTAGGCATTTACTGTTTGTTATTTTTGTGTTCGTGCCAAGATGGTTCGTATTGAACGCCACATAGGCTAATATTTCATGGATAACTCGCAAGTCAATAATTAAGTAATATAATGCATTTAACATTATTTGCGGGGTGAGGAAAAGTGTATAATCACGTAGTCCATTCTTAAGCTTTTCGGACCTACATGCGACGTAATTAGTGATTATGTCGTAGGTCGATGTCAGTAGTTGCTTCCCGGAGTTCACTATTTTATTCCCGAAAAAAATAAATCTTTCAAACACAATAAAAGAAATATAGAACATGCTAGGTCGATCCGGTTCATTCACTCTTTTACTCTATACTTAAATACCGGTACTGTTATTTTTACTTAACTTTTTTGTAGTTCCCTCGATACCGTGATATTCAGTGATGTTATCTTTAATTTCTCTTATCATATAATGCAGGAAGTATTTAGACAGCGCAGATCAAAATTTTTGATAATCACAAAAAGATTTCAAATCGCGCCAAAATATTAAACCAACTTATCGCGTTATTCCGCGCTTACTACTACTACTTACTTGGTATGCGTTTAGTCACGTATTTACTTCAGGAGGCTGCAACGGTCTAACACTTTCACTCTACCTCGTTTGCGTCCGTATTTGATTATTTTATTACGACTGTTGTTTTAGTGCGTAGCAATAAAGATTAACATACAATAAAGCCTAAAATCAAGAAAATCTTAAATGACAATATTGCGATAAGCATTTTATGGATGTGGGGGTCCTTCATCCCCACGTCCCATCTCAATAGTTTCCCACGACCTCAATAGTGTCACACAACGGATAGGTCTCAAGATGAGCATAGATAAAACAAAGGTCGTGTGTAATGTCCATATTACATCTATCCCAGTAGTTGTTAGGAGCACTATGCTTGAAGTTGTCAAACAAGTATAATAAAGATTTCTTATATGCCATGGTCAAGGGGGGCCTGGGGTGCTAGACGTCCCGATGTCATAGTTAGCCCGGCAACCTTCAGTTTTTGAATATTAATCTTTGGTTCGATCTACGCAGAATGAGCTTACAGTATCTTGAAGTCTTGCAGTGGTGTGCTTGGGTTTGGATTTAATTTTGTTAATTCTAGGATCCCAAGCAGATGGCAGCACCCATCCATCTACTCTATTGAAATAAGGATGTTTTTTAATTTCAATAGCCTCGCGCATCATCCTTGGTAGGAATTGGCGTTCTTTTGCGAGGATTTGTGGTCTATTAAATCTGATGTAATGGCGGGGACGATTTTGAACATGTTCACATACTGCAGATTTCCCAGAGCGTCGGTGCCTCACGTCAGCTATATGTGCTTTCACGCAGGTCTTAATAGATCTTTTTGTTTGTCCTATGTAAGAGAGACAGCATTCACAATCAAGCTTGTGCACGCCAGTATCTTGTAGACTTGACGGACTTGACTCAAAATTTGACTAATCTTCTTTGGCGGCTTGTAGTAAGTTTTAATGGAAGCTCGCTTAAAGATGTAGCCAATCTTGTCTGTGACTCCTCTGACATATGGTAGTACAGCAGGCACACGATCGACCCCCCACCTCCCCCCGAACGGTTTCCCCTTGTCATGGCAGGGGGGCTTAGTAGCCGTGACTTGGTCGCCCGCGGTGTACAAAGAGGAACCCACATGGCTGGCCCGTGGTGTAGGGCCGGCCCGAGTAGGCCACTCTGAGTGGGCTTGGCGAGCCCATTTCGGATGTGTGTTGGTAGGCTGCTGTGAAAGGGGTGTCCTTTCCCCCTACCGCTGCAGCCGAGGTGCAGTCGTGGAGGATGAGGAGTGTTGGTATGGCGATGCTTGCCGAATCTTGGTTGGCGGCGGAGCCATAGACCAGATTCGCTGCTGGCGTCGGGAAAGCTAGTGCTTCCAAGTGCTCGTTTTTCATGGCGCCATGGCGTCTACGTATCGGACTCGGGGGAGTCCGTTTCACAGTTGCAGTAAGAGGCCGTGGAGGAAGCTTTGTGTTCCTGGTGCGCCTTACCTGAGAAGGAAGGGGGGAGGAGAAGTCCTCCCCGAGGAGGGGCTACCATGGGGCGGACGGCGCTGGTGGGGCCGTGGATGTGTGCGAAAGCGTTCCCGTAGTCCTGCCAATATGCGGCAAAGATGGAACACCATGGGGTTTTAGTCAGTGCGAGTCCAACATAATCCATCCTTGCCCCGCGAAACGGGTATGCGTAGAAGTAATGATAGAGTGCCTTTTTTTTCATTTCCCCATGAAAAAAAAGGCACTCGATCGAACGAGGCCTACTTCTCGCGGTCTCTGTGACGTAGGCGCGGGACCCGAAGCTTGTTGTCTTGCAATACTTACTTGACATGCAGCTCGGCAGCCAGATGTTTTCTGTCACAGATTTTTTGTGCTTTCTAAAAGAAAGATTTTCCCACGGTAGCTAACTGTGATGGATGGTGGTGAGATTCACAAAGAGATACAATTGAGATGCAGTCTTCAATAGGTAGGCATGTAAATAGTGACTGAACATCAAAACTGACCATAGTTTCATTGTCAGCGAGATGTAGGTCTTTTATCTCACTAACAAAATGGTACGAATCATTTGTGAGTGCTTTGGTCCTCTCAACAGTGAATGTATTTTTGCCAAGTTTTGAGCCAACTTATAAGTTGGCAAATTGATCTGGCTCACTATGCTAACTCATAAAAAAATTAAAATTACACGCGGTAAAATCCGTAAAATTAATTTCATTTAATTGTCAATGAGTATGTTACCTACCTTACCTAGGGAAATTATCCGACTAGGTAAGTTTAACTTCAACCGAGAGGTATACCTCAAAATTTGATGAATTGTACAACCAGTGCGTGTTGCCAGTAACGATATATGTATCTGAGACGTGGTCATTCACGTATGTGAAATCTCAAGGTTGCTTAGCAAGCTATAGAGGGGGCTATGCGCGATAGACTAAGAAATGAGGATATCCGAAGTTAGAACCAGAGTAACCGACACAGCCCAACGGATCAGTAAGCTAGTGGCAATGGCCCGACCATATAGCTCGATGAACCGACAACAGATGGGGTAGAAAGGTACCCGAGTTGCAGTCTCGTACCGGTAAGCGAAGTGTAGGGCAGCTCTCCACTAGATAAAGTGATGACCTGGTAAGATATACAGGAAGTCTGTGGAAGCAGATAGCTCAGGACCATGCAATGAATGAATGAATAAATAAATGAGGTCATAAAGATATTCAGTATTTATATAGTGGTGTCGACGAAAAAAGCAAAGAGAAACTTTAGGTTACTGCTCGCTCTGATTGAGCGGAGACAGACGCTACAAGGGCTGCCGACGTACCAGAACAAAAATTTTAAGGGATCCTCTTACTAAATTAGTTTAGCTAAGGGTGAAGAGATGAACACCGTGGGGTTTTAGCCGGTAGTAGTCCGACATAACCTGTGTGTCGTGTCGCCTTTGCGACAGACGAATATCCATGAGAATTTACCTACGTATAAAAAAAGGTAAGGTTAGAATTCCTTAATATAAAGTTGCGAAATATGAGTAAATAAAAGAAGTTATAATATTTAATCCTTTCTACAAATTTGATCGGAACATCGGTATGTCGGTCATCGGTATGTTATATTATGTAAATTGTATTCTTCAGAAAATATGTGCTTTAAATTTTGACCTAAAATTTAATATATGATTTAATTGTTATCTATACATCTATTACTATACAAATAAATAAAATTGAAGTGTCTGTTTGTAATATCAAAATAACAGTTTTTTAATAAATACATATGAAAGTGTGTACGGTACTTATAACAAAAATACAAATTTTTGTGAGTCTGTCTGTCTGTTTGTTCCGGTTAATCTCCGAAATGGCTGTACCGATTTTGACGGGACTTTCACTGACAGATAGCTAAAATTATAAGGAGTAACTTAGGCTACTTTTATTTTAGAAAAAGAATTAGGGTTCCGCGCAAAAAAATTAAAACCCTAAATTGAACGCGGGCGAATTCGCGGGGAAGAGCTAGTTACACAATAAAAGTGTATCAAATGTTATTAATTACTTTACAAATACATTTTTTGTAATTCATACACACTTAACTTGCCTCCCTACATTCAGTAATGGACTTTCATGGGCTAAGAACCCATAAAATATACCAAATAAATTTATGATGTGAAAAACTATTTTTTTTCAGTCATCCTCAAAATAGAACGTGACTTAATATTATGTTAAATGCTTCATTTATTTTCACTACTCAGATATAATAATTTGAACCTTGGGAGCTTAGCGTCATGTCGCATTTTAAACATATGGCCGTAATCATGCATTACAGTTTTAATTGCGGAAAAAGCTCTCAAAGCGGCGATTATTTACCAAGAAATGTGTTTGAGGTGAACTTTGTACTTTAAGTCATAATTAAATAACAGTATTGTTGACTTTTGAAACATTTACTCTGGGAGAAAATATTTATAAGGTAAAGTAAAGTTACGGCCTATATACGTCCCACTGCTGAGCACAGGCCTCCTCTCACTTCTGAGCGGGTTTTAGGGCAAGGAAGTGTCCGCTGCGCTGCCCCAATGCGTGTTGGCAGACGTGAAGTCTTCGAAAAAATTTTTTTTATTATTTCTGAGCTTTCCTCACGATATTTTCCATCATCGCCGAGCACGTGGTAAATCAGCACTTAAAATTGCAATTATCAATTTCATTGGTGCCGGCGGGGATCAAACCCGGGTTGCTCACGTACTGAGCTGTAACGGTGCTCTATATTTAAAACATTGGATTAAATAGTATCAACAACTTTTTGGAAACACAATAACACTACAGGGAAAGTACTTCTTAATTGTGTTTATTTTACAACGTAATCATCAGTTCCGTGTTCTTGACGTTTTTTTAGTGCAATTCATGCACTGCCTCCACAATATAGGAAAAATCCTTGTGTGGGGGAAACGCTTTCATAAAAAAAAAAGCAAAAAAAAAATAGCTTAACATTTTTACACTTTTTGTATATAATAAGGGTGACAACAAGCAAACAGTCCACCAGATGGTAAGTGGTTGCTGTGGCCCATAGACATCTACATCTATTATCGCTGTAATATATAATATAGCTGCAGCTTGCTCTACCAATAGTAATACCTTTTACTCTTTTAATTTTTTCTTTATATTTTAGAGAGACCCCAACAAAATGCAATTTAATTAGTGAAACTATCAAATTCGTAAAGAGTTCAAATATAAATTATTTTATACCAACCGATTTCAGTCGTCCTTACCGTCTGGAAATTGTTTAGCTACATTCATTTGAGTAACTTGTTTAAAATAAACTTTGTGGAAACAAGTTGACTCCGTTGCTTTGCTTTTTAATATAATTTCTTTGGTAGAAATTATTGAAATAATATACTTATTACTTACTAGCTTCTGTCCAAGGCTCCAACAAAAACAACTTTGTATTCATTTTCCAAATACTTTTATTTTGCCCCGGTAAATAATATTCAGCCGTGTAGTGGCAGTTAAGAATATCCACTACCCCGTGTCTTCCCGTTGGTGTCGTAAGAGGCGACAATGAGAAACAGGCAGGAGATGGGCAGCAGCATCTTTCTGATAACAGCAATATTAAAATAAAAAAACTGAGGTTGCCAACCCGCTCGCCAAGCGTGGCAACTATGGCAAATATCTCCCCATGATGAGAGTTACGAAGAGACGGCCCCCAGTCCCCGGTGATTCCTGGCTACGGTGGCGACCATGGTAACGGCGGGGCAGGGGATGCTAAGAATCTCCGTTGGAGGTTCGGTTGCCACCTAAGACGACTCGACCCGGCAACATTCAACGCACGCACCCTGAGGAATGACGAGAAGATCCTGGAGCTGGAATAAGAGATAGGCAAGTTACGCTGGCATATTATAGGATTATCCGAGATCCGAAGAGAGGGGGAGGACACGGTAATCCTCGAATCCGGCAACTTGTTCCATCACCGGGAGGGCGACCATCTGTCCCAAGGAGGAATCAGATTTATCGTCCACAAGTCTCTTGTTAACAACGTTGTAACTATTGTGAGTGTGTCGACGAAGGTTGCGTACCTTATACTCAGAATCACCAAACGGTATTCGTTGAAGGTCATACAGGTTTACGCACCACCCTCGGCACAACCCGATGAGGAGGTGGGGGAAGTGTATGAGAATATCTCTAAAGCCATGCATTCCTCCAAAACCCACTAAACGGTGTTAATGGGAGACTTCAATGCAAAACTAGGCACAAGAGAGAACGGTGAGCTGAAGGTAGGGAAATTTGGAATAGGGCAACTGAACCCAAGGGGCCAGCAGCTGGCCGACTTCATGGAGAAAGAGGGACGCTTTATGATGAACTCTTGCTTCCAGAAGCGGCCCCACAGGAAGTGGACCTGGTCGAGCCCCCACGGTTCGACAAAAAATGAGATTGACTTCATTATGACGACCAGACGACAACTGTTCAGTGATGTCTCAATGATCGCGAGTGTGAAAACTGGCACTGGATCACCGAATGGTTAGAGGCACACTGAACCTAAACGTCAAGTTGGAGAGGTCTCGTCTAATGAAGTCAACGCTCCGTCCCCCTCGTGCTCTAATTCAAAGTCCCGAAACCTTTCAGCTCGAGTTACAAAACGGTGTTCAGTGTCTAGAAGACTGCAATGAAGTGGACGATATAAATTATAAGCCCGTGGAAACTGTCCATGCGGTCGGAGCTAAGTTTTGCAAGAGCCGCCGCAGAAGAACACAAAAACTCTCCGATCACACTCTTAATCTCATGGCTGTTAGACGGGAAATGAAGCTGCAGTCTTCAACAGATTTGACAGCATACAGGCAACTGAATAGACCGATCTCCAAATGCATGCGGCGGTACTTACGCAACTACAATACAGCTTATATTGAAGAAGCGATCGAGCGGAACCAAGGCTCCAAAGTCTTTGCCAGAGTTCTGTTTGCTAGAAAGAGCCAACTGGCAAAGCTGAAGACCGAGTGTGGCAGTATCGTTTCCGGGACACCTGAGATTTTGAGTGAGATTGAAAGGTTCTATGGGCAGCTGTACACGTCAAAGTTGGAGCCACACGAAAATGTGAGCAACGATCCAAGAGCGAGTCTTATCCGAAACTATTCCGATGATATTCCAGACCTCAGTCTGAGCGAGATTAGAATGGCTCTCCAGCACCTTAAAAAAGGCAAGGCCCCAGGTGAGGATGGAATTACAGCGGAGCTTCTGAAAGCAGGTTGAAAACCGATACTTGAAGTCCTTCAGAAGCTCTTTAATTCCGTCCTCCATGGTGGCACTACTCCGGAGGCGTTGAGCAGAAGTGCGGTGGTCTTGTTCTTCAAGAAATGCGACAACGCTCTCTTGAAAAACTACGGACCGATTTCCCTTCTGTGCCGCGTCTACGTGCTGTTTTCGAGAGTCATTACGAATCGTCTCGCACGCAGACTCCGACGACTTTCAGCCTCTCGAACAAGCCGGTTTCCGAAGAGGCTTTAGTACCTTGGACCACATACACACCCTTCTGTAAATTGTACCGAAGGCAGAAGAGAACAATCTGCCACTTTGCCTTGCGTTTGTGGACTATGAGAAAGCCTTTGATTCCGTCGAAATTTAGGCGCTGCTGCAGTCCCTTCAGAGGTGCCAAGTTGACTGTCGGTATATCGAAGTGCTGAAGTATTTGTACAGTAGGGCTACGATGGCTATTCGAGTACAGAACCAGAGTACGAAACCTATCCAACTGCAGAGAGGTGTAAGACAGGGTGACGTGATATCCCCGTAGCTCTTCACCGCTGCATTGGAAGACGTTTTCAAGCTACTGGACTGGAAAGGATACGGTATTAACGTCCACTTCGATTTGCCGACGATATAGTCCTTATGGCAGAATCGCTGCAGGACCCAAGCACTATGCTCAATGACCTCAATAATGTCTCCCAACGGATAGGTCTTAAGATGAACATGGACAAAACAAAGATGATGATGTTTAATGTCCATGTCACACCTATGCCAGTAGTTGTTGGGAGCGCTAAGCTCGAAGTTGTTGATGAGTATGCTTACCTGGGACAAATAGTCCGACTAGGTAAGTCCAACTTCGACCGAGAGGTCAATCGACGGATTCAACTCGGCTGGGCAGCGTTCGGGAAATTAAGACATCTTCTCGTCAGGTATACCTCAAAACCTGAAAACTAGATTGTACAACCAGTGCGTGTTGCCAGTGATGACCTACGGAACTGAGACGTGGTCCTTCACTGCTGGCCGGATGAGGAAGCTCAAGGTCGCTCAGCGAGCTATGGAGAGGGCTATGCTCGGAGTTTCTCTGCGTGATAAACACAGAAATGAAGATATCCGCATTTGTAAGATATGTCGCAAATGATTATTATTGGTACATAGGATTTGTACGTACATTCTTAATATTTTATTACTTAAAGTAATTTAATGTTTATAAACTCTGACTCATCAATTTCTAACCGCACAAATTAAATAAATCTTCTTAAGGAAATAAGCAGTTAAGCCACTGCTAACGAAAGAAAATCTGTGCAAATTATTTCTTTTTTCAAAACTTTCGATGCTAAAGTGTTCGTTATATTTTAATCAGAAAAAAAGCTTAATAATTAAAGCTATTTTAATTATTAATTTTGATATTAAATATAAAATTAAAGCTATTTTTGGATTTTTGCAGATGGCTTTTGTTTTGCCCAATGCTGCCACCTAAAATCTGCTGCTCGAAGCTATGGCCCCACTTGTTCCTCGCCACGCAACGGGCCCGATTAGTCAGTTTTTATTTTGTAGCCTGTGGCTAGCGTATTTAGTAATAAGTAAGTAATCACTTGTGTAATTGGTTCTTTTTTATAGAATAATGGTGACAAACGAGCACACAGTCCACCTGATGGTAAGTGAATAATGAAGCCCATAGACATCCACATCCATACTCGATTAAGAATCAAAATGCAGATGCGTTGTCAGCCCGAAGGAATAATTTGGAATGCCTTTTCTCAAGTAAAAAAGGGTCTCCGGTTCTTTACACTCACCATATGAAAAATAGGAGCATTAAGCTACTATTTTACGCTGGTATTCTGAGAGAGCACAGTCCTTCCCCGATCGAGCCGGCACATACGTGCTACATCCATAATGTAGCTGCAGCGTGGCTCTACAATGTAAAATATTAATAAAATAAATCTACGCAAACTGGCTTCTCTATAATTTTTCAGCGCTAAAAGTGCGTGCCAGCCTTAACACAGTAAGTATTAATGTTTGAGTAGCGTTTAAAGGCAACAATATTTTACCTTTAAACCAGTTTTACTTTAGCAGATCTAAAGCTGGCACAATGAATAATAATACATATTTCGTTTGAAAGATATCTCCAACGAATAATTATTTCAGCTGTCCACTTATCTTACCATTAGGAAATTTCAGGAAATAGAACTGTGTTACTAATGGTACTTTTTTATTTCAACACCACAAAATTTTTATAATAAATCTGGCTAAAATGCATACAAAAGAGAATATAATATAGGAAATACAAAATGTATTACTGTTTTGTTTTTTAACTTTTTTTTAAACTGTGCTATTGTTTTATGCGTAAGACATTCTTCCGGTTTATTGTTGTAAATTTTCGATATTAAGTGTTGGAACGTTCTTTTGCCATCAGAATTAGTTCATTTGTAACTCACGGTTTATATCTTTTATTTTTGATCACTGTTTTATATTTTATTGCAAATTTATATATCTCATCGAAAATTTCAAATAAATTAATATAGAGTTTTAATGGACAGTTAATAGATTATCGGTTCGATCAAATAACTGCACTCAACTTTTCTTTCAATATTTTGTTATCAATAATTGTACTTACATGTTCAGGCCGTTCGTTCTCTCCATAAAAGTAAGTCCCGTTAAATAATAATCCGTTATCTTATGAGCTGTATAAACAAACGATGCAGGCGGCGCCGAGCATCCTCCGTCCCTTACCTACATATGATCGATGCAGGACACGACCAAACGCCCACCAACTATCTCTTCTCTCGTGACGTCATCATAGGCACACTGCAACCCGTACTTACATAACATGTCTTTATATCTCGATGTTGACGAATTTACTGCACCGTGTAAAATGTTAATGTTGACATCACCCGCTTGGATAATATCAGTCGTCGCTGGGACACCCCGCAATAATTCATCCAATTCTTTCACAAATCTATTTTAAATAGTATGTGGGGGTCTGTACACGACGAAAACGTATATAGGTCGTTCATTCTTAATTTTCATAAGGCCATGAAACACCTCACAAGAAATACCGTTACATTCAGTAGGTGTACAAGTTATTGCATCTTTGACAAACATTAAAACTCTTCCCCTTCTTCGATTATTTCTTATATGTATGTGTATTGTAGCCCGGTATATGGTACAATGGTATTTCATATTCTTTCAAATTTATTTCAGTTAATACTATAATTTCTAGCTTATCTAAATATCCATCCAACAACATAAATATTTCATAAATTTTTTTACGCATAGATCTTATATTTAAATGTATAATATTTACTGACGCATTTTGTTCATCCATGAATTGTTGTAGACGGTCTTTGTTATGAATTCGTTCATAGTAAATGCCATTGTTATAATTTTGCACAATTGTGCCCTTTTTTCTCACCATTAAAGACGTAAATTACTATCACCTTGAGGTGGTTTTCGATATCCTTCTCACTTTTAGTTTGGTAAATTTTATTTTCAGCTTCACTTTTCTTAGTAAGTACTTTAGAGTTTTTATCCATATGAACTTTATCATTATTCATCATTAGTATATTACGTATCTTTATGTATTTTATTATATTATATTTTCTTATAATATATAAATTTATATACTTGTGTATATTGATATATGTATATATGTGTGTATGTTTGTATATGTATGTATATATGTATATGTATGTGTGTATGTATATTTCTTTGTAACCGCCTTCGTAGTTATATCACTGCCTTAAGTTTGACTGGAAGAGAATGATTTTAGCATTAAGTCCGCCTTTTGTTCCTTTACTTAATGTGTAAGGTTCAATAAAGTTTAAATAAATAAATAAAACTTATATGAACTTTTTAATTTGTTCTTAGCGAGATAAAATAATTCTCGAGTTGGTGGAGCAATATTTTAATTTATGTAAATTGGACCTTCGATGTTATCTCCATAATGCTGATTATTATTTATACATCGTTTTCTTGCTTTTAGCCACTTATCGCGAGCCGTACGACTTCTCAATCGCAAAACCACCTTTTAACCACGCTTTCCGTTATTTTTTCTATTCCCACCCGCCAAACACTCTCTATTTCATCTTCCATTTTCATCAAATATGAAATTTATCGCACAATTTCGACTATAGTATCTTTTTCTTTGTATTGGACACCAATCAAATCGACGTTTTTTTCTCTTTTTCCATTTTCTAACACACATATACGTTCTTCCATCATTTTATTGCACTTCTCTATGTGAATATTTATTAGTTTTGTTATTCATTAAAAAAAAATAATAACTAAACTAAGAGGATTTTGTCTTTGTCCTCGGGGGTGGCACCAACCACTTGTTGCCTTTATTGCTTGGATTCAGCTGCAACTTTCCATTAACTGTAATAACCATTAAATTTTGGTGTTTTTTTAAAATATAATATTATAAAAATACGTATACCGAGAATAGGAGACATCAAATTGAAACATGCAACTCTAAAACGTTTTTAACGTGGTAAAGACACACTGCAGCTTTATTATAGCTGCACTAAGAACAGGTCGGCTTGGCTGGGGAATAACCATGCTATCATAATAATATATCAGCATGTAATAACAGAAAAATGCTCCTTTGTTTCGTATGGTAAGTTTAGAAAACCGCAAACCCTTTTTACGCTGAAAACGAGGCATTCTATTTTAACCCTCAGGGGTGACAACGCATCCGCATTTTAATTCTTAATCGAGTCACTTACCCATTTAGATCACTTACCATCAGGTGGACTGTGTGCTCGATTATCACTCTTATTCTCTTTTTTTTATTTAATATTCTAAAATAGTCTTTTTAAATTACATATGGTTGAATTAAATTTAAATTTATGTAACATGTAAAATCGAGGAAATAGATAACTAAGCGTGGCATCTATGGCAAAGGATATCCTTTATGGCAAACTATGGGTTGGCCTTTATGGTTCAGTATTGGATTTTTGATAGGCTGAGGAGAAAGGAATTTAATATTCTAAAATAGTCTTTTTAAATTACATATGGTTGAATTAAATTTAAATTTATGTAACATGTAAAATCGAGGAAATAGATAACCAAGCGTGGCATCTATGGCAAAGGATATCCTTTATGGCAAACTATGGGTTGGCCTTTATGGTTCAGTATTGGATTTTTGATAGGCTGAGGAGAAAGGAATTTAATATTCGAAGATTATTCTGCGAACTATTTCTTGGATTAATGACAACCCACCGAAAAATAAATAGATAGGCTAAGGATAAAGATATTAGAAGGTGTTTAAGAGATATGTTCTAAAAATCCTGTAACCTACTACTACTTGTAACCTAAGTATTATCGATAAAATACTATTTAGAATCACTTTAGGTTATTATAATCATTTACCTTCACTTCTGGCCAGATAATATTCACGAGCTTTGCTATTTTTTAATTAATTTGTCTGTTTCTTTTTTATATATTTTTTAGTATGTGATTTGCGGTGACAACGCATTAATTTTCTTCAATTTACGCAGAACGAGCTCATATTATGTTAGATGTTTGCAAAGGTATACTTGAGTTTGGATTTAATTCATATACCGGGTGTTTGTGAAACGTTCCCGAAAACGAAGACAGATGATAGTACTAACGATACCTTTGATGATGGGTCGGAAAGAAAATCGATCCCGAGGAAAAAATTATCTTTTCACAACGTTTTATTGGCTTTATTCACGCTCCATCATGTTAGTACAGCTAAATGAAACGATAATTTCATTAAAAAAGTCATGAAAATACTTAAACATAAAACCAGCAGCGAAACTTAAAATAAAATCAGCTGACAATAGGGTCAATGTTCTCGCGGATGCCGAACTACTCACTCTACCCTTCCTTTCACACACGCGCTGTCACCGCCCGGCAGACTAGTGTCACCTCGCGCTGTGGAATTTACACATGTTAGCGTTGCCAACATGTGGGGAATTCCCCACATTGCGGGGAATTTAAAGTTGGTTGGGGATTTTATGGGCATTGGTATTATGCGGGGAAAATGCGGGGATTTTGAAAATCGATAGCCAGGGCCAAGTCAGAACCTTTTTTTAAGAAATCTAAATACTTATCTTAACATTTTGTTAGGTTATTATGAATATCGAATGACTCCCTTTTTTTAATTATCTTTATTGCACTACATTTAATTTTCGCATTTATTTCGGCAACTTTTGTGTATCATTTAATGCTTTCATTTCTTTATTTTTAAATTTTAAAGAATAAAAATGTTACTCAAAAAGTAAATCTTATAAAATCAGTTGAAAATTGTTTCATTACTTAAAATAAAATTGAGGGGAATTTGTGGGGAATCTGTTGAAGTTTTGTCCTTAAATTGGGAAATTTGACAAATTGGTGTTGGAAACGCTGCCATGTTGCACCGAAATTTACTTACTCAGATTTGTTTTCCGTCGACATACGAATTAGAGCCGGCAATCACTATAAAACTTGCAAGTAATTTTTAATAGTTTTGACATACCTCTTTTTAAATTTAAAGTATTGGTCGGATTAAATACGGAAAGTCAATTAAAATAAAGTAAAATAATTATTTTTTAATTTAATTCTGATAGCTTAGTTAACTGTCAATCATAGTTGCAATTGATTTTAACTATTAAATTATTCAGTACCATTTTATTTCTATTTTCTTGTACAAAATCAAAGATAACGATGAAATAGTGTTTATAATTGTGTAAGTAAGTATTGAGTACCCAGTTAGGTACGTTTATTACTTTCAATATCATTTTTGTAGTAAAGAAGTGCTTGTTGCGTCAGGGTACAATTGATTGTGTAATTGTATTAAAAAATGACAACCATAACTTCCAAATTCCATATGAAAACTAGTTGTAGGGATAACTAAACTTATAAATAAAATAAACTTTGGCAATGTCGTAACGGCTTAGCGATGAATAAATGATCAAAATGCTTACCGCAAGGACGTTACGACGCACGAGGGATTTATTTTGGCGGGATTGATTATTAATTTTAGTTTTTGAGACAGTTCCGTGTTGACTATCACGTGCGCGTGAACGACAGTTCAATCGTTTTGTTTATTAAATTCTTGTTGTTATTACTTGTTGTTATTATTCTTGTTGTTACGTTTTGTGTTTCTTGTTTTGTTTTAATAATGCCTAACGCGTAGGTACGTTTATAGTGCTCGTGAATACAGCAACATGTTAATGTGCCTTGTCGAATCTCATAAGGCCACGGAGGGTTTAGATCGGTAAGCTGTTTCATACCTAATTTTTTTTTAAATAACTTAGTACTGAACTGATCTGAATAGGTACATAACTGAATAATAAACATACCTACACGATGAAGCATGACCCTAACCTTTTTAACATTTCATTTAAGTAATTTTTCTTTAGCGGGGAATCGAACCAGATATTTGGTTTATTTAACATGTGAATCCGAATTAAAGTGGCTAGGTGGAGACAAGCACAGCGGCAAAATAGTAGGTTAAATAGATAAGTTAGGTATTTATACAAGTGTTGTAAATTATTAGGTATTGTGGTACCATCGCTAACTGCGGGCCGCGCGAATTCGGCGTCCGCGCGTTCACTGACCTCCTCAGCTGATTGTAATTCCACTGCTGGTTTTATGTTTAAGTATTTTCATGATTTTTTTTGTGGAATTATCGTTTCACTTAGCTGTACTAACATTATGGAGCGTGAATAAAGCTAATAAAACGTTGTGAAAAGATGATATTTTTTTCCTCAGGATCGATTTTCTTTCTGACCCATCATCAAAGGTATCGTTAGTACTATCGTCTGTCTTCGTTTTCGAGAGCGTTTTACAAACAACCTGTATAGATGATGTGAAACACCGACGCACCGGGAAGTCTGCAGTCTATGAACATGTTTAGCTTCGTCCCCGCATTACAACAAATTTGACAAATAAGAGATGCTGGCAAGAGAACAATGATTCAATTCCAATTCGTGAGACAAACTAATACGAGTATAATAATAACCTGCTTTACATGGATATTGGTTCATATAATTATGCATATATCTTAGACTCAAACCTTAATTTACCTTATGACAATAATACGTATAGCAAACGTTATGGAACTTTAAATAACTTTGGTTTAAAAATTGTTATAAAAGATTTGCAATACTTAATTCTTGACCTAAGAAATCTAAATACTATGTACCCAAAAGCTGACTGCTTCCTTCAAAACCAAAATATATTGCCTACTGACTCACAACAAATAAATTCTCAATTTTTTCTTTAATTACCTTAACATAGTTCATCAAAATATAGCAGGGATAATGAGTAAATCGGATACACTAACTGTAAAATAAGAAGAACTATTTAACAAAGGCACCATTATAGATGTTATCTGTGTTACAGAATATTTTATTAAAACGGGTCATGAGGATTTATTACACATATCAAATTTCTGCCCAGCTGCTTTCTTTTCGAGAAATACTAAGCGAGGAGGAACATGTATTTTCGTTAGAGTAGGACTACAGTATAGAGAATTATCAGATGTAGCAAAACAATCAGTTTCGGGTGTTTTCGAATGCTGTGCAGTAGAAATAATAGCTCACAAAATTATTATTATCAGTATATATAGAATTCCTAAACATAATTATGCAGTATTTTATGAAAAATTATATATTATATTAAGAAAAGTTCGTCTATCTTCAAATAAAAAAATCGTCTTGTGTGGAGATTTCAATATTAATATATTAAAAAGGAACAAAACTACATCGGACTTTGAATACTTTCTTATGCAATACGTGTTAAAATTAGCACTCTATACACGCACTAGATTAAGTAGTCATACCTGTATCGACAATTTTGCACACAATTACCGAAAGGAATGCGAAGCAGAAGTTGTAGATCTGGTCCTTTCGGATCATACGTCTCAAATACTCAAAGTGCCTATTAATAAAACTTGTAAATTAAATTTTTGGAAAACTAACAAGCAGGACATATCCATGGAAAATTTTAATTAATTGCATTTTAATTAATTTTAAAACTCATCTAAGCTGCTTATCTTTTACACAATTATACAATGCCAAGGATGCAAACGAAGCTTTTGACAATTTTATGAATGATTTTTCTCTGTTTTATAGATTATGTTTTTCGGAGAAAATTATAACCATAAATACTAGCAAAGCAACGAAATGGCTATCTCACGGAATAAGAATATGCAGTAAGAAACAAAGGCACTTACTCTGGGCATACAGATTAAATCCTGACGCAAGGAATAAAATAGTTTTTAAAACTACTCTAAACTTTATAGGAAAATTATCAGGCTAATCCAAAAAGCGCAAAATAACCATTTCATAAATACCTCTCAAAATAAATCTAAAGCTATTTGGCAAATAATAAACAAATCGAAATTGTGTTTGACACAGGAGCCTATAATGTGTGTAAATAAAGAAAATTTATCTTTTACGCACCCCATGGCCATTGCAAATGTATTTAACAATTATTTTGTTGATGAAATTGAAAATAATGTAAAAGCATTACATTGAATAGTATTAATTTAAAAAAATTGATATTGAATTCAATATTTATGCAACCTGTTTCAATTAATGACATAACAAGAATAATTTGTAGTCTAAAAAACACGAATACTATTAGACATGATGGCGTGTCTACAAAAGTGATTAAATACACCAAGGAAGTAATAGCCCCACCATTAGCACATATAATTAACTTAAGTATTACTGATGGCATATTTCCAAAAAAACTGAAAAAAAAGTTATTATTAAACCCCTATATAAAAAAGACAAAACAGATTTAAAAAATTACAGACCTATTGCAAAAATTCCTATATTCTCAAATGTTTTTGAGAAAGTCATCTATAACTCTTTATACACCTATTTCGAAAAGTATAAATTATTTTGTAAAGAGCAAAACGGGTTTCGAAAAAATGCTAATATTAATGTAGCACCGTATGACTTACTAGCTAATATTATGACATCTGTTGATAAGAGATATCCAGTTTGTGCCATTTATACTGACATGACCAAGGCTTTTGATTATGTGGACCATAAGATCTTGTTAAACAAATTATATGGTTATGGTATAAGAGGGAATATTCTCCAGTTCTTAGAATCGTACCTAAGTAATAGAATCCAATGCACAGAAATTTCTAGAATTTGTCCAAAGAGTAAATTAAAAACTACATATTTATCGAAACCAAGCCACATTAAATACGGGGTTCCACAGGGTAGCGTATTAGGGCCACTACTCTTTTTAATATATATAAACGATCTCCCAAAAATGAAGTCACATAAAATGGTTCTCTTTGCAGATGACAGTACAACTATAATAAAGTGTGCAAATCAAATTAATTATGACAGTGATATCAATACCTGTTTACACGAAATTATAGAGTGGCTTAATAATAATAATTTAATAATAAATTAAAATAAAACAAAAGTTATGCACTTCCACCAACGCCGTGAAAACCCAAACATTAATATTTCCTTCCAAGGCTTTAATATTGAGGAAGCAAATATGGCTAAATTCTTAGGTATAGTAATTGATAACCAACTCACTTAGAGGCCTCATGTTGAGGATCTATGCAAAGCACTTAGCAAATCCGCATATGCACTTTCTCAAATTTCAAAAAAGGTTAACAGCCAGGCCCTTTTGATAGAATACCATGGACTAGTTGCTTCCGTTTTGCGATATGGCATTATTTTCTGGGGGCAGTCTTCTAATAGGGAGCTTGTATTTAGGATGTAAAAACGATGTATAAGGTCAATGTGTGGTTTCAAAATAACAGACAGCTGTTTTCCTTATTTTAAATCTTTAAAAATCCTAACACTGCTATCATTGTATATACTGTAAACAGATATTTTTGTAAAAAAAAAACATCCATTTATTTTTTAAAAATTATCTGATATTAGAAAGAATCCAATACGCACCCACTACGTAAATAAGTTATGTTACATAAAATGTGAAACATCACTAAAGATTAAAAGCTTTTTTGGTATTGTCCCACGAATTTATAATAAACTACCTGATCCAATAAAAAATATGTCCTTATTTAAATTTAGGTGCTGAATGAGTTACTAATAGACAAATGTTATTATAAAATTGATGAGTTCTTGAATGACAATTTTCACTTATAACTTTTGTTGACTATTATTATTGACTTTTATTATTTTTGTTATTGTCATCAATTTAACTTTATAAATGTAGAATTTTAATTAGTATTCCAATTTCATTAATTTTTATTCTATTTTATTTTAAGGGATGATTTTCAAAAGAACACACAATTATATTTGTATGTCTTTGAGACAAAACATAGCGCTCTAATAATTGTAACCCTCGCAAGATCTTAAATGTAACCTACCTATGTTTGACAAATAAACTATTCTGATTCTGATTCTGAACTAAAATTACAACAAGGGGTAAAATTAAAAATTGTGTACAACTGTCTTCAATATAAATGATTAAGGGTAACTCAAAAACTACTGGTCAAACCTTGATCAAATTTGAAAAACCACATGAAAACCATCAGCTTTCAAATAAAAAAGAATCATCGAAATCGATTCACCGAAAAAAAAAATCATGAGGTAATACACATAAAAAAAACATACAGTCGAATTGAGTACCTCCTCCTTTTTGAAGTCGATTGAAAAAGATAGACAATTTCAATAGAGAAGATGGTTGCTGATAATTTGACATGTATGTTATGAAATTCTAATAATCAATTAAATTAAATCGAAACCCAGGGGTTTTGGTCGAAAATTGACCGCCGGTGAATTATGGCTCTTTTTTTATAGAATAAGGGTTACAAACGAGCACACAGTCCACCTGATGGTAAATAGGTGCTATGGTCCATAGACATCTACGTTTATCCTGGATTAAGAATCGAAATGCAGATGCGTTGTCACCACTGATGACTAAAATGGAATGCCTCGTTTCCAGTAAAAAAGGATCTCCAGTTCTCTACACTCACCATACAAAACACAGCAGCATTGAGCTGCTATTTTACACTGGTATTCTGTGAGAGCGTGGTCCTTCCCTGGTAAAGCCGACCCATTAGTGCCATAAAATAGCTTTAGCGTGGCTCTACCACGTATAAAATACTGTTTTATCTTTTAAGCATTAGTTTGTAGTGGATTTTGCTTTATAAAAGTGATGCAATTTTCTATACAAAGTGACAGTGCGCCGAGGTTGATACAAACCTTAAGTTATTTTTTCGACTTTCGGTGCCTTAAGAACTTGAGATATTAAACAACCAGCAGACGTCGTCGAGCTTCTGCTGACTTAACCCTTTCGCTGTCCAGTGCACTACATATAGGTCATTGCTATTGTCTTACTATTGTGTCAGCAAACCAGACAATGAAAGTGTTGTTTCCTATTTCATATCAATAGCCTAGTATGCGTAGTTTGTTAATAAAATGATTTTCAACTTTTATAGTTTTTATTGCTATTAAAAATTTAAAGGGGTTGTCATATATTTTTTTTAGCATTTGATAGACAAAGGAAAAGTATACCATACAGCCTATATCGATTTTATACTTTTTGTAATCGCTTTACTCTGGTAAACATTTTTAATATTTTTCCCTGTAGGTAACACTGCCTCTTAAAATAATAGAGCGCTAAAATTAATACACGTATATAATATATTTTAAAATTCAGGAATACAATTTATTGTTTTCATCAAAATGAAATGAAACGCTCATGCGGCGTGCACATTTGGATTTTCCAACATTTTTAACGTGGCAGAGCCACGATGCAGCTATATACGAGTTTGACTGCGGCATGAATGGGTTGGCTCGACCGGAGTAGGACTAATCTTTCATAGAATGCTAGCGTGAAACAGCAGAATAATGCTGCTGTGTTTCGTATGGGTAAGTATAGAGTATCGGAGATCCTTTTTACTGGAAACGAGGCATTTCATCTTAGTCCTCAGGGGTGACAACGCATCTGCATTATGATTCTTAATCAAGTCACTTACCCGTTTAGATCACTTAATATCAGGTGGACTATGTGTTCTATTGTCACCCTTATTCCATAAAAAAATCACATGTGTTTTTACAAATTTGATTCCTTCATTCATTACAGCCATCAACAGTCCACTGCTAAGCATAGGCCTCCCCATAGATTGCCTCATATGAGGGATATTACAAAGGAGAATGGGATTTTTGGGCCTGAAGTTAACTAATTGGCTTATACTTTAAAAAATTGGCTATATGTTTCTAAAGTAAAATACAAAGAAGTAGCTCTTTTTACAATTTAGAATTTGAAAAAACAATAAAATAAGAAATAAGGTAGAAAATCGATTGTATTAATACAATCGATATTATATTTATTCGGATCCAAAAAATAAAATGAAATAACTTGTCGTTAATATGTTGCGTTTTATTAAAATTCTATTATTTAATTTGAATGATATATTCATTTGGAAATAAAATACATTATTCCCTTATGGAAAAAAGAAATATAAACATTTTGTGGCAATAAATCGATTACCATAAAGAATATACTAGTGAAATTCTCGTTTCTGAATGTTATCTTCCAATAAAAAACTTCTCATTTTGAAACTTGACAGTTCAAACTTCAAACTATTCACTTAAAAGGAAAAGACAGATTTTCGATTCGATTTGAAACGAGCGCAATATAATTGATTCTCGATAAAATTGAGCATTTTAATATCTATTTTTGATTATTTTTCTGTGTTAACTAAGGAGATAAAAATAATTGCGAACATATCTACAAAATAATAATAAAATATACAAATTATGTATCAACATTAAAACAAGTAACAGTAACAAAAACAATTCAAGTAGTCGATCTCAGATCGATATCCCTAATATTCACTTCACTTAGTTGTTGTTGTTTTAACTTTCGTTCATCGTTTCACCATTTCGTTTCCTTATTAACCACAGATATTCTTTAGTGATTTGATAATAATCCTGCTTTTATATCTTTAAGTAATAATAGTGAAAAATAGCCTGTTACAGTGTAATAATAACAGTGAAGACTCACCTGTTACAGTGTAGGTAATACATAATCTCACTTTTACTTATTCTACAATAACGCAGCTCCTAGATAGACAAATTTTGCCAGATTTTCAGCTATGCATTGCTTATATATACGCTTTCAAATAATCCTACTTTGATCTTGTTAATACCTGAGCCCAAGAATGTATGGAGACGTCTCCTTCTCTTTGATTAGATAATAACTACAAGCTAATACAATAAAGCGGATAACTTTTGTTGTTTTTTTTATATTAAAACGAGATTAACGAGGAATAGTATAGGCTATCTAGCTTTAGGCTATATCTCATAGCTAGCCTTAAATATTGTTTTTTGCTAAGCAAGTCAGAAAAAGCGCCCCCGAACTGCTTTATCCGCGTACGCTGGCGTAATGGTTAATGATACGTGAATACAATGTCCAAAAAAGTATAGACCTTTACTCCACCTATAAAAAAATTCAAGGTACCATATGCCTGACTCTTATATATAAGCCACAATAAGGTATTTTGTGACAAAAAATTATTGAAAATTAAAAAATTATTTATGAGCGTTATTATTATGTATAGTATCTTAATCCTTACGAACGAAAGTTACTACATCATCAAGACAATTTTATGAAAGTAAACTTTGCTCCTTATAGCATGTTATTTGGAAATACTAAATTAAAATAATTCAAAACACGGCTGGTCCGCGAACGACGCATAAGCCTCGCCAACTGATAAAAACCGAGGGAAACCAACAGTGGACGCCGGTGTGCGAGGTTTTATAACATATAGGTGTAAGCGAGGTGTCCACTTCCATTAAATTTACCACGTACTCGGCGGTAAAGGAAAGGAAAAAAAAAAGAATTTCGAAGACATGTGAAGTCCGCCAACACGCATTGGGGCAACGCGGCGGACATTTTCTTGCCCTACAACCCTCTCAGAAGTGAGAGGACGCCTGTGCTCAGCAGTGGGACGAATTAGGTAAAGTCCAAAAGTTTCTGGCCTACCCATATTAGATAAATTAAAGATACAAAACTTTCGTTACCTACCCACAAAAAAAATTAAATTTATTTCATTTTGTTACAGTGATACAGCTTCATAAATTCAAACTATCGATTAAAAATTTCGAAATGCATAAAATCGAGTATCAAGCTGTGATAAATTTTTTGACAAAAGAGGGAAAGACACCGGCGGAAATCAAACAACGTTTGGATGCTGTGTACGGGTATTCTTCCCCTTCGTACTCCATCGTAATAGAATGGGTGAAACAATTTCGTTCTATTCAAAAACTAGAACGAGTGAAGTGCTGTACTCAGTTTTTATTCTTTTGTGAAGGCCGATAGAAAGAAATTTAAATTCAGTTGCTACGGGTGATAAAACAATGGTTTTTTATCATGATCCTCTGTTAAATAAGGAACTGATGGAGTGGCGTCATCCGAGCTCAACTCAGCCAAAAAGGTGACTCAATCTCAGAAAATATTATCGCTTTAATCTTTTTGGCTTTCGAAGGAATTTCACTGGTGGATTTTAAATAACACAACATAACAGTAACAGGCGATTACTATGCTTCCTTGCTACATCAATTACGAGATGATATTAAAGAAAAACATAGAAAAAATTGTCGCTTGGAGGGTTGTTGCTTCATGACAATGCTCTGGTCCACACAACGAATGTTTCCAAGGCTGCCATTAAGGACTGTGGTTTCACTGAGCTCGACCATCAACCATATAGCCCGGACTTGGCCCATTATAATATTATTTATTCTTAAAATTGAAATCCGACTTACATAGATAAAAATTTAATATTGCTGATAAGGTGAAATCAGCAGCTTAGTCACATTTTTAGGGCAAAAATTCATAATATTTTTTAAGGGTATAGAAAAGGGAAATTATTTCTAAAAATAACTATAGTGGTTTGAGATTTATCCTTCATTTTAAGTTCAGGCCAGAAACTTTTGGACCTTACGGCTCAGACACCTGATTTACGCGGGTGAAACCGTATATAAGACTACGTGAATATAAGACAGTTAAATTTAAAGTCTGCATGTCCTAAAAAATATTTAAGGGACAATGTGTCCATTTGACACATTGTACTTTAAATATTTACGCACTAGGTCTGTTTGCACTAGAATCGTAAGGAAAGCTGTACGGCGGGACCTGCGGCGCTCCAATGCAAACCTTATTCAAGAGGCAATAGAGCGAAACAAGGGTCCCAAAGTCTTTGCTCGTAAGCTCGGGAGCAGCCACATTACGAAACTAAAAACATGCGATGGCAAAACCCTCACGTCAAAGCCTGAGATTCTCGCTGAGATCGAAGGCTATTACGGTACACTATATGCCTCCCAAAACCAGCAACCTGACCCGAAATGCGACGATCCCAGAGCCACACTAACCCGCCACTTTACCGACGAGCTGCCCGATGTCTGTCTGGAGGAGATCGAGTTGGCCCTCACGCAACTTAAAAATGGAAAAGCCCCAGGAGAGGACGGAGTTACAACAGAGCTCTTGAAAGCGGGCGGACAGCCATT
Source organism: Parnassius orleans (assembly GCA_029286625.1). Classification (NCBI taxonomy): domain Eukaryota; kingdom Metazoa; phylum Arthropoda; class Insecta; order Lepidoptera; family Papilionidae; genus Parnassius; species Parnassius orleans. The sequence goes on along the minus strand of JAGSMP010000334.1, from coordinate 296,190 downwards.
GCTAAAAGAGCTCTGTCGAATTTTTAACTGCGTTTTACGACATGGGAGAACTCCAAAGGCGTGGAGCAGAAGCATCACAGTCTTGTTTCATAAGAAAGGCGACAAGACATTGCTAAAGAATTATCAGCCCATCTCGCTTCTGAGCCACGTCTATAAGTTGTTTTCGAGGGTCATCACGAATCGACTCGCGCGGAGACTTGACGAATTTCAACCACCCGAGCAGGCTGGGTTTCGAGGAGGCTATGGCACCATAGACCACATTAATACAGTGAGGCAAATTATACAGAAGACGAATGAGTATAATCAGCCTCTTTGTATGGCCTTTGTGGACTATGAGAAAGCCTTTGACTCCATCGAAACTTGGGCTGTTATGAATTCCTTGCAGCGCTGCCGGATTGACTGGCGATACATAGATGTCTTGAGACATTTAAACGCCACAAGCTCGATGTCCGTTCAAGTGCAGGGTGGTCTTACAAAACCTATCCAGTTGCATCGTGGAGTGAGACAGGGGGACACAATATCCCCAAAACTGTTCACAAATGCATTGGAAAATGTTTTTAAGACTCTAAACTGGAATGGACGCGGCATCAATATAAATGGCGAACACATCTCCCACTTGCGCTTTGCCGATGATATCGTCGTCATGGCAGAATCGCTGCAGGAACTACAAGACATGCTTAGTAGCCTAAATGAATCCTCTCAACGTGTCGGACTGCGTATGAATTTAAATAAGACAAAAGTCATGTTTAATGGTCACGTCATACCAGATTCGATTATCGTTGATGGTGAGATTTTTGAAGTTGTTCAAGAGTATATCTACCTCGGCCAGATAGTGTAGTTAGATAAAAACAACTTCGAGAAAGAAGCCGATTGGCGGATTCAGTTGGGCTGGGCAGCATTCGGGAAGCTTCGTCAGGTCTTTTCGTCGCCCATACCGCAAAGCTTGAAGACGAAAGTCTTTGACCAGTGCGTCCTGCCTGTACTCACATATGGTGCCGAAACGTGGACACTAACGGTACGACTACTCCACAAACTCAGCGTCACCCAGCGGCGATGGAAAGAGCTATGCTCGGCTGGATAAGATTCGTAACGAAGAAATCCGCCGGAGAACCAAGGTCACCGACATAGCCTTCCGTATTTGCAGGCTGAAGTGGCAATGGGCTGGTCACATTTGTCGCAGAAGCGATAACCGTTGGAGTAGGCGTGTCATAGAGTGGAGACTACGTTTAGGCAAACGTAGTGTGGGACGGCCCTTGGCTAGATGGAGCGATGATCTGCGCAAGGCGGCTGGCAGCAACTGGATGCGTGTAGCCGAAGATTGAGCTAAGTGGCGCGCCTTAGGAGAGGCCTATGTCCAGCAGTGGACTGCCGCAGGCTGATGATGAGGTCTGTTTGGCGGACACTTTATTAACTTATAGTAAGTAGTAAGCTTATTTACTTACTATAAGTAGTATTAAGTAAATAATTCGTCAGTAGTAAGCTGGCAATTATTAGGGTATTATTTAATTTTATATTATTTATAAAACAAAAAATGTGACAGATTTAACGACACTCTTGCAGAAAATTTTGTAGATACTTCTTCTATTTGCTTTCTTCATTATTCTAAAACTTTGAATCTATTTCACAAAAGTTTAGTATTCTTCGTGCTCTCGGAAATATTATTTTATGTGATTTCTTACGATGAATCACAAATCATGAAGTTTTCTCTACAAATTTCTGTAATGTCAGTAAAAAGGCGGAACTCCAACGCTATTGTCAGTTGTTTATCTTCCATTATTATTTCAGCGAGTATCCGTTTCGTTTTTAGCCGACTTCAAAAAAGGGGGAGGTTCATAATTCGACTGTATTCATTCAATCATCCATTACAGCGTATGTATATGTATATTGCCTCATAAGTTTTATTCATCATAGGTCATTTGCCATTATCTCCACGATGGGCAGGCTGGTTGATAATTACAGTTTAATTTATTATTTCTTAATAGGAAGATGCCATCCATCTACCATTTTAGTTTCCCTTCGTCGCCTCTCACGACACTCACGAGACGATATGGGGTAGTGGATTCACTTACGCCGCTACAACACAATGAGTTCAACTGTTTCATTTTTGTATGATGTTACGCGATATCTTCGCCAATGAGAGCATCCACGATCCACTTTTACTGCCACTAGGGCGGCGCCACCTACATACAAGGTGAAATATTTGACATATTTCATAGCGGGGGAGCTAGTTTGTTCAGAAAATGTAAGGAATAATGTTTATTTTAGCAATATTAGTTACATTTTATATTAATTAAATAAGAAATAGATAAACCAAACTACGGATATTCCTAAAATTAGAATAAAATAAAAAAAATGTTGCAAAAACTTAAAGCGGCACTCACTCTAGAAACCGATAAGGTTGGTACTTAAAACGGAATTTCTCAATTATAATGACCTTATGTAAATAATAACGTAACCTAACTCCCAACTAGCGACACCTGGTAAGCGTAAAATTATAAGCCCTTATTGTGAAACAATTTTAGCGATAACTTTTTATTACATATTATATAAATATTTTTTATTAAATTTGATACTTTGTTTTACTTTTTTTATCATATATTATACTTTAGGGGCGGTCCGATATAAATTTGAAGAAACAATTCCACGCCTAAGGGTGGAAAATAGGGAATGAAGTTTTAATGTAACTGTTTAGTGGACATTCCTCTTGTTACGTTGTGATATTTCTTAGTCCAATGAAAAGGAAAAATTTCACTTTAATAAAAAATAAAAGCTGACTTCAAACACATAAAAAAAGTTTTAAAAAAAAACAAACCGACTTCAAAAATCCGTATTAGCACTAAAAAGTTAAAAATAATACTAAATGTAATAAATCAGATCTTGAATTATTAACCAATATAACCAAACCTATCTTTAACCTGTAATATTTATGCTTATTTGTCACTTCAATGAAGGAGATATTCGGAATTGGGCAACGGAACCCAAGGGGCCAACACCTGGTCGACTTCATGGAGAAATAGGGACTCTTTATGATGAACTATTTCTTCCAGAAGCGGCCCCACAGGAAGTGGACCTAGTCGAGCCCCGACGGTTCGACAAAAAATGAGATTGACTTCATTATGACGACCAGACGACAACTGTTCAGTAATGTCTCAGTGATCGCGAGGGTGAAAACCGGCAGCGATCACCGAATGGTGAGAGGCACACTGAACCTAAACGTTAAGTTGGAGAGGTCACGTCTAATGAAGTCAACGCTCCGTCCCCCTCGTGCTCTAATCCAAAGTCCCGAAACCTTTCAGCTCGAGCTACGAAACCGTTTTCAGTGCCTAGAAGATTGCAATGCAGTGGACGATATGAATGATAAGCTCGTGGAAACTGCCCATGCGGTCGGAGCTAAGTTTTGCAAGACCCGCCGCAGAAGAACACAAAAACTCTCCGATCACACCTTTAATCTCATGGCTGTTAGACGAGATATGAAGCTGCAGTCTTCAGTAGATTTGACAGCATACAGGCAACTGAACAGACAGATCTCCAAATGCATGCGGCGAGACTTACGCAACTTTAATACTGCTCGTATTGAAGAAGCGATCGAGCAGAACCAAGGCTCCAAAATCTTTGCTAGAGATCTGTTTGCCAGAAAGCGCCAACTGTTGAAGCTGAATACCGAGTGTGGCTGCGTCGTTTCCGAGACACCTGAGATTTTGAGTGAGATTGAGAGGTTCAATGGGCAGCTGTACACATCATCGTTAGAGCCACACGCAAGTGTGAGTAACGATCCAAGAGCGAGTCTTTTCCGACACTATTCCGATGATATCCCGGACTTCAGTCTGAGCGAGATTAGAATGGCTCTCCAGCACCTTAAAAACGGCAAGGCCTCAGGCGAGGATGGTATTACAGCGGAGCTTCTGAAAGCGGGTGGAAAACGGGTACTTGAAGTCCTTCAGAAGCTCTTTAATTCCGTCCTCCATGGTGGCATTACACCGGAGGCGTGGAGCAGAAGTGCGGTGGTCTTGTTCTTCAAGAAAGGCGACAACGCTTTTTTGAAGAATTACAGACCGATTTCCCTTCTGAGCCGCGTCTACGCGCTGATTTCGAAAGTCATTACGAATCGTCTCGCATGCAGACTCGACGACTTCTAGCCTCCCGAACAAGCTGGTTTCCGAAAAGGCTTTAGCACCATAGACCACATACATACCCTTCGGCAAATTGTACAGAAGTCCGAGTAGTACAATTTGCCACTACGTCTGGTGTATGTGGACTATGAGAAAGCCTTTGATACCGTCGAAACTTGGGCGGTGCTGCAGTCCCTTCAGCGGTGCCAAGTTGACTGTCGGTATATCGAGGTGCTGAAGTGCTTGTACAGTAGGGCTACGATGGCTATCCCAGTACAGAACCAGAGTACGAAACCTATCCAACTGCAGAGAGGTGTAAGACAGGGTGACGTGATATCCCCTCTGGTGACGTGATATAAACTCTTCACTGCTGCATTGGAAGACGTTTTCAAGCTACTGGACTGGAAAGGATACGGTATTAACATCAATGGCGAGTACATCACTCACCTTAGATTTGTCGACGATATAGTCCTTATGGCAGAATCGCTGGAGGACCTAAGCACTATGCTCAATGATCTCAATAGTGTCTCCCAACGGATAGGTCTTACGATGAACATGGACAAAACAAAGATGATGATGTTTAATGTCCATGTCACACCTATGCCAGTAGTTATTGGGAGCACTAAGCTCGAAGTTGTTGATGAGTATGCTTACCTGGGACAAATAGTCAGACTAGGTAAGTCCAACTTCGACCGAGAGGTCAATCGACGGATTCAACTCGGTTGGGCAGCGTTCGGGAAATTACGGCACATCTTCTCGTCAGGTATACCTCAAAACTTAAAAACGAGACTGTGTGCCAGTGCGTGTTGCCAGTGATGGAACTGAGACGTGGTCCTTCACTGTTGGCCGTATGATGAAGCTCAAGGTCGCTCAGCCAGCTATGGAGAGGGCTATGCTCGGAGTTTCTCTGCGTGATAAACTTAGAAATGAGGATATCCGCAGTAGAACCAGAGTGACCGACATAGCCCAACGGTTTAGTAAGCTGAAGTGGCAATGGGCCGGCCATATAGCTCAAAGAACCAACAACCGATGGGGAAAAAGTTCTCGAGTGGCAGCCTCGTACCGGCGGACGAAGTGTAGGGCGTCCCCCCACTAGATGGAGTGACGATCTGGTAAGATATGCAGGAAGTCGATGGATGCAGGTGGCTCAGGACCGTGCTTTGTGGCATTCCTTGGGGGAGGCCTATGTTCAGCAGTGGACTTGTGAAGGGCTGTGATGATGATGATGATGATGATTTATCAGTAACTCATTAATGACGTGCTTTAACTTCAGAATTTATTAATTATCATAATAAATGCTACACGTCTTCAGCGGAAATTGTAGCATTTTATAGCGAAATGGTAAATTATTCAGAATAGTTTAAATACGAAGAATGAAAACATAGTTTTAGCTGCTCCAGTCAGTATAATTGCCTTTATTATATTTCATCCCAGTTTTATAAGCGCAGCCTATTACTGTTGCACAATCTCATCGGATTGAAGTCCTCAGAGTAGAAGCGTTGTTACGAATCTAAATTTTTACTCTGCTCGTTTGTCATCCATTTAAAGAAGAATAAAAAAAATTGAAATAGGAAACCAAAAAATCAATCATTTTAAATATTTCAGGGTTACGACGGTCTTGTAGGTAATTACTAGGTGGTAGGAATCCTTTTCTGTTTAGGTGTCCGTATCGATAGGTACCATCCTCTTACCAATTTCTGCCACCAAGCAGCAGTGCGTCCAATGCCGTGTTCCAGTCTGCAGGGTATAGAGAGCAATTATAATTACAGGATGAGGAGGAGTCCTCAGTGGTGACAACGCTCAAGTAGCCTTGTTTGTTTAAAATTGGTTGCATGTGTCCATGGGCTGCAGCAGCCAGTTACCATCAGGCGGACTGAAAGTTTGCTTGTCACTACAATTTTATAAAAAAAAAATAGGGCGCGTTGAATTTTAGAACAACTTTACCCCGAGAAATTGATTTCAAATCTATGAAGTTATAAATCTAAGATAGAATTCCGTTATTAAATTCCTTTACCCTGTTGCCTGTCTAGCTATTGATCGGGGTTTTGATTGGCTAGCTTGAGTATTAGTTAGAGAGTTATTAATGTCCCTAACATGAAGAGTCCTTCTTATAATGATTTCTTAGATTTTCATGAATACTGCACATGGAGTGAAATTTGTTTATCGTTTTGAGTACTTTGCAGCACCTATATGCAGAGAATTCATGAAATTATTGTGTTTGAATGTAGTAAAGTAGTTATTTTTTAATAGTAATTTTATTAGTAAATTTTGAAATAACGAGGTATCATCATCATCATCATCATCATCGTCATATATAATAGCCGATCATAAGTCTACTGCTGAAAAAGGTTCCTCGCCCACCGCCGCTACTTACCTGAAAATCTGTCTTACCAGGTTAACACGTCATCAAGTAGCGGCATGCACTTCGCATACCGGTACGAAGCTGCTATTAGTGCCATTTGGTTATCGGTTCTTCTAGCTATATACGCCGGATACTCTGATTCTAATAGAAATATATTCATTAAGGATGCCGTAATATAGTTATATGACAGCGGTTCCCAACTGTCTTACTAAGAATATAACTATGATACCAGCACGATCTAGCAATATGACTAAACACATAGTTAACTAACAACGCTGAGGTGATTCTGCTATTTTATTTACGATCAGTTCTTGAACTATGAGTTTGAACAAAAACCGGTTTTCAGCCCTTCCTTCTGATTTCGGAATTTGGAAGAAAGAGCATTCCAAAGAAGAACAGTACTAAATCTGTGCACTAAAATCCTATTTTTATTTAAAGAACTTACAGTCCGCCTGATAGTAAGTTTCTTAATACTCTTGGATTTGGGAAAACACACCTTGCCCCTAATAGCCTCTTTTTTTCTCCAGACGATTACAACAGTCATTTTTTGTCTGTTCAAACTATTTCTTATAGTGCTAGAGCAAATGCTATTTCATCCATATCTTCCATGCCTCCTTATTTTCATGCTCTTTTACTTTTCTCCTGTTAATGAAGACGAGATACGCAAAACACTTCCGTCTATCAAATCGAAAGCTGTTGGTTGTGATAATGTGAGTAGAACAATGGTTATGTACGTAATTGATTCTGTTTTGTCCGTGTTAACTCATATCATTAACTTTTCGTTGAAGTATGGTGCTTTCCCAACACTCTGGCGTAAGGTTTTTCATTAAGGTAAGGTCATTTCTCTTTCAAAATCTACCGAGTGCAGACTTATTTCTCATTTTAGACCAATTTCTATCCTGCCATTTTTATCTAAAGTTTTAGAAGCTGTTGCTCATAAACAAATTTCTACTTTTATTTTCAAAAAAAAAGTTTCTTTCATCATATCAGTCTGGATTTCGCCCTGGGCATAGCACTACATCCGCCCTTCTCAAGGTCACTGAAGATATTCGAGAGGGTATGGAAAATTCCAAATTAACAGTTCTTATTTTAATAGATTTTTCTAACGCTTTTAATACTGTCGACCACTCTATCTTGCTAACTCTACTCTCTCACTTGAATATATCGTCTTCTTCCCAGGATTGGTTCTTATCATATCTTCGAGGGCGCCAACAGGCCGTGCGTTCTGGCCATAATGTGTTCAATTGGAGTGATGTATTAACCGGTGTCCCTCAAGGCGGTATTCTCTCACCTCTTCTGTTTGCAATTTTTATCAATCTAATCACATTAAACCTCAAGTGCTCTTATCATCTGTATGCCGATGATCTACAACCATAGGCACAAGCGGAACCATCCAATATTAATAATTCAATAGCGTTACTAAACGGAGATTTACATTATATCTTTGAATGTTCCAGTGTGTTTGGAATTAATGTGAGTCCTTCTTAAAGTCAAGCGATCATTTTAGGTAGCTCTAGATACTTATCCAAATTAGATATCTCCACTTTGCCGTTTATTTCGTACAACAATAATGCTATCCCATACTCTTCACATGTTAAGAATCTCGGTCTGTACATTGATAGCTGTCTTTCATGGAACAAGCAGATCCAGGAGGTAAACCGCAAAGTTATTGCAACATTGTGATCCTTTTATCGCCTAAAAAAATTTCTTCCTACCGCTACAAAAGTTTTGCTTGTTCAATCTCTTATTCTGCCGATAATAGACTATGTAGATGTGTGCTGCACAGACTTATCTCAACAGCATCTTAACACATTGGATCGTCTCGTCAATAACTGCATCAGATGCATTTATGGTCTTCGTAAATATGACCATGTATCATTTTTTCGTACTCAGCTTAACTGGCTGCCGATCCGTCAGCGCAGATATTTGTTGTCATATGAATACTAAGATGGAATGCCTCACAGCCTGTAACTATACCGCCTCACTGTACCTTTTAGACTGGACCACAGTGCGCGCATTGCTGCTTGGCGGGTGAAATAAGTAAGAGGGTGGTAGTTACCCTGACGGACTTTTAGGTGTAAAAGGACATGCGTCAATTAGCAAATTCTTGAAAGGCTTGTTCTCTGTAGTGGATTTATGAGGCTAAAGAAGAATATACATTTTTATCTTCTCTCTTTCCAACAATCTAGTTACCGTTTTTTTTATATAAACTATATCGATTAACGGTTCTAGCAATCGACAAATGATAAGCAATCTACTCAAAAACGCTGAGGCCAGGTCATCCAGACTGGTGACAAGGAGCAGCATTAACAGGTGAAATAATCAATTCTGCACTCACCAACCTCCACAACGAGTCCAAGGGGGACGCATTGGCGGTTAGTTTGGACATAGCAAAGGCCTTTGATCGGGTTTCAGCCAAAGCGCTTCTTTCAAAGCTTTCATCTTATGGACTTCCCTAGAAATTGTGCAATTGGATCACCAGTTTTCTCGCTGATCGGAGCATCAAGATTGTAGTAGACGGTGCATGCTACGATTACAAGCCTATCAATGTTGGTGGTCCACAAGACTGTGTGCTATCACCTACGCTGCTTCTCCTGCATACTAATGATATGTTGCAAACCAGTAGCATTCATTGCTATGCGGACGACAGCACAGGTGATGCATTTTACACCGGCTGTGCCAATATTTATCGGGATCACGTCATCGAGAACCGGAACAAACTTGTGCCTGAAGTCGACTCAATGTTAAACAAAGTCTCGGATTGGGGACGACTAAATCTACTACAGTTTTAACCCTCAGAAGACACAGGTTTGCGCGTTTACCGCTAAAAAGAACCCCTTTGTCGTATCTCTTCAATTTCAGGGCACTCCCCTTTCTGCCTTAGTTAGCACCGGAACCCTCGTCGTCGACATATCGAATGATGTGCAATTTCGTGGACACTTGGAAGGGAAGGCTAAATTGGCCTCTAAAAAGCTTGGCTTGCTCAGCAGAGCGGGACAGTATTTCATGCCGGAACACCGCTTGTAACTTTACAAGGTGCAAGTTCGGCCTTACATGGAATATTGTTCTCATTTCTGGGCCGGGGCACCCCAGTGCCAGTACCTTTCACTTGCCCGCATCCAGCGCAAAGCGGCTCGAATCGTCAACGACCGAGTTTTTTCTGATCGGCTCGATTCACTAGCGCTGCGGAGAGTGCTCTGTGGAATTGTTCGGATTAATTCCAGCCGCCAAATTTCGACAAAACTCACGATACCGTCCACCTTATCTGGATGCTTGGCGTTCCACCACTGTGCGTTTTACTAAGAGTTTTTTACAACTCTACAACCTCTTTGTGGAATTTTTTACCACCGGCGATTTTTCCGGAACGATACGACTTAGAGACTTTCAAGAAAAGAGCAATTACCCTGTTGTTGCAGTTGTCCATGCGCGGCAGTAGTCACTTACCATCAGGTGAGCCGCATGCTCGTTTGCCCCATATACTATTTTAAAAAAAACATAAATTTTTATATATTAGATTTGAATGTTATGTAAATAAATGTATTTAAGATTTTGTAATTACAACAATGTCCTCAAAATCGAATTTCGGTAACGGCAGCCCGTCTCAACGAAGACTAGCCTGCGCAGGACTAGATTATAGTGCTTTAGTGTGTGCGAAACACAAGTGCACTTTCTATACCCTTACTATCATAGTCTAATGGGGCGGTAAATAGACACGATAAGAGAGAGATTAGGCGCAGGATCAAAAGCTTTACTTGCTTTCCGAGGCACGGGGGTGAAATAAAGCCAATATCCCAATGCCAGGCTGCAACTGAGTTTCTTAACAGAAAATACCCAATAACTAATTTAAACCTGCCCCGGGATTCGAGCCCGGGACCACATGATAGCAGTTGCGCTTACGACTACTAGTACTAACATCTCTATGAACTCCAAGTCTGAATAAAAAAATACATTATTATAAGTAAAACCAAAATTTAATTACTTGATCAAAACCTGAGCATCCGAAACTTTTATTTGTAAGACACAAGTGGATCTTCCGTTACAATCCTGATTAATTTAACAGTATATCTGCTGCCTACAACAATCAGTTAAATACCATCCTAGCTAGTTTTTTTTGAAATGGGGATATGCCTACGCATACCTGCCCCGTGGAGGCAAGGGCGGGTTATGTTACACTCACAGCCGCATATTTTCAGGGCTACAGGAACACTTTCGCACACATCCACGGCCCCAGCGGCGCCGGCCACCCCATGGCAGTCTCTTTTCGGGGGAAGACGACGCCTTCCCCTTCTTCTTCTCAGGTAAGGCGCTAGAATACTAGGCACGCCTACTACTCCGCGGTCTCTAAATTCCCTGCGCAGTGTACTCCCCGGGCCCGGTATACGCCGGCCATGGTGCCAAGAAAGTCAAACTCGTAAGCACCAGCCTTCCATTGGTGGGCTCTATGGCTTCGCCGCCAACCAACTTTCGTCTGCGGGGGGTAGGGAGAGCGGCGCCTCGCAATACCGACACTCTTCTCCCCCCGTGGCCCCACCACCATTGCATCAACGGTGAGCCCTCGCCAGAGTCGTAGAGGACAGGGCGAGTGGTGCATCGTCATACCAACACTCTTCTGCCGACTCGTTTCCACCTCGGCTGTGACGGACAGGGGGAGAGGATAACCTTCCCGCCACAGTCCACCAACGCGCATCCGAAGTGGGCTAGACAAACCCACTCGGAGCGGCCACCTCGGGTCGGCCCTACACCTTAGGCCAGCCAAATTGGTTCTTCTTTGTTCACCGTGGGTGACCAAACTAAGGCTACTAAGCCCTAACTACTCGGCTACTAAAACGTAGCAAACAATTGCCTAAATAGCTCAGCTATTGGTTTTCGAGCAACAGCACAATTGGGATTGCCTCATGCTCCGACACTGCACCGGCTGATTAGGTACTTTGTGCTCTGGCTCGACTGCATGATGTTATTAAGCGTTAATACGGTTAGGTTCAAATGAGTTGACTCCCCTGTGCTCGCGCGTTTGTCGCGTTATTCGCTAAGGAAAAAATATTCTCAACTATTAACAAATTATCTATAGCGCCTGTAGTATAAATAATTTCAATGTACTATCATGGAAAAAAATTCACCTATAATTAAACATTACGTAATGTGGGGGACATTAGAATTTTCTCCTGTATCCAAGCTCGGAACAATTATTTGTAGGCCATACAAATACTTGTTCTGTGCAGGACTCGAATCCACCGCCCTCAGCGCTGCAACTCATTGCTAAGCCACTGCGCCAAAGATACATCAAATAAAGAAAGAAGAAAAGAAAAAAAATCAGTATCAAAGCGCCTACCAAAATCGGTTCAATTATTTAATCGTGTAAGGTTAATAAACAGACAATTTTACGTACTGAATTGCACTACCATAGAAAATTCTCGATAAAACAGAATATGTAATGCATCTGTCAATTCAGAAGATGCAATACATAATTTATTTTATCAACTGCATATACTCGTATATATAATCCACTATATAGTCCACTGTCAATCTAATTGAAAATGAATGAAATTTCTAGCTCTCTTTATTGGCGTCTGCCACTCAGATAAAAAAATGAAGTTAAAACAATTTAAAAAAAATGTGAGACCATGAGAGAAGTGCAACCTTCAGAAAACTAAACTTCGAGAGAATGAGACGAATGCAGAGTAGGAGTAGGATAATTGTAGGGTTAATTTATTATAATATTGTTACCAGTAATAATTCCTATTTGTATAAAGTTGGTGGTGTCCGTTAACTGCAGTAGCCACTTACCATCGGGTTAATTATGGGTTCGTTTGTGAAATCAGATGTTTAAAATGATTCGTTATAATTTAGAAACGACAGTAGCCTATTGGTTAAGGATGCGGACTGCAAACTCTAATAGTCGTCTAATAGAGTCGAATACACCATTGGATTACTGTCATGAACTATTACTAACGCAAGCTTTTTTAACTTACTTGCAGTCATTAACGAGCGAATTGGATTTTTTTATATTTGTTTGTGTATGTGTATTAAAAACAACTGTTTATTTATTTTTACGTACTATAAAGTTTCCCGCAACTTTAAATTAAAAACGTTATATAAACTAAGTTGAAGAACTAAGAATACTCATAAAAAATAACGGCTCCAACGTTCCTTTATAAGATCTTATGTAGCTGAAGAAACAGAAAAGCGCCATTTATGAATAAAAACTCATGAATTTGAGATATAGTATTTACAACATTCATGCAGATAAACTGCATAAATCTAAGTTAAACCAACAATGGTTAGTTTTTGGATAGTACCTAATTGAGTAGTAAACAGTTAATAGAATCAAGCGAAATGGAAATCCATTATATTAAAGTTGAAAAATTTTACTTTGCGAATATCCGCTCAGTAAAATAATTTAAAATTGTAAAATTTTGTACAACCGACTTCAATATAAATTATTAAGAATAACTTAAAAACTATAGGTCAGACCTTGACCAAATTTATATGTGAAGCACCAGCTTTCAAATAAGAAACGAATCATCGAAATCGGTCCACCCAGAAAAAGTTATGAGGTAACACACGTAAAAAACATACAGTCGAATTGAGTACCTCCTCCTGTTTGAAGTCGGTAGATAAAATGATGTGTCTTACCTAGTTTGAAGAGCACCTCCCGCCTTCCCTCAATTGCGTGCACTATCCCCGTTACCAATTATCCCAGCAAGCTACAAATAACAGCTGTTTTTGGCTTGCCGCTCACTTAGCGGTCAGCCACCGCAGAGTCTACTACACCCGCAGATGCCTCGTGTAGAGATGAAACACGTGTCGTATTATCGTCGGTGGTGTATCTTTCCTAGTGTAGTGGTGGTGTGAGAAGGGGTGCTGGGATTAGTGGTAAAAAAGGATAAGGTATCGATTGAAGAATAATCAGATCTGTATAATTTAGTTTATAATATTTTTCACAAGATAATATATTTTCTTGAGGTCTCCTTTTAATCTACAGCATAATGTTTACTAGCAATATTTCATCATTACATAATATTTTTTCTTTCACGTGTGAGTCGATTAGATTCCGGGCTCCCACAGTGACTTTACACAATCCCACGAGTTAAACTACTTTACTGCTGCTCTACTGCGTTTAAGTTCAATTTACTGTCTTTAATATTTATTGAACTGCCGCCAGGGCACTGTTTCTTTGTGAGTGGTTGTGTGATCTATGAAAACGGGTTGGTCATAAAAACTTCTTGTATATAAAAAAAGTCTTATTAAAAAAAGTTATTTTGCAGCCCAAATACGTTCCATTGCGGAGAAAAGTCCTCCTCTAATTGCTGAGAGGGTTTTGTAGCAGGAAAGAGTTCAACCCCTCTATGCCCCAATATGAATTGGCTGTTTTTCCAATTTTTTTTATATTCTCAGACAGATTAGACGTATTTTTTACTTACTCATCTCCTCACTATGTTTTTTTTAACCGACGATTAAGTGCTAAATCAGCACTTAGCAATTAACAATTTCTTTGGTCCTAGCGATAGGCAAACACAGTTTGCTCACTTATTATGAAATTTAATGGCAAATGCTAACGTGGATACTCAATACTCAATAATACTCAATAACTTTATTACATTCCATAGGTTACAAAAGGTGTTACATAGTTTTATGGTATCTCTATGGACCCTGATGTGCACAACAATATTATGAAGGAGGAACATTTATTTTGTTTTATTATTATTATTTTGGGGTATTTATATAGTATTCTCATCTGGTTGGGTTGAATAAATATTTTAAAGGAAATAATAAATAAACATAAATATATATTTAATATACTAACATAAATAAATAAATAATACATAAATAATTAAAAACCCAACCAGATGGAAACCCTCGGCAGGGGAGACCAAACGGCTGAGGGTTAGGGGGAAAGGGAGAGAAACCGGCGGACAATGCGGGCGGTATCGAGGAGCACCGCCTTCTGCATTTGAGCTTGGAGCGGTCCGTCACGGAGTCCCAGTCGCCTCAGATGACCCGAGAGGCTGACTGGGATTAATCCGTTCGCAGAGACGACTACAGGTATAATTTCGGTCGGCAGTCCACCCCACATGTCGGTCACCTCGTGAGCCAGGTCCAGATATTTTGTTCGCTTATTATTATTATTGTTAATTAATTATTTAATATTAACATTTATTATATTATTTAAACATAAACACATTGAATTTGAAATACGGTTATTATAATTGTTATTATTTAATTAATAATTTATATATACAAGGATTCCATTTATATTCTTGGTACGGCAAACGTGTGCAAGTATAGCCTGTACTTAATCGATTTTTTAATGCCGAAGTTACCCTATATATACGACTATATTCACACAAGTCAAAGTTAGAGATGCATAGTCAACCCTGAGGATTTAGATGAAATGCTTTTTTACCAGTGAAAAGGGTATCTTGCTCTCGTCGTTCATCATAAAACAAACACCAAAAACACAGTAGCATTATGCCTGTTATTTTACGCTGGTATTCCGAGAGAGAAGTGGCCCTTCCCCTGTCGGGCCGACCCATTCGTACTGCAGGTATAAAATAGCTGCAGCGAGGCTTTACCTTATTCACTATTCATGTTGCTTATTATAGATCTTTATTATAGGTTTTTATTTCACACATCACACAGTCCACATGATGGTAAGTAGATGCTGTGGCCCATAGACATCTACATTTATCCCCAATTAAGAATCAAAGCATAGATGCGTTGTCACCCCTGACGACTAAGATGGAATGCCTCTTTTCCAGTAAAAAGGCTCTCCGGTTCTTTATACTCACCATACGAAAAACAGCAAGAGTTAAGCTGCTACTTTATGCTATATTATGTGAGCCACAATGCAGCTATATTATCTAGTATTATGAGTCAATATTTCGAGCGCTTTCCAATCTACGGTCAAGTACAGTGCCAGCGTATCAAGAGGTAAGTACGTAAGAGGCGACAGAGGAAAATTGAAACAAGAGACTGTCAGTAACATCTTCCTTATAACAGCTCGTAACAAGCGTGGCAACGATGGCAAAAATTCTCCCTTTGATACAAGCATTTTGATAGGCTGTAATTATAATAGCATAGCCTAGGGGCTATTATAATTACAGCTTATATTAACTACAGCTTAGGAGCTATTAATGTTTAGTCTGAATAATTAATTGAAATAACGAACCAACGTTGCGTATAATTATACCCCTAACACAAATTAATGGAGTTATACAATTCTCCATTCTTTGCGGATGAACGGAGAAAATTGGTATAAACGAATTAAAAACCGAAACGTTTTAATTCACTGTGGATGTGAGAATTTAGCAAATTAGTACTCCTCATTTAGCGAGCGGACAAAATTGAAGTTTTATAATATATTTAAAATGTGGTGTATTTTTAATGCATATACTTACTTAGATTTTCACATTTAATTTTCGGTTTTAAATAGAAAAAAAGAAAGAAAGAACATGTTTATTAATTTCTGCACCTTAATTTTAAAAAACATTCATTTTACAAACAAAAAAAATATATTTATAGAAAATATAAATAAATTTTATAAAATATTTAAAAAAATGGATTCCGGCATCAAAAAGGCTAAAAGGCTAAAAGGTTATGTGGGAGACCACACAACCAAAAACTAAAATTTTTCGTTCAGTACTAAAATAATTTTATGAAATAATTTTTATTGTTTAATTTTGATTAATTATTAATCGGTTACCGCTTCTCCGTTGGGCTATGTTGGTACACAATCTCACTTGTACGTTAAATATGCATTGTATAAATGTTATATGAAAATTAAATAATAAAAATTATTTCATAAAATTATTCTTGTACTGAACGAAGAGATAATTTTACTTTGCATTTTCTACATATAGAGGAAAGCTGTATCCGCACTTAGGAAACTCGTTAGCTTGTGTAAGTCACTAAACACACTACAATTATCAAAGCGCTTAGACGTGTCTTAAGTGAATTTCAACTTGAAGACTTTCAACTTCAAGTATATAAAGCATTGAGGTAAGAGTTACTTCTTGAAACTACATAATTTATGTGAAGTTGTTAAATTTAATTTAATTTATTTAGAATTAAAACTATTTAAAAAATTAAGTTCAACCTATTATCATGTGTGAAATAATAATAATAGAGTCCTCCAGGCCGAATATCGGCCACGGCGGCCTGTCACAACGAAGTCTAGCCATCTGCGCACGACAGGATTGTAGCACTCGAGATGATTCACAAGCGCAGATGCAGTCTCCATTCCTTTATTCTCGTAGTCCGATGGGCGGTAATCCGACACGACCGGAGAGAGGTCAGGCACACGAACAAAGGTTTTACGTGGTTTCCGTACTCAGGCGTGAAATACTGCCATCTTCCTGACTCCGAGCTGTTGCTGAGAATTTCTTGACAGAAAAACTATAACTGTTATTGTTTCGCCCAACCCTGGATTAAAAGGGGACCTCACAATCAGTAGTCTCCTTTACGACCACTAGACCAACGAGGCAGTGATGTGTGTGAAATTTAGATAATCAGCAGTCCAATTGTGCATGTAATTTCGCACGCACGCACAACACATAAAGTAATCAGGCATCTGTCATTGTAGTCGTAACAAAGAGTGGCTTACAGTTTTTTTTTTATATAGAATAAGGATGACAAGCGAGTGCACAGTCCATCTGATGGTAAGTGGATGCTCTTGCCCACACATATACACAGCACATCTAATCTCGATTAAGAATCAAAATGCAGATGCGTTGTCACTCCTGAGAACTAAGATTGAAGTCTCGTTTTCAGTGAAAAGGGTCTCAGGTTTTCTGCGCTCACCATACGAAACACAGGAGCATTAAGCTGCAATTTTACGCTAGTATTTTGTGAAAGCGTACTTCCCGGTCGAACCGACCAATTTGTGCTACAATCATAATATAGCTGCAGCATGTCTCTGCCACGTAAGTTAATGTTGCAAATCCTGTTAGTAGTGTTATTTTTCTTAATTTAATAAATTAGCTCCTAAGATATGATTCCAGATCCAATATAGACCCGAACGCTTACCATTAAATCATGCAAACGACGTTTCAATCCTATAATAAATTTTACCATTGAAATATCTTTAAAATAATCTCAAATATCTTTTGTTATTCTAGTATCACATACATCATACGAATATCTTGCACCGTTTGACACTGATTTAGTGCTGTGATTTTGATTTATATTTGTCCTAAACAAAAATATAGAAACTGCGGAGTTCTTGCCGTAAATTTTACAGTACGCGAGCACTCCTAGTTCGATCCCCGCCGCCACCAATTTAATTTTAATTTTAATTATAAGTGCTGATTTACCAAGTGCTCAGCGATGAAGGAAAACATTGTGAAGAAATCTCAATGTCTGAGGACTTAAATATTTTGGGACATGTGCAGCCGCTCACGCTGCAGCAGCGTAAGTTATTGTTTCATATTATGTCCCTACTAAATGAGAGACAAAGGCCTGTCCCTATCTGTGGGAAGTATATAGGCTGTAACTTTACTAGACTGTAACTTTATAGAATGTAACTTTGTGTACGGTTATATAAAACTAGCTTTTGCACGCGACTTCGTCCGCGTGGAGTTCGGTTGTATCGCGCCCGTGTGTAAAATAGTCTGCTGGTACAAGCCATAATTATAACAGGATGTCGCGGGCAAAAGCTAGTAAACTACAAAACTTCTTTATACACCACATTTTTTTGGTAATCTATTACTGTGTGCCAAAATTATCAGACTACTGGGCGAGCTTATGCGTGAGCAAGCCACATAGAAATGCCCGTGTGAAAAACAATTTTCTCTCAAGTCTATACCCGCAAATTTTAATGTCTGCCCTTGTGATTTGTTTATGGTCATTGCAAAGCAGACTTTGAGGGGAAACTGTATTCGTTTGAATTCAAAGGGAAGATCATTCGGGATCAAGGAAATTCTTGGTACTAATACAGTTCCCCTTGCGCACATCCAGTTATAATTGTGGCTTCCACTACATTGCAGATGTAACGCTTTTACTTTTAGTCTGGTTCCTTTGCACAGTTGAGGTTTTAAATTTCGCAACAACATAAACAGGAGTGCCCACGCGAAGAATAAGCTTATGATGTGGAAGACCCGATGGTTTCAGTGAATTAAGAAATTCGACAGGGTAGTTAATTGCGTCATCTGTATTGACCACAGAGTCTATTGACGTGTACACCATTTCTTCCTCCTCAATAGACGTTAACAGTATATCGTTAATTGCCGCTGCTTGGTCGTTTTTCGGGGTTAGTATGGCACGTTCACACAACCATTCCATTGGCTTATCGTGGATATGATCAATATCTGGGCATATTTTGGATATTAACTCCTGTAACGTAAATACAACTGTGCACAAATTATCAGGGATGGTTATCATTCCGTCATTTATCGGGTAATCACCGTTGCCGATTTCAAGTAGGAGATTCGCAAATCCACCAGCAGACTCTTTTTCTCCTAAGTGTACCCGCATATTTTTCGAGAGCTTAAGGATTTTAATTAGAGGCCATAAAATAGATCTCTTAAGACACGCCTTAACTTCATCTGCTCTAGTTCCTTTTGGCACTACTGGTAGAGTCTGTCTAAAATCTCCAGCCAGCAAAACCGTTACACTACTCATTGACTTCTTATTTCCTCTTATATGTTGTAGAGATCTGTTTAAAGCCTCTACGCCACCCTTATGAGCCATGGTTATTTCACCCCACACTATCATTTTCGTATGTTTTAGTACGTCAGCAAAATTACTTTGTTTCGATATATTACAAATGAGAGTATCAGCTGTTGTTAAATTGTGATGTTAATCGGTGAAAAACCATCGGAATTGGATCCAAAGGAAATCATCTGGATACAGGCATGATATTTACGAATATTATAATCTGGGTGTAGATCATTAATCAAACTAAAGAGTGGTTCAGATAGTTGTTTCAACCGATCAAGTTGCACTTTTCCAGCGCTGCAACACATACCAGGTGTATCATCCTTCCATTTCAGCGCATTGCACCACTGACACTTGTATTTCATAGAACCCAAGGCTACACTGCTGTCAGTTCTATAAGCAATATCAGGGTCATACTCCATAGCGGAATGGACCTTGTTTTTCCATAAACGCAGTGTAATGTTTTCCTCATACCGTGACTGAATTGCTCTATGCACTTCTGAATTCGCAGTTTGGTAATTTGCAACAGCTTGCGGCCATTTCTATTGTGTGTCAAAACTGAAAACCTAGGCCAATCATTTACCTCAAATCTAACAATTTGTGAACGCACCACCATCGCATTTTCTTGGGTTCCGTACATTAAAAATGAAAGAGCACGAAACAAACAGGTGCCGTCACCTATAATGGGGACGACAGTATGTTCTTCCATTTTTCCTTTAATATTAAGAGTTTCTGCCATAATTTTTTCAGTGAGAAAAAATACTTCTATCAACAAAACCTAATCACAAAGCAAATCGAATTTCAAGTTTGAACAGTGGTTGTAAGAAAGACAAAATCAAGCAACTAATCCGAAACACGAAGCAAATCTTCAACCGTAAGAAAACAAACAAAGTCGAAGTCTAGTCAAATATCCGTTTACAGTGAATAGGTACCGTATGTGGTACTGGTTGTAGCGCTCTTTCACCATTCACTTTATATTAGTTCGAAAAAACACAACGTTCTTGTCCTTTTTGTTTTATGTTTTTGTGTCATCATCATCATTACAGCCCTTCACAAGTCCACTGCTGAACATAGACCTCCCCCAAAAAATGCCACAAAGCACGGTCCTGAGCCACCTGCATCCATCGACTTCCTGCATGTCTTACCAGGTCGTCACTCCATCTAGTGGGGGGACGCCATACACTTCGTCCGCCGGTACGAAGCCGCCACTCGAGAACCTTTTTTCCCCATCGGTTGTCGGTTCTTCGAGCTATATGGCCGGCCCATTGCCACTTCAGCTTACTAATCCGTTGGGCTATGTCGGTCACGCTGGTTCTACTGCGGATAGCCTCATTTCTAAGTTTATCATGCAGTGAGACTCCGAGCATAGCCCTCTCCACAGCTCGCTGAGCGACTTTGAGCTTCCTCATCCGGCCAGCAGTGAAGGACCACGTCTCAGTTCCGTATGTCATCACTGGCAACACGCACTGGTTGTACAGCCTCGTTTTCAAGTTTTGAGGTATACCTGACGAGAAGATGTGCCGTAATTTCCCGAACGCTGCCCAGCCGAGTTGAATCCGTCGATTGACCTCTCGGTCAAAGTTGGACTTACCTAGTCGGACTATTTGTCCCAGGTAAACATACTCGTCAACAACTTCGAGCTTAGTGCTCCCAACAACTACTGGCATAGGTGTGACATGGACATTAAACATGATCTTTGTTTTGTCCATGTTCATCTTAAGACCTATCCGTTGGGAGGCACTATTGAGGTCATTGAGCATAGTGCTTAGGTCCTCCAGCGATTCTGCCATAAGGACTATATCGACGGCAAATCGAAGGTGAGTGATGTACTCGCGATTGATGTTAATACCGTATCCTTTCCAGTCCAGAAGCTTGAAAACGTCCTCCAATGCAGCGGTGAAGAGTTTCGAGGATATAACGTCACCCTGTCTTACACCTCTCTGCAGTTGGATAGGTTTCGTACTCTGTTCTGTACTCGGATAGCCATCGTAGCCCTACTGTACAAGCACTTCAGCACTTCGATATACCGACAGTCAACTTGGCACCGCTGAAGGGACTGCAGCACCGCCAAATTTCAACGGAATCAAAGGCTTTCTCATAGTCCACATACGCCAGACATAGTGGCAAATTGTACTCCTCGGACTTCTGTACAATTTGCCGAAGGGTATGTATCATGTATCTGGTCTATGGTGCTAAAGCCTTTTCGGAAACCGGCTTGTTCGGGGCTGGAAGTCGTCGAGTCTGCGTGCGAAACGATTCGTAATGACTCTCGAAAACAGCACGTAGACGCGGCTCAGAAGGAATACGGTCTGTAGTTCTACAAGAGAGCGTTGTCGCCTTTCTTGAATAACAAGACCACCGCACTTCTGCTCCACGCCTCCGGTGTAATGCCACCATGTAGGACGGAATTAAAGAGCTTCTGAAGGACTTCAAGTACCGGTTTTCCACCCGCTTTCAGAAGCTCCGCTGTAATTCCATCCTCGCCTGGGGCCTTGCCGTTTTAAGGTGCTGAGAGCCATTCTAATCTCGCTCAGACTGACGTCTGGGATATCATCGGAATAGTGTCGGATAAGACTCGCTCTTGGATCGTTACTCACACTTGCGTGTGGCTCCAACGATGATGTGTACAGCTGCCCATTGAACCTCTCAATCTCACTCAAAATCTCAGGTGTCCCGGAAACGACGCTGCCACACTCGGTCTTCAGCTTCGACAGTTGGCTCTTTCTGGCAGATAGATCTCTAGCAAAGACTTTGGAGCCCTGGTTCCGCTCGATCGCTTCTTCAATACGAGCTGTATTGAAATTGCGCAAGTCCCGCCGCATGCATTTGGAGATCTGTCTGTTCAGTTGCCTGTATTCTGTCATATCTACTGAAGACTGCAGCTTCATATCCCGTCTAACAGCCATGAGATTAAGAGTGTGATCGGAGAGTTTTTGTGTTCTTCTGCGGCGGGTCTTGCAAAACTTAGCTCCGACCGCATGGACAGTTTCCACGAGCTTGTCATTCATATCGTCCACTGCATTGCAATCTTCTAGGCACTGAAAACGGTTTCGTAGTTCGAGCAGAAAGGTTTCGGGACTTTGGATTAGAGCACGAGGGGGACGGAGCGTTGACTTCATTAGATGTGACCTCTCCAACTTTTCTCTCATGTTTTTGTGTAATAAAAGTATATTCTATTCTATTCTAATAAATTAAGTTTAAAATATTTATCAATATCATTTACGTTGTTTACGACCCAAAAACCTTAAAAATGACACCCAAGTCACCCAACCCATGATGATTTTTACATACTAACATAAATCCGTCCATCCTTCCATCCATCTTGGTTTCAAACCATAATCGATGCCATTTTCGTAATTAACGTCCCAAAAAACCATAAAACGACACCCATATTGACATTTCAACCACATCGCACCCCCACAGGGGATGATGGTAGGTATTTCCCGTCTGCTACGTTGGATTTTGAAATAGTTATTGTTTTCGTAATCAGCGACCCGATAAACCATAAAAACGATACCCATGTTGATTTTCAGAATTTATCACCCCCTTTCCACCTTTTAGGGGTTGAATTCTGAAAGAGCCTGAAACACTTGTGTACTCATTTGTTGATAGGAATACTCCTGTGAAGTTTCGAATAAAATGGTTTAACTAATCTTGTTTCCCCATACAAACTTTCAACCCCTTTTTCACCCCTTAGAGGTTGAATTTTCAAAAACCCTAGGACATGTGATTGTTTATTTCTAATCGTTAACCTAAAAAAAGTTTCAGGCTTCTAGCTCTAAAAATGACGGACTTCCATACAAAATTTTAACCCGTTTTTCACCCCCTTAGGGGCGAATTTTCAAAAATCCTTTCTTAGCGGATGCCTACGTCATTACAACTGTCTGTATGCCAAATTTCAGCGAAATCCGTTCGGTAGCTTCGGCTGTGCGTTGATAGATGAGTCAGTCAGGTTTGCCTTTTATATATATAGATAAGGCGCGTGCAAGCACATTAAATTCTAGTTCGTTGATAGACTTGAGCAACCAGGACACTAGCAAGTACTATTGAACAACTGTTTGTTTTTCTTTTGTTCTTTGTTGTTCTTGAGAACCCCCTCCTACCTAGGATTTTTTCCTTTTCCTGTTGTAGTGGCAGTTTATAAACATAAATTTCACAAAGACAAACATCCAACCCCGGTAAAATCATTTCTATGGCATACAAATATTTTTACAATGTGGGGTTCAAACCCGCAAACCTCAGCGCCGCAACTCAATGCTAGCCAATGCGCCACGGAGATGTCATACAACTACCATTTCCTTATACGGCCGCCGCATCCCTTGGAAGCAATAGGCCAAATATCTTGGCGTCACGTTCGACTTCCGCAAGAGTTTCGCGAAACACATAAGTGTAGTACGCAACAGAGCAAAGTCAGTCATTGGCCATCTCTCTTGTAAACAGCCATAGCAAACTGTCACTAAGACAAACTCCACGTGCACAAAACCTGCGTTAGACTTATTATGTCTTACGCAAGTGTAGCCTTCACGCACACGTATAGAACCCACCTATACGAACTACAGAAAGTCCAAAACTTTTTCATCCGAAAAGCCACCGGAGCACGGTGGTATCAACGGAATTCAGATTTGCATAATGATTGTCAACTTCCCTCTATCTCCGAAAATGTTAAGATGTCAGCGGTACTTTGATATCGCTGAAACCTATCCAAACCCGCTAGTGGCAAATGCAGCCAACTAAGTCCCGATAGCAAACGGCGCACCCACTTTTCGTAGACCGCTAAACATAACTATAGAACCACCACGTCCGCTCGATTCCGTCGACCCAAAAGTCGCAACGTGGGTGTAGTGGAGGTGGTAGCGACTGTGCAGTGGGAGAAAACAAGAAAGGAGGAAAACAGGACATTTTATCACCGTTTTATTTTTCGAATGGTTCTTAGATAATATATTTTCATATTTTATTAATCATTTAAATTATTGAATATTATTCTTAAATGTAATGAAATCGATTAAATATCTCAGACACTTTGACTGCCTCGTTGATCTGACTAAGAACCGTTAGAAAAATAAAACGGTGAACAAATGTCTTGTTTCACTGCTACCTCTAAAATCTATACCACTACACCCACCCAACATTACTGCTCCCAGCACCAAACCAACCTTTTTACTAGGAAACACACTGCCGTCGATAATAGGAAACGTGTTTCGCCTCTGATTGAGGCATTATATGGAAAAGTAGACTGTGCGTTTGCTAACAACCAAATGAAGCTCAATCACGCGGAAGTTACGTCTGATGCTATTTATTAATCGATATATTTAAAGTAGTACGAATGATGTTGTGACCAGGATTAAAAAAGGAATACGTCGGTGGTTTGGTAATGTAGAAAGAATGAACGAGGAAAGAGTGACAAAGAAAATTTATTTTGCAGAAGTGAACGGCAGAGTCAGCAAGAGACGCCCTAAACGAAAGTTTATCAACCGAATTGGCGATATATTAAATATGGTCCGGATTAAGAGTACCCTTAACTGATGAGCATGTATGCGTAGGTACGATAGAGGTGTGTCAGGATCGTACCAAATGGAAGTCCGTAGCCTCTGCCTACCCCTCTGGGTGATAGGCGTGTGTATATACAGATATAGTATAGTACGAATCACAGCTTCTGCAGTGCTTAAGTTATCTATCAATCCATCCATTACACCCTACAAAAGTCTACTACTGAATATAGGCCTCTCCCATAGTTTGCCTCATAGAGGATATTGCTATAGTTGCCACGCTTGGAAGTCGGGTTGACAACCGCATTCTTTTATTATTTTGAGTTTTATCAGGAAGATGCTGCTGCACATCACCTGTTTAATTTTCCCTCTGTCGCCTTTTACGAAACCCACGGGAAGATATGGGGTAGTAGATATTCTTACACCGCCACTACACGGTTTGCTTAAGACATAAGACACTTAACTTAGCGGTTAAATAATTCACATAGTTGAAAACCTAGTTAATTATTTAAACAAGCAAACAATTTAAAAAATTGAATGAATATTAAATTCACACCTAATTAGCGAACTTATACAGCCCTTAACAAAATAAACAGTAACTCGATTTAATAACTCGGTAGTAACTTTTCGCAAAACAAAAGTTAATAATTAATAAACTTTAGTGCTATAATGAGACGAGGAAAACCTTCAAGACTCACAAGTTTAAAACGAAGTTGTTATAAAAATATTTTTGATACCATAACATACTCAGCGTTAACATCATGCAAGATAAACTTCTCTTACAGCATACTTTAAATGTAGATGATGATTTTAACATTTAAGCTAGAATTATTTTGCTGTATCAAAATTATTTTATTTCAATATATTCATAATCATTTTTAATCGTAGTTTAATGACAGATGTTTAATGCAATTAATTAATTTCCATTAAGTGTTTATGTCGACTAACAATCACATCGAGGGAAGCAGATCGGCTGCGTGCGCATCACGTGCCTATGACATGTGCGTTGGGTCAGTTACAAGTGCAGTTCGTGGACATTTGCAGCAAACTTAATACAAAGATACGTTGACTGCTTCGTTGGTCTAGTGGTCGTAAACGCGGTTGCCGATCATGTACTAATTATATTGGGTTTTTTCTGTCAATAAATTCTCAGAAAGCAGCCCGTAGTTAGGAAGTTGGCGGTGTTTCACTCCCGTACCTCGGTAAATACGTAAAGCCGTAGGTCCTCCGCCTGATCTCTCCGGTCGGGTCGGATTACCGTCCCATCGGACTAGTAACAGTGGGGGAATAGAGAGTGCACCTGTGCTTGCGCATACACTTGAACACTATAATTCTGTTCTGCGTAGATGGCTAGTCACCGTAGAGACTGGCCGCTGTGACCGAAATTTGGTCTGAAGGACATTATTCATTACAAAAATACGTTACTACAGGTGCATTTTCAATCCTGAGGACTCAGATGGAATGCCTTACAGCCTATGATTACACAGGTTTCTTATATTCTTCAGAACAGAACACAGCAATGCAAGCACTTATGCTATTGTGGCTGTTTCCACATATTAAAGATGCTATTTTTGGCGTGGCATATAATAACGACGATTTACTTCTATAAGCTATAGTCAAGAATATTCGTGACGGCAATCAAAGTGTCAAATATACTGCTTTTAGCAAATTGTCAGAGTAATGCCAGCGATATCTTGGTGTAACGGAAGGTCACATGTACTTTGTGTACACTAGCTTATAATAAAATAATATTTTTGATATTTTCCCTCATCATTAATTTTGTAGGAGGAATTTGTTCCGCACAACCTAATATATCTCAAAGAATTAAATTACAAGATATTTAAAAAGTTTTTGATGGCTTTTAGGTGACAAAATTAAGATTATACGTAACGGGACTACGCTTATAACACATTCCAAGGAAATAATCGCCGCTTTGAGCGGCTTTTAACGCGATAAAAACTGTTTTGCATAATTGCGGCCATGTGTCTCTGTCGTGAGAAAGAGTAACTTAGTTTAAATTCTCATTTCTACAATTTCACAGTTCTCGACTTTACTTTGTTAGTTGAAAATTGAGATACTCGTAGTTCTTTGCCATAAATAGTTTTCTTCTCCCTTTGTGTTGTAGAATGTTCACTATTACACGTGAATGCCGAAAGACATAATATAAATGTTAAGAAGAACAAATTATATTTTATTACATAAATACCTACTAATATATAATAAAATATTATATATATATATATATATATATATATATATATATATATATATATATATATATATATATATAATATTTTATTACATAAATACCTAGGACAAACTAATCAAGAAAAAGCGTTTTAATTACACGCGATTACGAGCGCCATCTAGCAGGAGACAGCTGAAGTCTTTCGTTCTGTTAATTCCAATTTGAACTAGAATAAAATGAATTAAAAATAATATTTTATTATATACAATATTAAAATTACAATAAAAAAAACTAAAACTAGTAACTTAATTATCTTACAGTCCTACTCCCCGCGGTCTCGTGCCAAGAACGCTGGCTGCGTTTCCCCGCTGAATGGCTATAATTAGCCTTTGAGCGAGAAAAGAACCAGCCAAATCGCCGCTCCTAGTCGGATTCCTACGGCGATGCGCAAGCTTTCCCCATCAAGTAATGTGCCGATATTACTTGATGGTAAAGCGTGTAACCAGTGACTAGATTCCTTAGTCGAAACAGCTAGAAGGCATGCCTTATCTCAGTAACTATAGAAATTATGAAACAAATCCTTCTGCACAATCTGTTCGAACGGAATATCCCACTGTTTTTGTTGGTTAACTTCCAGTGAAACATTTTCGCCAGGACAGATCGTTTGCCATATCTGCCCTGCCTCCTTAGCAAAGCACAGGTCTACTTTATTATTTAAAATTGTGTTACATAAATCACTGACACTATGCACGGAAGCAAGGAAAGCAGGCAATGCAACGCTATAAAGATTCCTCACACCAATACCACCAAATTTTATAGGTAAAGTAGCTCGAGTCCATGCTGTTGTATTTAAAGTTAAATTTAGAATTTTTTCTATAGCTATTTTAAGATTATTATCAATATCTTTTAAAATATCCGAATATTTCCAGACTGGACTCGTGAGGAGTAAGTATGTCAAGGAGACAATATTTTAAAATAGTAAGAGCAATGTGGGGGTTTAATTTATACAATTTATCAACGTGGTTTAAAAACTGATCAAATTTTGTTTTCAAAACAGTTTTAATACTATCGAAAAA
Organism: Parnassius orleans; assembly: GCA_029286625.1. Lineage (NCBI taxonomy): Eukaryota > Metazoa > Arthropoda > Insecta > Lepidoptera > Papilionidae > Parnassius > Parnassius orleans. The sequence goes on along the minus strand of JAGSMP010000334.1, from coordinate 268,315 downwards.
CAATGGGGCACCTAGCAGGTATAGTGATTCCGTGGTGACAGTTTTTATTTCTGAAGAAATATGATTGAAATTTTGAATTAAAGTGTCTTTGTGAGAAGTAGATAAATTATTGGAAAAAATATTTCACATTTATTGTTATTTTGCTCGAGACCAATATTTTTAAAATTTCGAAAAATATGAGTAAGATCACTGAGGACGTCATCTGTTCTACCTCTCAGTGTACCGTCGTCCAGGTACCAGATATTCAGCTTGGATTTCAAATTTGAAATAATGGGTTGAATTCCCAAACTGAAAAGTGCTGGACCCAGTGGGTCACCCTGCTGAACACCGACAGCAGAATCGATAATATGGTTTTCGTAAAACAAGTTAGTATTTTGACTGTAACATTGCCAAACGTAATGATAAATTTCAGGGGTATTGTTAGCCACTTCTTTCCCTTCTTTACCCAATTGATAAAGTTAAAAGCATTCCTTAGGTCGACCTTCACAAGAACATCTGCATCAGAGTTTGTTAAAAATGTACGCACTGAATGTACCGCCACCTCACAGCCACCTCTAGTGCCAAAGCCTGAGTAAATAGGCTGAAATTTTGTCTTAAGGTTAGAGATTATGTACGTGCAAGCTAATTTTGAAGTTAAGCGTCGAAATTTGGAACCAACGGCAATAGGACGGATATAGTTATCCTTTCTTTAAAGGCACATAATCTTGCCCCATAGAAGAACGCAATGAAATTTGGATTAACATTACCAGAAAACATAAAGTTACATAATTTTTTAATGTCATTAAGAAGTACTCCGCCGGCATCACCGGCAGAAGCGCTTAGAAGATCTTTAAGATGTTTAGGCGTAATTCCGTCAATGCCGCCAGCAGAGCCATTCGAAAATGACATAATTGCTTCTAAAGTGTCTTTTTCAGAAATTTGTAAAGATTGCATAGATGCCTTGGGAGGCAGCGGTAAACCCTGAGAAAGATTGACCGGAAGATGCTTCTGACGAAGGCTTTGAAGAGTTTCGACATAACGAGGAGCCAGGATGTCGTCTGAGAATAAAATACGGGATGCATTTTTTAAGTCGCCATCCATTACTTTCGACTCAACTACTTTTTTTAAATCAAATTTAGGACGTGGTCGAGATATATGAGTATTAATTGGGTAATCTAAATATTGAAAACATGTCTGTTTAAGTTGAGACGTAATTTATTTATTTATTGTTTTATCAAAATGAAAATGGGAATACGCGAAAGTAAATAATTTTTGCCAACTCTTTTTACTATTAGTGAAACAATTTTGAATAGTGCATGACAATGCTTTAGCAAGCTGCATTATCGCACCTCTAGGAATTCTTTTAACCACTGGTACATTACGATGGTAATTGTAGATTTGCTCCGAGAAAATGGAAAAATTTGTGTCATTAGAGGAATTACTAATAGAGTTATGAATTTCTACGGTAGGCTGTGAAGCCGAAATACTTTTACTATGGCATCGTTTAATATGTATGTTTAATCCCCTTTTACCTTTAAACAGCCTACCGTCGGTACAATTTTGACACTGTAGGAAATCCGGCTGTGAATGTAGCGGAGCGGAGATATTCATTAACTATAATTGAATTGTGTGCTAGCTACGATTTCGAGCGTTCGAAATTTAATTAATTTTGAATAAAATTTGATTGATCGAGAACGCGATTCTATTGGAAGTAAGTAGACAAATTATTAAAAGCAAAAACTACCGGAGATATATTTTAAAGGATGGATCTTCGACACCTGCCGAGCTTATTGCCGACCTTGAATGTCAATCAGACATGTCAACTTCGGTTGTTCGCCACTTTCAAGCTCTGAGTATTTACACATTGTATCGTCAGAGAGATCCAGATTTGCTTGTCGCTGTTTGATCCTAACACCATCAACATCATCATTACAGCCCTTCACAAGTCCAATGCTGAACATAGGCCTCCCCCAAGGAAAGTCACCAAGCACGGATCCTGAGCCACATGCATCCATCGACTTCCTGCATGTGTTACCAGGTCGTCACTCCATATAAAAGGGAGACGCGCCACACTTCGCCTGCCAATACGAGGCTGCCACTCGAGAACCTTTTTTCCCCGTCGGTTGTCGGTTCTTCGAGCTATATGGACGGCCCAATGCCACTTCACGGCCATTGTCACTCTGGTTTTACTACGGATATACTCATTTCTAAGTTTATCCCGCAGAGAAACCCTAGCATAATCCTCTACATAGCTCGCTGATCGACCTTGAGCTTCCTCATACGGCCAGCAGTGAAGAACCACGTATTAGATCCATAAGTCATCACTGGCAACACGCCCTGGTTGTAAAATCTCGTTTTCAAGTTTTTAGGTATACCTGACGAGAAGATCTGTTGTAATTTCCCGAACGCTGCCCGGCCGATTCGAATCCGTCGATTGACCTCTCGGTCGAAGTTGGACTTACCTAGTCGGAATATTTGTCCCAGATGACTCTCGAAAACAGCACGCAGACGCGGCTCAGAAGATAGCTCAGAAAGAAAAAACAACATCACCGCACTTCTGCTCCACGCCTTAGGAATAGTCCTACCATGGATGAAGGTATTAAAGAGCTTCTGAAGGACTTTAAGTACCGATTTTACACCCGTTTCCAGAAGCTTCACTGTCATTCCATACTTGCCTGAGGCTTTGCCGTTTTTAAGGTGCTGGAGAGCCATTCTAATCTCGCTCAGACTGACGTCCGGGATATCATCGGAATAGTGTCGGATAAGACTTGTTCTTGCATCGATTTGTACAGCTGCCTATAAAACCTCTCAATCTCACTCAAAATCTTAGGTGTCCTGGAAATGATGCTGCCACACTCAGTCTTCAGCTTCGATAATTGGCCCTTTCTGGCAGACAGATCTCGAACAAGTAATTTGGAGCCCTGGTTCCGCTCGATCGCTTCTTCAATACGAGCATTTGACGATCGGTCTGTTCAGTTGCCTGTAAGCTGCAAAATCTGCTGAAGACTGCAGCTTCATTTCCCGTCTAACAGCCATGACATTAAGAGTGATTGGAGAGTTTTTGTGTTCTTCTGCGACATATTTTGCAGAACTTAGCTCCGACCGCATGGACAATTTCCACGAGCTTGTCACTCATATCTTCCACTGCATTGCAGTCGTCTAGATACAAAATTGCATCACGCTAAAAGCGGGAGTGTTGATGATCGATGCCAAGCCTATGCATAAGCATTCCAGAATGTAAACGCTAGTGTATTTAAAAGAAGACCGATTCTGCTTTGTTCTACAAAAGAGTTATTGTCCAGAATCCTTGTCTTCAACATATCGAGTGACGTTCAATTACGCAGTATACTAGGACTTTTTTGACACCACCAATATGTCTTAGGGACTTACTTACTATTTCCTCAAATGCCGGCAGCATACTTGGAATTCCTCTGATGATGCAGATTTTCATCAGCAGCGGTGATTAGTTGAAGAAAACGAGTGAAAATGAGTCACACCTATGAGACAATCTATGGGGGAGGCCTATGTTCAGCCATAGATTTTTGATCAGCTGTAACGGTAGCGAAGACGAAATAACGAGGAAAAGTTCAAAATGAACAGCACTTATTAAAACATTTTCACGAAAGAAAGTAAATTGCAAAGCCTAAATCCTAGAAATCTTTTTAAACTTTACATGAATTATAATTAATTAAATTAAGGATAATTAATCTTTTGCATTTAATTAAGGAGACTTTGAATAAGAATATTCTGTGATTGAAACTGATTTCAATAAAATGTAACTTTGTCACTGTTCAATTACTATTAGACATAAACTTTTCTGCAGCAACGGAGCTCGTTTAAATCGTTATCTAGTCATATAAATAAAAGTCTGTCTGTAATTTTTTTTTATAGAAAAAGGGTGATAATTGAGCATACAGTCCACCTGATGGTAAGTGGTTGCTGTGGCCCATAGACATCTACATCTATCTTCGGTTACGGATCAAAATGCAGATGCGTTGTCACCCGTGACAACGCATCTGTATTTTGACTAAGATGGAATGCATCGTTTCCAGTAAAAAGGGTCTCCGGTTCTCTACACTCACCATACGAAACACAGCAGCGTTAAGCTGCTATTTTACGCTGGTATTCTGTGAGAGCGTGGTCCTTCCCGGTCGAGCCGACCCATTCGTGCTACAACTAAACTACTAATATAGCTGCAGCATGGCTTTACCACGTAAAAGCAACATTGAAATATCCGGCCTTTCTTATTAAGCTCTTTTTATTAAGCTAAGGGGTTTTAACATGGTATTATCGGTATAGGATCAGATGGCTAAATGCCGCTATATCCATACTAATATTTGTAACTCTTCGCCAGCCGATGTTTGGAAATTTCTAAAGGATTGCGGTCCTTCTCTTCTCTCAATGACTTGAATCTGCATTTTGTGTCTGCTACAGCAATGGACTCTGCAACTCGTGCTCAAACTATAGCTGATTTGGCTTCAATCCAATCTTCTCACACCTTAGTTTTCATTTCACCGGTTCATCAGGATGAGGTTATAAAGGCTGTGCTGGAAATCATTTGGGTTGTGATGAAATCAGTAGAGCTATGATAGTTAACATCTTAGAGTTTATTATACCAGCTGTAACGCATATTACAAATTTTTCTAGACTCTGGATAGTATCCAACCCTTTGTAAAAGAGCTATGCGTCTCCTTCCTAATGTTTCAAATCTATTACTCCTAACCACATCTATCTTGCCCTTCCTTCCCAAAGTTTTATAGGCCTGTGTATATAAGCAAATCTCCATTTCATATCCAAAATAACCTACTGAATGCTTATCAGTCTGGTTTAATATACGAATACGAATAGAATCTGAGTCATTAGATGCACGTTTATATTAACGTAGATACGTGTAAAATATTCATTTTATTATACAGGTTAGAGAAAAGATTAGCGACTATAAAATTAAACATGTTATTTATGATTTATGTATATATGACATATTTTAAATAATAACAATATTATTATTTTCCTTCTTCATGTTGCAGTTTAACATAAATATATACTAACAAACTACTAACCGTGTAGGAGCGATGTAAGAACCCACTACCCCATATCGTCCCTTGGATTTCGTAAGAGGCGACAGAGGAAAACAAACCGGGAAATGGGCAGCAGTGTCTTCCTCATTACAACTAGAAAATAAATTGCGGTTTTCAAGCCGCCTGCCAAGCATGGCAACTATGGCAAATATCCCCTTATGAGGCATTCTATGGGAAAGCCTAAGATCAGCAGTGGGCTTGGATAGTTGAAAATGTAAAAACAATTACTAACAAAAGAACACTTGCTTGAATATTTGCGTAGTTTACGAGTATGTATTGTACAGAGGTCAATGATTTCCATGCGTATTTGATTTTTCTCAATCATTTATTACCGTCATTTAAGAACATTTTAAAAGTCCACTGCTGAATAAACGCCTGTCCAATAGATTGCCTCATAAGAGGGACAATCGCCATAGTAGTCACGCTTTGCAAGCGGGTCGGCAACTAATTGGATTCCCTTTCTGAATATACGCATTCTATATTTTGATAGTAGGATTCATTTTTTGAATATGTGATGTTCGTATGGTGAGTGTATAGAATCCGAGACGCTTTTTACTGGAAACGAGGCATTCCATCTTAGTCCTCAGGAGTGACAACGCATCTGCATTTTGATCCTTAATCGAGGATAAATGTAGATGTCTATGGGCCACAGCATCCACTTACCATCAGGTGGACTGTGCGTTCGTTTGTCATCCATATTCTATAAAAAAATAGGAGTCCGTCTGGTTGGGTACCAACCTCTTAACTATTTCTGCCGTCAAATTGCTATTTGAAAGTAAGTCTGAAAGGTGTAGAGCGCTAGTAATTAAATGTGAATGTAAACTTCAGTGGACATTTACTGTAAATTCGTTATTTATTTCAGTTATATAAAAAACGGGGTTCATCAAAAAATTTCAAGGTAAAAACTAGAAAGTCTTTGAAATGGTTACGTTAAAGTCCCCATCTTCTATTCTTTTACTCCTAGTGATGGAAGTTTTTTTTTTTAAATATACTACCACCCCTATCTATATTAAATTCCCGATATATACTAATACTAAAGTAAAGCCTACTCCCTGGTAGCTTAAGAGCTAAGCGCTCGCTGTAAATTTTACAATACGTGAGTAACGTGGGTTCGACCCCGCCGGCAGCAATGAAATTGTTAATTGCAATTTTGGTGCTGAATTATCACGAGCTCAACAGTGGATGAAAGCAGGAAACCTGCATATGTAAAAAAAATTAATTCAAATAGTCCTAATCACGAATACTAATAACAAATAGTCCGACTAGGTAAGTCCAACTTCACCGAGAGGTCAATCGACGGATTCAACTCGGCTGGGCAGCGTTCGGGAAATTACGGCACATCTTCTCGTCAGGTATACCTCAAAACTTGAAAACGAGGCTGTACAACCAGTGCGTGTTGCCAGTGATGACATACGGAACTGAGACGTGGTCCTTCACTGCTGGCCGGATGAGGAAGCTCAAGGTCGCTCAGCGAGCTATGGAGAGGGCTATGCTCGGAGTCTCACTGCATGATAAACTTAGAAATGAGGTTATCCGCAGTAGAACCAGCGTGACCGACATAGCCTAACGGATTAGTAAGCTGAAGTGGCAATGGGCCGGCCATATAGCTCGAAGAACCGACAACCGATGGGGAAAAAAGGTTCTCGAGTGGCGGCCTCGTACCGGCGGACGAAGTGTAGGGCGTCCCCCCACTAGATGGAGTGACGACCTGGTAAGACATGCAGGAAGTCGATGGATGCAGGTGGCTCAGGACCGTGCTTTATGGCATTTTTTGGGGGAGGCCTATGTTCAGCAGTGGACTTGTGAAGGGCTGTAATGATGATGATGATGAACATACACATATCAAAACAATCTAGGGATACCTTAATCCTAAATTATTTACGACTTTATAGTTTAAAATCTTTTTAGTTTCCCCAAAAAGTTTATATACAGACTAGCTGTTCCCCGCGACTTCACCCGCGTGGAATTTTTTTGCGCGGAACCCTAAAATAAATGTAGCCTTAGTTACTCCTTATAACATTAGCTATCTGCCAGTGAAAGTCCCATCCAAATCGGTTCACAGGTTTTTGCGTGATGCGTGTTCACGCCAAAATAGCTCTAAATCTCTCTAGCAGATGACAGATTTTTTTCAGATTTACTTAACATTTATCGTTACATTTTGACCAATTTACACAATATCTTTATGAATAATAACTTGTGTGTTATTCTGATGTTTGAGCTATATTATTGTAAAGTTTCATTAAAATCCATTCAGTAGTTTTTGCGTGAAAGAGTAACAAACTTCACATTTATAATATTTATACAAATAAACAGATTGAAACCTCTTTTATTCTATTTTCAAAATTTAAAAACGTAAATTAAAAAAAAAACAAAAGAAAAAAAAATACGGATGCAAAGTTATTAGTAACTCGTTACTTTTTTTTATAGGATAAGCGTGACAAACGAGCACACAGACCACCTGATGGTAAGTGGTTGCTGCGGCTCATAGACATCTACATCTATCCTCGATTACAATTCAAAATGCAGATGCGTTGTCACCCGTGAGGACTAAGATGGAATGCCTCATTTCCAGTAAAAAGGGTATCCGGTTCTCTACACTCACCATACGAAACACAGCAGCGTTAAGCTACTATTTTACGCTGGTATTCTGTGAGAGCGTGGTCCTTCCCCGGTCGAGCTGACCCATTCGTGCTACAACTGTACTACTAATATAGCTGCAGCATGGCTAGAGTCACAATGGTGGAACATTTATTTACGTGGTAGACCACGTAAAAAAATATTCCACCAAAGGAAAATTAAAATTCTTCTACTAATATTAATTAATGAAAAGGGATTAGATTGTTTTTCTTTTTTGATTTGACGTGCCGTGTGAGCTTTAAAAGTCATGTCACGTCGTCATTTGAGTCGAGATGAAATGTTATGAGCCGTGGGCATGTTATAAAATGGTACTATTCAAGGCGTCGATGCTGAGGCCCTATACACCAGCCAAAACGTGATATCAAGGTTGTGGTCACGTTACCGCAGTACTGGGGATGTGGCTGAACGGCGCACGGGTAGATATCGTGTTACAACGCAGAGACAGTGTCGATTTCTCCAAATGACCCTCAGAAAACAACCCAATATCACAGCGATGCAACTACTACAAAGGCACCAGGAGGACCACAAGCTGTTGGTAAGCGACCAAACCGTGTGAAGGAGGTTGCATGACGACGAGAACGAACCCAGCTTGTTTGGATCCAAGGCAGCTTGACTGCACAAAAATACCACGAGGAGGTAGTAGAGCCTGTTATTGTCCCACACAGAATCCATATGGGTCAGGAATTTCTACTCATGCACGATAATGCTCCTTCCCATGCGGCGCGGCTGGTGTCGGCCGCTCTCCGAAACCACGATATTCAAGTTTTGGATTGGCCTGCACAGTCGCGCGACTTAAATCCTATCGAGCATGGCTGGGATATGTTACAACGAAAAGTTTTGAGAGATCTCCCGCCAAATTTGAGGACGGAATTATAACTTTACGAACACTTGCAAATAACATGGGACCTCATACCGCAGCAAGACATTGACAATTTAATTTTAAGTATGAACAATCGATGTCGATGTGTAATTAATGTAAGAGGTGGCAACACTGATTATTAATGATTATATTTTATAAGATTTTTTCAATTTTAATTAAAATTAATAGTTATCAAAGAAGAAATGAAGTTTTTTTATCATACTAATTTTCTACGGCGATTAAAAATATTTACATTTTTAATTAAAACAAAAAAATTACCTTAAAATAACCTATCATTCTTCCATTTACTATATCAGAAAATTCTTATATATATATATATATATTAGCTCGATCTTCAGCTACACGCATCCAGTTACTGCCAGCCGCCATGCGCAGATCGTCGCTCCATCTAGCCAAGGGGCGTCCCACACTACGTTTGCCTAAACGTGGTCTCCACTCTATGACACGCCTACTCAAACGGTTATCGCTTCTGCGACAAATGTGACCAGCCCATTGCCACTTCAGCCTGAAAATACGGAAGGCTATGTCGGTGACCTTGGTTCTCCGGCGGATTTCTTCGTTACGAACCTTATCCACCAGAGAAACTCCGATCATAGCTTCGTCAAAGACTTTCGCCTTCAAGCTTTGCGGTATGGGCGACGAAAAGACCTGACGAAGCTTCCCGAATGTTGCCCAGCCCAACTGAATCCGCCTATCGGCTTCTTTTTCGAAGTTGTTTTTATCTAACTGCACTATCTGGCCGAGGTAGATATACTCTTGAACAATTTCAAGAATCTCACCATCAACGATAATCGAATCTGGTATGATGTGACCGTTAAACATGACTTTCGTCTTATTTAAATTCATACGCAGTCCGACACGTTGAGAGGATTCATTTAGGCTGCTAAGCATGTCTTGTAGTTCCTGTAGCGATTCTGCTATGACATGATGAAAGATGTGCGCCATTTATATTGATGCCGCGTCCATTCCAGTTTAGCGTCTTAAAAACATCTTCCAATGCATTTGTGAACAGTTTTGGGGATATTGTGTCCCCCTGTTTCACTCCACGATGCAACTGGGTAGGTTTTGTAAGACCACCTTGTACTTGAACGGACATCAAGCTTGTGGTGTTTAAATGTCTCAAGACATCTATGTATCGCCAGTTAATCCGGCAACGCTGCAAGGAATTCATAACAGCCCAAGTTTCGATGGAGTCAAAGGCTTTATCATAGTCCACAAAGGCCATACAAAGAGGCTGATTATACTCATTCGTCTTCTGTATAAAACCCACTGCTCGAAACCCAGCCTGCTCGGGTGGTTGAAATTCGAGTCGAGTCGAGTCGAGTCGAGTCGAGAGATAAAATTAGGTCATGGATTCTCTAGATACTTACTTAGCGGCAAGGACATTTTCTTAGAAAGGGTTTACGTATTTATTTTGTTAACTACATACTCACATAGTAATAGCCAAATATAAAATATCTGCAACCTGGCTCTCCCACGTAAAATAATATAGTCAAAAATATGATAACGCTCCATCCAAAGTCCACCCCAGGTCAAAATATTGAAAATATCAAACAAGATAGATAGCGATGTTTGGCAACACGTATGTTCACCAGTTATATATATAAATACAGTAACATGATTGCTAGACTTAACTTTACTATTCATTTTTAATTTTAATGTCAGTTTACTATAAAATTTTATAATTATTGTAGTGAAGGCGTAATAGAATCTACTGTCGCTGGCCTATGTTAGTTGCTACTACCTGTAGTGACTGAAAAAAATTTACCACTTAAGGAGGTAAATAGAGGATGAAAATAACAAAACTATGTTAAATTAAGTGAAATTGTGATAATCCTAAGCCCCCTCAAAATGGTGAAAAAATAACTTTTAATAAAAAGAAAAAGCTGGCTTCAAAAAATTTTAAAGAATAAAATATTTTCACATCCTGGGAGCGTTAATTCTTCTACTTCTTCTAATATGGCACTTATCTCAGAATGTGACATATATTTATTTATTTTTCAACCGACTTCAAAAAGGAGGAAGTTTACAATTCGTCGGAATCTTTATTATGTATGTTCACCGATTACTCAAAGACGCCTGAACCGATTTGGAAATTTTTTTTTGTTTCAAAGTGTATACTTCCCAGGTAGTCCCATTTAAATTTTATATAAATCGGTCGAGTGGTTTTAAAAAAATCAACAATAAATTATACTTATATTGAAGTCGGTTGCACAAAATTTTAATTTTACTAATTTATAAACAAAATTTTATCTTCGCACTAGGATTTTCTCCTATATCGAGGAGGCATTGTAGATACATAAATGACACAAGGTATGCTTGTGCCAGAACCATTATTTGTAGGTCATACAAATATTTATTCCGTGCAACGAGCCACAGAATGAGAGTGCAATATAGCATTTAGTCTGCCCATTAAAAACCTTAACTGTTTTCTTTGTCTTCCCACCAGAGTCCATAGGTAGACATGGGTTTTATGAGGGTACAGAGGATTTGTCACAATCGCTATATGTAAGTAGGCGGTTGGAAACCACAGTGTCAGACGTATTACACCTTTAATATTATGCCCCGTAGTCGGTTTGGGTATTACATATCTTCTGCAAAACTTTGGTGACAGCGTCAAATAACACACAATCTCATTTCATCTCATGGAAAGGGAAATGGCGAAAAGATCTCAATAACGCATTAAAAATTAAAATATTAAAGACATTTGTAATTGCATCCTGCGTCATTTGACCTAGCGATATCTGGTTTAAGAGACCAGTGCTCTACAACTGAGCTAATGATCCAACAATAGGCGAAATAAAAATTACTTTTTTGTGGAGACTTTTTTTTCATTGTCATAAATATAATTTATCCATCAAGATTAAAAAAGAGCATTTAAATATAGAATGAAATGTAAATCGAATGTCTGAAAAATATATAGGTATTTGCTATTTATAGTTTTATAAATACCATACGTTTCATTTGAATGAAACCTACATACAACTATTTTTGTTGTAGTTTGAACTTCTTAAAGCGCGAAGCGGTAACGCTTAATTTAAAAATAGAAAAACTAAATAAACATGAATAGTATAAAAATAAACCCTTAGCTGGAAATTTAAATATCTGGTTTTTAAGGTATGATACAACTTTATTTTCGTAGCAATGGAACATCAATTTCATCCAAATGACACAACTATACACAACCATTTAAAAGTCTCAAGTGCGAAGAGCTTATATAAAATTCCCCCGTTAGCCTCTCAATCCCTGCCAATCTTAGTGGATCAAGACGTTTCGCAGTTGTAAAGATTCCAAAATAAGAAATAAATCAAGATATTTATTTAGCTCTATAGTGAAACAGCAAGAAAATCTATTGTATTTTTAGGAATTTTATCGATACGGATTTTTATTTCACGAGTAAACATTAATATTTGAAAACACAGGGCACCAAATGAATCAAACTTTTTTATGAAATATCCTAGCCACTTCGGCTTTGCCTGGTAGGATGTTATATTAATATGGCGTTATTTAGATTTAACATAATAAAAACCATTTATTTTATCAATTATTCCTTTCTCCCAAAAAAAAACTTTAAGTTTTTCGGATAAAATATAGTCTAGATTCCTCCTGGCATTGCTCTCCATTTGTTCGTAAGCTTTCATCACAATAGGTTTAGCCATTCCGAATATTAGCTCAGATAGACAGGAAGACCAAACCTTTAAAAAAGGGTTATTTGTGTTTTAATAGTATGCAAATAACCCATTGAGCATAATAGCAGCCAGTTATTTCAATGTTACAGACAGACACTTCAATTTTATTTATATGTATATATAAACGTAATGAATGAGGGCCAAAAGTGCGGTTACACCTAGGTTTAGTCAGCTATAACTTCATGAAGCCGATTGCGGTTGGTTAAGCTTAGATGTTTTCGATTTGTTCGAATAATTTATAAATATTAAAAATGTCCGCGGCTTTAGTCCCACTAAGGCGAGAAGCACATCACCAACCAACATTCCTCTTCCCCCACGACTCCACCAACGCGTATCCGGAGTGGGCTAGGGCCTAGCCCACTCCGGATTAGGTTTCTTTCTCGTTGTGATATTATGCAAGTCGCTATTGATGTCTTTTTTATTTTTAATACATATTTTACATCGCCACTTCTTTTTTGCTGCCTGATCCAATAGGCGGTATGTTTTTTCCGGATATCCATCACATTCTAATTCATACCTGTTTTTGCATATTGAACATAACGCAGTTTTTTTATGTCAACTATGTTTTTGCATTTGTAACATGTTAGTACCATAGACTTAGAATATACTGGCGTATAGACCAACACAGAGTGCAAGGGAGAAGAAAATTCCTTATGGTAAAAATGCAAGATAGAAAAGGATACCAAATCTCATGACTCTGTAACCGATTTTGAATGACAGGTCGGCACATGTCGGCACGCAAGAAATAGCTCCTAGATATTTTGTAATTTTTAATAGTGTAATAGTGGTTATTTTTAGTAAGTAATTTTTTTCCAAAATGGTTATTTGTTCTGTGAGTGACTGTGGTGTTAATTATAGAAATAATCCTGATAATTGCACATTTCACAGGTAAATTCTCAAGACGTCGTCAATGTTATAAAGCGTTTATTTTTGGTTAAAATTTATGTTATATACTGTTTAAAATATAGAATGTTTTCAATTATTTTGTTAATTTTGATATTTTGCAAAGAAAAAAGTCACGTTATTGATAATTTGCATGAATTTGGTAAATACATTTTTATACAAAATATTTTACATGTATGCTAGGGATTGACTCAACTATATCAAAATTAATGTCGATATTTATCTTGAATGTTTATAATGAATCGATAGACTTGCCCACACAACAAGAAAATAAATCCTCGGTTTGCGTTCTAAAATATAATTTTATTTTGCCGTTTGTTAAACAGGTTCCAAAAGTAAAAAAAGTAGAATAAAAACAATTTTATTAAAAGGAGTCATTTCCAGATTATTTGTACCAGTAAGTAAAATATTGTTATAATAAGACTTCAAAAATTGAACTTTTCAAACTTTAGACAAATATAGAGACAGATTTTTATACATTATAAAACTGTAGTACATTAAAGATAAAAAAAATCGTGAGATTATCCTATTTAAGCCATTATGAACCCAACTAAGTATCTATCTATCAACCAAAAAAATGTATAACCTTACTTCACCACCCGCACCTCACGGTCTCACTAGTGCAATATTCATAGCATCACGCTATTTTCCTCAAGGGGTTGAGCGGAGCTTCGGAACTTCGGATTATATTCCCAAGTCACAATGATAAAACTTTTAGCATAGTTAGGTATAGATATTTAGTAATGCTCCTGAAGCGCCACTAGACGCCCGCGCATGAGACGCGATAATATAAATTCCATAGTATTTGATAATCACAACGCTCGATGCCCGATTCATGCTTGATGACCGACGACATTGTGCCGAGGGCTTAAATAGCGTGGTTCATCCCCTACAGCGTAAGTCGTAGAGAAGAGGAACTCGTGGTTAAGTCATAGCTGCGCAGATAAATAGATCTGCGAGATTAAGTTGCGCTTGCCGCGGTCAGTCCATGAATGAGTGACCATTTTCTTAACATACCGAGATTGAGAGAATAGAGAGTGCATCTGTATCCTCAGACACTTGGTGCACTTTAATCCGTTAAGATCATTATGTTTTTAAAATTCATGCAGCTAAAATGATAATAAGTTTATTATTACTTTATACTTTTCAGGGACAGATGAAAGAATATAAACATGAAGCATGATGAAGCCTCATAAACATATTGGCCTTTAAACAGAGCAATCTTATTTGACTGATTCCTACAAGTTTCCTTACTTAAATTATTAAGTTTACATTCATATTTAAGTCGAATGTTAAAATAAACTTCCATAATGTATTTAATTATTAATTATTAAATGTTTGTAATTATCAAAAGTAATACTTATATGAAAAATAAGGCAGTCATTATGTATTCCGTGTCTCCGTTTTTTATTTCCCCATCAAAACATTTTATAAAATATATAAAATATAAATAGGTATATAATTAGTAAAGTATCTACCTATTTATATTAACAATATGTAAAAAAATAAATTCCGGGGAAATTGCCCACGGCAGTAAATATTTTTATCCAAAGATCATAGCTCGAAAATACAACTTTCCGATCTGATTCTTGGGGAGTTTTTTAAGTTTATCGGTAAAGTCACCTGGGGTTTTATACATTTCAATTAAAATCCAATAAAAGGCAGGTAGGTTCAGCTTATTCCCAAGAACATGTTATATGAATATTTTTTAATTATTTTAGAACTATCATGGTAAAATTCAGTAAATTTTTGAAGTTATTAAATTTCGTGCTCCGAACAATTTTTTTAAATGTTTTTACCGCTTCCTTAACAATCATTTTTCGATAGTCCTTGTAAGTAAAATGCTAACGCACACAATGACAATTCAAAATTGGTCACGCGTTTTCGGGCTGTCAGATCTTCTATACGCCAGTATATTCTACGTCTATGGTTAGTACTGCCGGCATCTTGTGGCCGCTATTGGTAGTTTTCGCGTTGATTTTAGACGTCATACTGTGTAATTACGTAGTTAAATGTTAATTATACTAAACACACAGAATTTCCTCTGTCCTTCAAAAGATGTCGCTGGTATTGATTTGTATATGACTGTACCTTCAAAATTTAAATTAACGGTTCTATATAATAATTATATTTGAACTTTTTTCAATAAGATTTGTTTAGTTGATGAATTGATAAATTTAAATGTTCAATTGTTGCTGAAATAAAACTTAACTTACTACACCCTCCAATGAATGTATAATTGTGTTTTCTATTATTTTGCACTAGTTTTTACACTTCACTTTTAATCGTTTGTTACTTTTGTTAAATTTAGGGTTTTTTTTTTCACAGATAACAGTATAGAGTTTATATTAACACCAACTATTCACAACTATTACACGAATTATATAAATGTGTATAAAAATATTTTTTTTAATATTTTTATACACGAGCTCGATGTTTACCGTGTCACTAGCGACATCTCTTCTGTTTTCATCTTATGCAGCGTCTAGCGAAAATTATCGGTATGGTTATTTGTTTTTACAATTAATATGAACTTAAATTAAATACTAGGTATCTTGTATCTAAGCAAAATATTACTTTTAAATAATTAAATATTAATAGTACTTATCGAAAATATATATAAATAATTTTGCTCGTTTAAATAAAACTAGTTTTACGGATTTTATCGCGTATATTAACTTATTTTATATCATTATAATTTTGCTCGTTTTCACATACAGTGCGGCATATTGGATTGTATTAAGTCGGTCGACAAAACGAAGACTGGCGCGCAATTTGAGCTCTTTTTGCATTTTGGAACTCTTTTGGCTCGGACACTTTTGAGCGCAGGTCCATTTAGTAGTAGGTCAATGTTTATGATATTATTTTAAATGATTTTAATAGAAAAAAAGCATGTATCACAATAAAAATACTTACATATGGAACTCCATCTTTTTGTAAATTTTAAGTATATGACTGCTTTATGCACACGTTAACCACCTTCTCTGATTTCTGATTCCGTAAACAGATTTTATAAACGCACAAGATTTTTAAATCCAATAATACCTTGGAAGAGGGGAATAATTAGGCGAGGCGAGTCCACTGGTTTAAATGGTCTAAAGACTCACTTGCTTATCGCAGGGGCAATCTAGGGTGTAGGAGTGGGGATGACCCTTAATTGCCTCCTTAATTATGATGTGTGTATGAAAGCAGGGGCAATTTTCTAAATGGGCCCTGCGGCAGGGCAACAAGGGTGCAAGACCTTCCTTGCTCCCTAGATCATAGCTACCGCTGCCACGTGTGTAGCACAATTGGGGCAATTTCAATCAGTTCGTTAGTGACTTTCGCGCGCAGCACATCAAAATGGATACCAATAAAAAAAAATTAAATTTGGACACTGGTGATAGATGTTTATAAAGAGCGGCTTCTTCACCCAGTATCTCCTTTTTGTCCTTTTTTTGCGGAAGCACCGCAGAAATAACGTTATTTAAACGTTGTAACGTTTTTAAACGTGGTAGAGTCATGTTGCAGCTTTTAAGGACTATTTGGTGGTTGTAATTGTTAATTAATTTGTTGTTTTATTAATAAATATGGGTTTCTATGGGCCACAGTATCCATTTATCATCAGCTGGAATGTGCTCATTTGTCACCCTTATTCTGTATAAAAAAAGAGCCAAGGCTATATTTACTGATTCATTGATAATACGATAAGATGGCGCCATTCTCAACGTGTGTATCCAGCGAGACGTACACTCTCATACTGAACGGAAGGCATGAGTGTGTTTTGGCGATTGCGATTGGGGCAATATGAGTTCTGGTATTGCCCCAATCGCTGTTCACAATTGATGGTATAGGTGGCTCAGGAGCGTGATTTGCAAGCTATAGGTGAGTGCTATGTTCAGTAGTGGTCTTATAATGGGCTTTAATGTTCCGTTGAAATATAATTATGTATGTGTAAACATAAGATAGTATGTCCATTACGGAAATCACGGGTAAGATAAGCACTGAACATTACTCTAATGAAAAGCTGTCAGTTTGAAGGACAAACTTAGCTTTGCAAAGGAAAAATCTATATCAGGAATTGCATAGTTTATCTCCACCCTTTCGTTGTAGACTTACCACGCATTCGAACCAAACAGTTTGCTACATCGTTCGTCATGCGTACAGCAAAGGAGTGGAATAAGTTGCCAGCATCTATATCTCCATCCGATTACAATTTGGGTGTCTTTAAGGCAAGAGTGAATAGGCTTTTTTTAAGTCAGTGGGCTTTACTATCTTAGGCTACATCACACCTTACCATCATGTGGGATTGTAGTTAAGCGCTGGCTTAGAATAGTAAAAAAAGTCTCTTATAAATCGGTTTTACATCATGGTCTTTGCTCCAACTGCAATTGTTTGTAATCGCAAAAAAAAAGTAAGGAATCTAAATTTTTATTTCTTTTATTGTTCTGTATTAAATAATGTGACACAAATGGCCGTGTATTTTGAATGCGTTGAATTAGAGAAGCTTGAATTTGTTCTTAATTCCAAGGGACTATGTAGACTTAATGAGGTATTTGATATTTATTTCAACTTGATACCGCTACGTGTTCCTAAGAAAAAGGGCCTTGCCAGAAGGATAGATTAATAACACAGTGATCCTATACGGATTCCGTTATTTTTTCTTTTGAGGCACGGATCCCAAAAGTAAATTGACTTAATATGATACCATTTACGTTAGTGTTGTGTTGTGATTCATCTTGTGTTGCAGATATCAGCGGTGGCGTTCATTTATCATCAGGTGAGTCGCATGATCGTTGTCTACTTTTTATATAATAATATTATTAATATTTAATGTAAAAAAGTTTCATATTATGTTACGTCAACTAACACGTCACGCGACAGTGTACAGTATCTTAAGTATGCAACCACAATGAGATTGTCCTAAGTTTTAATAAATTGAAGTTAGTACAAACGAGGAAACACAAGACTGAGAACTATAATTCACATTGTAATGTTCGTACAAATGTGAATGTCTGGAGTTCATGAAGGAAGTAAGTGCGGAAGTATATGAATCAAATCATGAGTAGCTAGTTGCAAAGCCAAATAAAGAATATTATAATTTGTTTTCTTAAAATTTCATTAAATTTTACTCCGCAGCCTTTATTCAATAGTGATTTTTCTGGTTGTAATAAAATGGAGTTTGCTTATATCTATTTAGCATTTATAGGTCTGTAAAAATTTTTTTTTTATTTTTTTTCTTCAGGATAACAACAGCTTATTAATACTTAAACATTTTTACTTGGGGTAGTGGGTATTCTTACCCGCCCCGTGTAGTGGCGGGTAAGAATACCCACTACCCCATATCTTCCCGTGGGTGTCGTAAGAGGCGACAAAGGGAAACTGATACAGAAGATGGGCAGCAGCATCTTTCTGATAAAAGCCAAAAAACAATAAAAAACTGCGGTTGCCAACCCGCTCGCGAAGCGTGGCAACTATGGCAATGAGCGACGACACAAAGAAATGGCCCCAGTCCCCGGCGGCCCCGCTATTCCTGGCTACGGTGGCGACCATGGTAACGGCGGGCAGGGGTGCTAAAATCTCCGGTGGAGGTTCGGTTGCCACCTACGACGACTCGACCTGGCAACATATAACGCACGCACCCTGAGGACTGACGAGAAGATCCTGGAGCTGGAAGAAGAGATAGATAAGTTACGCTGGAATATAATAGGACTATCAGAGGTCCGAAGAGAGGGGGAGGACACGGTAATCCTCGAATCCGGCAACTTATTCTATCACCGGGAGGGCGACCATCTGTCCCAAGGAGGTGTCGGATTTATCGTCCACAAGTCTCTCGTTAACAACGTTGTAAAGATCGGGAGTGTGTCGACGAGGTTGCGTACCTTATACTCAGAATCACCAAACGGTATTCGCTGAAGGTCATACAGGTTTACGCACCAACCTCGGCACACCCCGATGAGGAGGTGGAGGAAATGTATGAGGATATCTCTAGAGCCATGCATTCCTCCAAAACCCACTATGCGGTGTTAATGGGAGACTTCAAGGCTAAACTAGGCACAAGAGAGAATGGTGAGGAAATTCGGGATAGGGCAACGGAATCCAAACGGCCAGCAGCTGGGCGACTTCTTGGAGAAAGAGGAACTCTTTATGATGAAATCTTTTTTCTGATGCTGCCCTACAGAAAGTGGACTTGGTCGAGTCCCGACGGTTCGATAAAAAATGAGATTGACTTCATTATGACGACTAGACGGCAACTGTACAATAATGTCTTAGTGATCGCGGGGATGAAAACTGGCAGTGATTACCGAATGGTGAGAAGCACACTGAACCTAAATGTTAAGTTAGAGAGGTCATGTCTAATGAAGTCAACGCTCCGTCCTCGTGCTCTAATTCAAAGTCCCGAAAACTTTCAGCTCGAGTTACAAAATCGTTTTCAGTGCCTAGAATTTTGCAATGAAGTGGACGATATGAATGACAAGCTTGTGGAAACTCCATGCGGTCCATGCGGTCGGAGCTAAGTTCTGTAAGACCCGTCGCAGAAGAACACAAAAACTCTCCGATCACACTCTTAATCTCATGGTTGTTAGACGGGAGATGAAGCTGCAGTCTTCAACAGATTTGACAGCATACAGGCAACTGAACAGACAGAACTCCAAATGCATGCGGCGGGACTTGCGCAACTTCAATACAGCTCGTATTGAAGAAGCTATCGAGCGGAACCAGGGCTCCAAAGTCTTTGCCAGAGATCTGTCTGCCAGAAAGATCAACTGTCGAAGCTGAAGACCGAATGTGGCAGAATCGTTTCCGGGACACCTGAGATTTTGAGTGAGATTGAGAGGTTCTATGAGCAGCTGTACACGTCATCGTTGGACGATACGCAAAAGTGAGTAACGATCCAAGAGCAAGTCTTATCCGACACTATTCCGATGATATCCCGGACGTCAATCTGAGCGAGATAAGAATAGCTCTCCAGCACTTTAAAAACGGCAAGGCCCAGGCGAGGATGGAATTACAGCGGAGCTTCTGAAAGCGGGTGAAAAACCGGTACTTGAAGTCCTTCAGAAGCTCTTTAATTCCGTCCTCCATGGTGGCATTACACCGGAGGCATGGAGCAGAAGTGCGGTGGTCTTGTTCTTCAAGAAAGGCGACAACGCTCTCTTGAAGAACTACAGACCGACTTCCCTTTTGAGCCACGTCTACGTGCTGTTTTCGAGTCATTACGAATCGTCTCGCACGCAGACTCGACGATTTCCAGCCTCCCGAACAAGCCGGTTTCCGAAAAGGCTTTAGCACCATAGACCACATACATACCCTTCGGCAAATTGTACAGAAGACCAACGAGTACAATCTGCCACTTTGCCTTGCGTATGTGGACTATGAGAAAGCCTTTGATTCCGTCGAAATTTGGCGGTGCTGCAGTCCTTCAGCGGTGCCAAGTAGACTGTCGGTATATCGAGGTGCTGAAGTGTTTGTACAGTAGGGCTACGATGGCTATCCGAGTACAGAACCAGAGTACAAAAACCTATCCAACTGCAGAGAGTGTAAGACAGGGTGACGTAATATCCCAAAACTCTTCACCGCTGCATTGGAAGACGTTTTCAAGCTACTGGACTGGAAAGGATACGGTATTAACATCAATGGCGAGTACATCACTCACCTTCGATTTGCCGACGATATAGTCCTTATGGATCGCTGGAGGACTTAAGCACTATGCTCAATGACCTCAATAGTGTCTCCCAACGGATAGGTCTCAAGATGAACATGAACAAAACAAAATCATGTTTAATGTCCATGTCACACCTATGCCGGTAGTTGTTGGGAGCACTAAGCTCGAAGTTGTTGACGAATATGTTTACCTGGGACAAATAGTCCGACTAGGTAAGTCCAACTTCGACCGAGAGGTTAATCGACGGATTCAACTCGGCTGGGCAGCGTTCGGGAGATTACGACCCATCTTCTCGTCAGGCATACCTCAAAACCTCAAAACTAAATTGTACAACCAGTGCGTGTTGCCAGTGATGACATACGGAACTGAGACGTGGTCCTTCACTGCTGGCCGTATGAGGAAGCTCAAGGTCGCTCAGCGAGCTATGGAGAGGGCTATGCTCAGGGTTTCTCTGCGTGATAAACTTAGAAATGAGGATATCCGCAGTAGAACCAGAGTAACCGACATAGCCCAAAGGATTAGTAAGCTGAAGTGGCAATGGGCCGGCCATATAGCTCGAAGAACCGACAACCGATGGGAAAGAAAGGTTCTCGAGTGGCAGCCTCGTACCGGCAGGCGAAGCGTAGGGCGCCCCCCACTAGATGGAGTGACGACCTGGTAAGACATGCAGGAAGTCAATGGATGTAGGTGGCTCGGGACCGTGCTTTGTGGCATTCCGTGGGGGAGGCCTATGTTCAGCAGTGGACTTATGAAGGGCTGTAATGAATGAATGAATGAATTTTACTTTAGTTATTAAACATGATAAGTCCAATTTTAGTTATTATCAAAGTAATATGCAACACTATAAATCTAATACAATATAAAACCGGCAACATATATAATACATATGTACACAAAACTCGTATACATTGAAACAAATGCTGGTGATATTGCTACCAAATACATATTTAATGGTATTTTAAAGTACCTACTGAATGAAAACAAATAAAAATTTGAAGAGACACACAAATATAATACATACATATACATATATATCTATTTATAAATTAAAGAACTTTGGTTTTAAACGACGGCACAAATAATAATTTAGGTGCTATTTTAATTACTTTTTACTGATTAGTTTCAGCTGAAGTGAATAAAACTTTGACAATTTCATTTTTCTACTTTCAGTATTATTAAAAGGATCAATTGAACCACATTTTTTATTACATGTTGCTACCAAACGCGTTAGAACACTGTTATGGATAAAAGAAATAAAGACATTTGTTCACTGAAACTGTACACAACACAAAAATAAAAAAATAAACAGTTAAAAGTATGGTAGATTAAAATTACAAGTGATAGGGTGTGTATTGAGCCAGTGAAAAGGTTATGACTCAGCGTAATGCTGCAGGGTAACCTACAGCGCTGATGATTCTGTACTCAGCGTAATGCTGCAGGGTAACCTACAGCGCTGATATTCTGATGTTATGTGGTATGTCTGGTACATTCCATTGGGAAGTTAAAATTAATGTAAGCCAATACGTTTGCGATCATCCGTGTAATATATCGAAAAACAGGCCCATATCCAGCAGAGTACGTCTTTCTTCAAGCATTAACAGACCGTAATATCTACATATTGCTAGACGTAGGCCCTCCTGTGGTGGGGAGGATTAACTTTAGTGGTTACCATTGTTAGATGGATTGATGATCGCGACTGACACTGCGTCTCGCAACTTTGACGCTGCTGCCCGTCGCCGCGCTGGTCTGGTTATTTTACGTCTGGCGAAAACATGATGGTCATATCTCCATACCGGATGCCACAAGATTTTTTAACATTTCTCCTAGTAGTCTCTTTGACATCTACGGAACGCAATGTGATTCTCGTACGCCGCAACCGCACGGTGCTTTCTGGTAATGCAATTATTGTATTATAATTGAATTTGGTTTCTTTCCTATATTGAAAATTGCGTCAATCACACAAAAATTCTACGGACTCTTATTAATATGCCAAATAAGTAGAAAGGTATCAATCAATAAATTCGGAACTTTTAACTTAATTCAATTGATGAAGTGTGTTGCTCTAATATACAAAGTAAAAAAAACTGTCAGTCGCAGGACTGCACGTCAGAAGCGAAAACTTCTTAGCTTCACAAACTTGTAAACATTATTTTTGGATTGTTAAGAAATATTTTTAGAAGTATTTCTTTTTTTTATTTTTTTATTTTTAAAATTAGTTTTATCAATGTATTAATATAGTAATCAAATTTTCATTTATTGCGCTATTTTACATGAAAAAGAAAGATTATTATCTATATCATCATCAACATTTTTTTTATAGTATAAGGGTGACAAACGAGCACACAGTCCACCTGATGGTAAGTGGTTGCTGTGGCACATAGACATCTACATCTATCTTCGTTTGCGAATTAAAATGTAGATGCGT
Source organism: Parnassius orleans (assembly GCA_029286625.1). Taxonomy (NCBI): domain Eukaryota; kingdom Metazoa; phylum Arthropoda; class Insecta; order Lepidoptera; family Papilionidae; genus Parnassius; species Parnassius orleans. The sequence goes on along the minus strand of JAGSMP010000334.1, from coordinate 245,079 downwards.
TGTCTGACTGTGTGTGAAGACTAAGATAGAATGCCTCTTTTCCAGTAAAAAGGGTCTACGGTTCTCTACAGTCACCATACGAAACACAGCAGCATTAAGCTGCTACTTTACGCTGGTATTCTGTGAGAGCGTAGTCCTTCCCCGGTCGAGCCGACCCATTCGTGCTACAACTATACTATTAATATAGCTGCATCATTACATCATTACACCCTTTCACAAGTCCACTGCTGAACATAGGCCTCCCCCAAGGAATGCCACAAAGCACGGTCCCGAGCCACCTGCATCCATTGACTTCCTGCATGTCTTACCAGGTCGTCACTCCATCTAGTGGGGGGACGCCCTACACTTCGCTGCCGGTACGAGGCTGTCACTCGAGAACCTTTCTTCCCCATCGGTTGTCGGTTCTTCGAGCTATATGGCCGGCCGATTGCCACTTCAGCTTTCTAATCCTTTGGGCTATGTCAGTTACTATGGTTCTACTGCGGATATTTTTTTTATAAGTGAGGGGGCAAACGAGCATGCGGCTCACCTGATGGTAAGGGACTACCGCCGCCCATGAACAACTGCAACACCAGGGGAACCAGGGGAAATGCAGATGCGTTGCCGGCCTTTTAAAAAGGAGTAGACTTGAAGGTCCCTAAGTCGTATCGGTCCGGAAAAATAGCTGGTGGTAATCGATTCCACAAAGAGGTTGTGCGAGGAAGAAAACATCTTCTAAATCGCACAGTGGTGGACCGCCAATCATCCAGATGGTGTGGATGGTATCGGGAGTTTTGCCGCGATGTGCGTTCGTGAAATTTGGCAGCTGGAATTAATCCGAACAATTCCTGAGAGCACTCCCCGTGGTAAGTGCGAAATAAAATGCAAAGGGATGCAAAATCTCTTCGCAGCGCCAATGAATGGATATCCTCGTTTTTAAATCTATCACGCAGAGAAACGCCGAGCATAGCCTTCTCCATAGCTCGCTGAGCGACTTTGAGCTGCCTAATACGGCCAGCAGTGAAGGACCTCCGTCTCAAATCCATAGATCATCACTGGCAACACGCACTGGTTGTACAATCTAGTTTTGAAGTTTTGAGGTATGTCTGACGGGAAGATGTGTCGTAATCTCCCGAACGCTGCCCAGCCGAGTTGAATGCGTCGATTGACCTCTTAGTCAAATTTGGACTTACCTAGTCGGACTATTTGTCCCAGGTAAACATATTCGTCAACAACTTTGAGCTTAGTGCTCCCAAAAACTACCAGCATAGGTGTGACATGGACGTTAAACATGATTTTTGTTTTGTCCATGTTCATCTTAAGACCTATCCGTTGGGAAACACTATTGAGGTCATTGAGCATAGTGCTTAGGTCCTCCAGCGTTTCTGCCATAAGAACTATATCGTCGGCAAATCGAAGGTGAGTGATGTACTCGCCATTGACGTTATTACCGTATCCTTTCCAGTCTAGTAGCTTGAAAACGTCTTCCAATGCAGCGGTGAAGAGTTTCGGGATATTACGTCACCCTGTCTTACACCTCTTTGCAGTTGGATTGGCTTCATACTCTGTATCTGTACTGGGATAGCCATCGTAGTCCTACTGTACAAACACTTCAGCACTTCGATATACCGACAGTCCACTTGGCACCGCTAAAGGGACTGCAGCACCGCCCAAATTTCGACGGAATCAAAGGCTTCCCTTTTCTCATAGTCCACATACGCAGGAAAAAGTGGCAGATTGTACTCTTCGATCTTCTGTACAATTTGCTGAAGGGTATGTTTGTGGTCTATGGTGCTAAAGCCTTTTTGGAAACCGGCTTGTGCCTGGAAGTCGCCGAGTCTGCGTGCGAGACGATTCGTAATGACTCTCGAAAACAGCACGTAGGCGCAGCTCAAAAATGAAATCGGTCAATAGTTCTTCAAGAAAGCGTTGTCGCCTTTCTTGAAGAACAAGATCACCGCACTTCTGCTCCACGCCTCCGGAGTAGTATCACCATGGAGGATGGAATTAAAGAGCTTCTGAAGTACTTTAAGTACCGGTTTTTCCACCCGCTTTCAGAAGCTCCGCTGTAATTTCATCCTCGCCCGGAGACTTGCCGTTTTTAAGGTTATCTATATAGTATAAACAAATTTATAAATACATATCAATTTTATGAAATTCTATCATTTGGGTTTTCAACATTACTTTCATCAATTTTATGTATCTGAGCGTGACGGTTATGGGAGCTCAGTGCTTTTTCCCCATCCCAAAAGTTCCCAACGTGCTTAAAGAAGTTTTCCCTTCAACAAGTGAGCTCATAGTAAATAGTAATGGGTAATTTTAAGAAATTTAAAAAAAAATACTCTTCTTTTGATAATGGTTGTACTATTGTAGATATCATTTAATGATAGAGTGGGAAGAGTCTCTTTCTTTATCAGCATGAATAAAATAGAATAGAATCAATTTATTCAATAAAGATTACAAGAATACTTATTGAAAGTCAGTTTTTTCTTTTACCACTGTTTCGGAAAAAGCCTTTTTTACAAAAATGTTTGGTTTCAATTTCCAAATGACATTTCACTTGACCGTACATCGATCAAAGGCTACCGACAAAAACCTGGTGGTCATTACTCACATGTGGCGTTTGATATATGATAAGGCGTTGATGGTTTAAAACGATATGTAATGAAAGCCACCAAAAACATAAATGTAAAAAGTGATCAAGTTCGGTAAAATGACGATCGGGGTTGTCGGTCGATAAAAGAGTTGAGATCTGAAAGGGTCGGATGCCAAGTGCAGTTCCTTAAATCATAATCATAGGAATTTACAAAGTCCTTTAATTGTTTTATAATAAAATTTGTTACGTTATTTGAAATTGAATTTATAATTCAGTAAGTCCTGGACCTGTTAAGTGATGCAAAAAGTCGATGGATGCACTTGGCTCAGAACCTTGGGGGTGGCCTGTGTTCAGATGGACTTTCAATAGGCAATAATAATGATGAAGTTGTACAAGACTTTTTTGGATGTTCTATTTTATAATATAATTAATTCGAATTTAAAGAGATTAATCTTGAAGAATGAGATTTGTGAAAGCAATTGCTTTAAAGTAATTTCTTCTTGCACTGCCTTCTTTCATATATAATAGGGTTATAGAGCATTTAAAAATGATGTAAGAACGCAATTTGAAGTTGCCCATACTGTTTTCGTGTGACTGCCCATTCATGATGAGCACGCCGTTTTTTTTGAAAAGATGAAAATTATTATGAAGAAAGAAAAAGAGAAGAAGAGAAAAGATCTTAGCTATTTAATTTGATACCTGATACCTGATAGATACAATATTTTTTATTAATATAAACGGTCATATAAGATTCAAACTTTATTTCCTTTTTTTATTTCTAGATCATATTCGACTTGAAAGGGATAATCTTACAAAATGAATGATCCACATATAGTACTTTTAACGATGTTGATGTTGTTTTTTTTATTATAACGTGCTTTATATTAGCTTAAATAATGGAAGTTTGTAATTTAGTTTCCATCCACTTCCAGTCTTTGCAGACATGTTAGAAATCGATGACAATACAATAATCTAGTGACTATGTATTCTCACTTGGAGCATTACAGCTTGTGATCAATACGTGTTAAGTTATTTGAATATTATTGTTCAACATATTAGAAAAATCCATTGCTTGACTACTAACGAAAGACTATTCACTCTTACCATGAAGACACGCAGATTGTAACCAAACAGAAAAACAGACGCCAGCAGATTATTCCACTCTTTTGATGTAGGCATTACGAAAAACGAAGTAAACATTTTGGTTTGAATTTTTGGAATACCGATAACAAAGGTTTGAAGATCCATCTACCTGGTTATCAGAGGGGAGGGAGGAATTAAAGCATGTGATTCCTGCACACCCTCTCCGAAATGCATCCTATAGAATACCGAGAGGCTGACTACTCTCGCCTGTGCTTGAGGCTGACAAGATTGGTTTCAACGAAATCAAGGTTATTAATAAGCCTCATAGCACGTCTTTCAACTAAGTCCAACGCTGCTGGGTGGCATTTACAGCACCAGCCCGAATGCACGACCGAACTTGAGCTTTATATAAAGTAAGAAGCTGCCCCGGCGTGAAATAACGCCGCACCCTTGAAACCTAGTTTCCTTACTGCTGCTTTAGCCCTAGGCTCAATGAGTATATTGAGTGATCGTCTAGTGACAGTATTAAAACTAAAACGACAGCTAGCTTTCCAATAAGACCAAAATACAGACAGCAAAATTTTTCTAATAAAATTCAAAACAACGAAAATAACCTACGGTTGCCAACCTGCCTACCAAGCGTGCAATTATTTCAAATATTTATCCTATGGGACAATTAATGGGAAGATCTGTGATCAGCAGTGAACTTTTGATAGGCCTTTACGAATGATGAATGAATGAAATGTATTATTTTATGTTTTCGCCATTTCTTTCCGTAGGTGTCGCAAATGGCGAGTATGGAAAATTTCAAAAAATTCTTGGAAGAGAACACCTATACCTACCAATTGTGATTCGTGAGGCTATTGAAATGATAGCAAAAATATCTTGTGCTTGTGATGCCATAATTACTATAATTAATAAAATGAAACCCAAACCCAAGCATACCACAGCCAGACTTCAAGGTACTATAAGTTGGTTGTGCGTAGATCGAACCAAAAAATTAATATTTTAAAGCTGCAGGAAGACCTGGTTAACTGTGACATCGGGACGTCAAACACCTCAGTCCCCCGTTATCATGAGTACTGTAAGACACCCAAATTATTAGAAGTTAAAAATAAGTAAAATTAAACGCAATATAATCCGTAAAACCAGTTTTACTCCATGTGTAATACTTATTCGTCAAAGTATTTTGTATAAGAAATCATTAAAAGCCAATGTTACCCGCTGTTCTTCTGCGGTTAACATTGACTTGTGATAGACTGTATTGATGATGATGTAATTACCCTCACTTATTTATAAGTTTTCCAAAAGATTTAAATTGAAGTAATTTTTATGACGCTACATGAATAATTAATTAATTTTAAACCATACTCAGTTTTAATGATGATTATTTTACGCCAGTTTAATGTTTTGCATTTAATATAATTCACTGGGGACTTTTATTGAAACTGCATTATACCTTTTATAGTTTTTTATTATTAATTTTCTTTTAATGCTAAAGTGAAAAACTACACATTTACCTGATGATAAGTGGATACTGCGGCCCATGGACATCTGCAACCAATTTCAAACAAAGAACGAACGTAGATGTAGGAGAAGAAACGTATACGTACCATTATATGGAATTTCCAATATGACCAAATTTTAGTGCGTTGCCAATAACCTCATAATAATTTTATAAAGAGAAAACGATCCATACTGCAGCTTCACATCTACACTATGGTAACGTTTTCATCTCCAAAACAACGTGCATATATTGTACATAGTAAGAAATATATTTTAACTTCTTGGATTGAAATTATATTATAAACTGATCTATTCATCTTTACTTTCCTTTAAAATTCCACTGCTGGACATAAGTCTCTCTCGTTATAGGAAGGTTGTTCTATAACTGATACACTGGCGGATTGTCGATTCAGTCGGAACAGCCTCAATCCTTTCACATTACATATTATGGTAAGCATAGGTGGTTATACTACCATTTATCGAACTATGAGACCTTTCTGGCATTTCCAATAGTCTTCTCTTAACTCAAGGGACGAAAAAGGTTGATGGATCTCTTACTCTACCACCACAAGACATAACCAAACCATTGCCTTAATTAATATCATGTTACAGCCAAAATTTTAAGTAGCCGTGTAGTAGCGTCTTAAGAATATCCACTATCCCATACCATCCCGCACGTCTTAAGAGGCGACAGATGGAAATGAAACAGGAGATGGGCAGCAGCAATTTTCTGATAACAACTCTGAATGATAAAACTGCGGTTGCTAAGCCGACTGCCAGGTGCGACAATCATGCTGCCTTTGTTCAGCAGAGAACTTTTTCTAGACTTTGTGATGATGATGATGATGAAGATGATGATGAATAAGCATAAAAATTAGGAACTATGGGTGAGATACTGTCGTAAGTTTGTAATGCTTTACGATATAAAAATAGGGAATATTTTTATATCGTAAAGCATTACAAATTTATATAATTATTATAATTTTTTTATTGTATGAATCTATTTATTATGACTCCTATCACACCAAAAAAATCATATAAACTTTTTAAGTCATGAATAAAGTTATGAATGAAATGAAATGTCATGAAATAAAATATTTAATTTCCAATAAATAAGAATCAATTCAATCAGCAGTCACATTGGTGGCATCTTGGATGAAGTCACTAGGTCCATTAGACGCTATAATAATAGCATATAATTGGTCGGTCGGCGTCGTAGGCACATCGCGAAACGTCAAATCCAATAAGAGAGCGCCTTCATATTTTTCAAATTCGTTTATTTTACAAAAATACACTTTAAATCTAACATATTTTAGGAAAGAACTGAACTTAAAAGTCGTAACACGATAAATTATTATACAAATTCACAAGTTTGCGCGTTTATCGCTAAAAATAACACCTTTGTCGTATTTCCTCAATTTCATACCATTTCCCTTGTTGCCTCAGCCAGTAGCGGTATCTTCGGCGTCGACATATCGAATGAACTGCAGTAGCATGGTCACTTGGAAGAGAAAGCTAAATTGGCTTCTAAAAAGCTTGGCGTACTCAGTAGAGCGGGAGAGTATTTTCGAGTATTTTTGAGTTCGGTCTCACATGGAATACTATTCTCATCTCTGGGCCGGGGCTCCCCAGTGCGAGCTCCTTCGACTTGACCGCATAGAGAGCAGAGCGGCTCGACTCGTCGAAGACCGAGTTCTCTTTGATTGGCTCGATTCACTGGCGCTGCGTAGAGATGTTGCATCCCTTTGCATTTTCTATCGTATTTACCACGGGGAGTGCTCTAAGAAATTGTTCGGATTAATTCCAGCCACCAAATTACACCAACACACATCGCGACAAAACTTACGTTACCACCCACATAAATTGGATGCTTGGCGGTGATACCTTGGGACATTAAAAATGCACAGAAGTAAACAACAGTAAGTACCCAAAGGGCATTGATTGAGCAAATGCAAATTGATTTTATTTCCACGCTAGTCATATACACAGACTTTGTTTTGCTAATATCTAACTTGCTACACCTACATATCCTAATATCGATTATTTCGTCAGTTGACAAAGGTGTAAAATGTCAGTTTGACTTTATGATTTCTTTTTCAGAGAGATGGACACAATTTAACAAAACTTTGAAGCTGATGTACCTGAAAACTACTTTCTACCACTAGATCCTCTAGCATTGAAAGTCGACCTATCGATTATGGTTGATTGTCGTTTTCTAAGTCTCGATATGATGTGATCTTCATGGCCAAGAACTATATGTATTATTTACTACGTTGATCAAAAAGTTTTCGAAATAGGACACTTATCAATGAGTTATAGAAATGCGTTCTATTTTTTCGAATCTTAAATTCGTTAGTAGCGAAGCCAGAAATAACTGAATTAAAAACTACACCAAATTTTTTTTCAAACTTCACATTTGTCGGGAATTTCATTTGTATGTGCAATATAGAGAAACATGAACTGGTGCGCTGAATTTAAATGTGGCAGAACCGCCTGCAATAACGACACTCACTCCGGGCAGCCAACTACGGCCGCTAAACAAGAAAACGTTAAAAATCTAAGAAATTGTTAAGGTAGATCGACGTGTGACAATCCGTTTTTTAGCTGAGATTTAAAGCTCCGATTCTGAATTCTGAAGTTTGAGAAAATTCAGTTTATTTTGATCTCCTACCTTAAAATTTAAAAAGGTGGCCGCGCGCTGGGTTCCTCGAATGCTAACAGATGCCCGAAAAAGTCAAAAGAAAACAAGATTTGACATTTCAAAGCTAAATTTAGCAATAATTGAAGAATACCCAGATTATTATAGCTCTCGTTTCGTAACCGTAGATGAAACGTGGGTACACCATTTTGACCCGGAGACGAAAAACCAAAGCAAGGTGTTGAAAATACCGTCTTCCCCGCCAGCCAAGATGTTCTAGGTGTCTGCGTCCACTGAAAAACTAATGGCCTCTGTCTTCTGGGATGGGGACGGTATAATAATGATCGACTATAATGACTAGACAAAACGTCGAGGAAAATTGCGCCTATTGATCTGATGTTGCACGCACTGCCATGCAAAATGCTTGGTTAAAGTTCTCCACCAGATAAAAAGAAACAATTTGAATTTGTAGATGAAAAATCTATCTTAAATGGTGTCAATTTCCATGGTATTAATCAGCCCCTGCAGCAGATACAGCAGCAAAAGAACCTTAGTATAGAGCCTTGTGGATTGTTCATTGATAAAACCTATCCTTTTATTGGAGCTACGCCTGACGGACTAATTGGTGATGACATGCTAGTAGAGGTGAAGTGTCTTATAAAGAATCCAATAAAGGCCTAATGAATGCAATTGAGGCAAATAAAATAAAATTATTGAAATATGATAAAAATCTAACACCATAACAATTAACAAAAGAAATTATTTTTACTAACACGTACAGGGGCAACTAAACGTGACCGAACGGCAAATATGTCTCCTTTCGAATTCGGGCGAACAAAAATTTTCGAAAGACTAAAATGAAACGAATAATAGTACAATTTTATTTAGAATGTTAAGTTGCCAGAAATAGTAAGCTAGGCATTCACGCGTTATGCCGATTAGAAATCTTTCATTACAAGATAAAGAAAATGTGAAGCTTTCATCACTCTCGCAGCAAAAATCGAACAATGATTCTCAACCGGGCCTAAGCAAAAGTCCGCTTGACTTCGTGAAATTTTGATTTGTTGGATTGATACCCAATACCCATACCCTGTTGATGTCACATGGTTCCTCGAGGAACCAAGCTGTTATGTCATAGATACTATTTACTTTATATTATAAGTCCTGTATACTTTATATTGTTTATTTACTAAATTATTTCTTAGAAGCCAAACTAATGTTATGTCATAGGATACTATTTGCTTTATGTTATAAGACCTGTATACTTTATATTGTTTATTTACTTAAAAGCTAAATTAATTTCTTAGAAGCCAAACTAATGTTATGTCATAAGATACTATTTACTTTATGTTATAAGACCTGTATACTTTATAAATCATGTTGTTTACTTCCTTAGAAGCCACACTAATTCGATTGTAATATTATATGCTAATGTTTATAGTTTACCATAAGTTAACCATAACACCAAGAACAATGTTGTTCCCTTATGTTTACCCCCACCTCCTAGCTTCCTACACTATTTAAACCAAATCTTTCGATCCCTCAATATAATTCCATTCCCAAGTTCTCTGTATCAACTTCTATATTTTAAGTTAGTTTAAAAGTATTAAATATTTTTATTTAAAGAGTTTTTGTCTCTTCCATATAACAAAGCGTAGTTTTTATTTATTTTAATTTGCCTAATGTTATTATTATAGTGTTAGTTATAGTAGTAGTTATTATTATATTGTGTGCTGTAAATTTACAAATACATTTCTGTGAACAATCTACCAGGCCGTGTAGTGGCGGTGTAACAATGACAGTTACCCTACATCATCCCGTGGGTGTCGTAAAAGGCGATAGAGGGAAAGAAGTCAGGATATGGGCAGCAGCGTCATCCTAATAACGAATAAAATTAAAAAAACTGCGGTTGCCAACCTGCTTACCAAACGTGGCAACTATGGCAAATATCGCCCCTATGAGGCAATCTATGGGGAGGCCTATGTTTAGCAGTGGACTTTAATAGGCTGAAACGGAAACGGAACAACCTACCTTTATTTATTTATTTATATATTTACATAACATAATATACAATATTTTATTATATACAATATTAAAAACTTTAATAATAAAAAAAACTAAAACTAGTAACTTAATTATCAGACAGGCCTACTCCCCGCGGAATCGTACCAAGAACGCTGGCTGCGTTTCCCCGCTCAATGGCCATACTTAGCCTTTGAGCGAGAAAAGAACCAGCCCTCTTATCACCAGCAGCAACGACCAGTCGCGGATGGAGTTCCTTTAGGAACTTTACTGCGCGTGGACCCCACAGACCGATAGTCTCTACAGCAAATGGCACAAATATATAGTCATCTCTCAGAGACTCATATTTGCGCCACTTAATTAGTTCAGCTGCCCTGATGTCGCCCCGGCTCTAAATGAGGTACCCCTGAGATGAGAGGCCGCCAAAGTGTCTACGCAAGTAGCATCCCACACTAGGGCTTTACCCCAAGGGACCAATGTCATACCGTCGGGTCACCTGCCATCGTCTCTAAATATTCCACAAAGCTCTAAAACCAAGGGAACATTTATAGAGACAAGAGCCCTTCGGACGACATCGTTCAAAGAACCGTGCCGTGAAAACGTACCAGCACTTTTCTTACATGAAAGTCCGTGGAGCCACCTTCACACCTTTATTTCATTAATAAAATTACTTGATTGTTATAACTTCCAAAAAGTAATATTATATGTACATTTTATGCAATAATAAAAGTAAACTAATAAATAATTTAATTTAAATCTGACGAAATAAAAAAATCCTACCAAAGAAGAAAAGTAACAATTCAATTACCTATTATAGTATTCAATTCAGTTGTTCTACTTCAAATATACTAGAGCACAGAGTGTTACCGCATAGAGTACCTAAGGGTCATGCCGTATCGTGAATAAATACGTCAGGCGTCACACTAAATTGCGTGAGTGTTTCAATTGCCTACAGGTCTGGGATAACCCCCTTGTAAGGGACAATTTAAATACTTTAATACAAGGTTTATGTGTTAAATAAATTAAACTATTCTATTGCTTGAAAAGAAACGAAACATAGACAGAAACTAACTGGATGCGTGAAGCCGAAGATTGCAGGCTGATGATGATGATAAAAAATTTACATAGCTACTTTAATTTTTATTACTTACAATTGACAAACGGTCAATGTGGTAAATGGATACTGCAGACTATATTATACCTCTGCAACCAATTTCTGCAACTTGTGTATACACGTTTGAAATTAGAACTGATCCATTTAATCACTAATTTTGTATCAATGCAAATGAAGCTATGCAGCAAATATTATTGTGTTATAGTTTTTATTGTCTCATATCTCATATCTAATGTCATTTGATGTTATTTTTATATATTAGTATATATTTAAGAATCTCCGGTGGAGGTTTAGTTGCCACCTAAGACGACTCGAACTGGAAAGATATAACGCACGCACCCTGAGGACTGACGAGAAGATCCTGGAGCTGCAAGAAGGGATAGACAAGTTGCGCTGGGATATTATAGGATTATCTGAGGTCCGGAGACAGTGAGAAGACACGGTAATCCTCGAATCCGGCAACTGGTTCTATCACCGGGAGGGCGACCATCTGTCCCAATGAGGTATCGGATTTATAGTCCTCAAGTCTCTCGTTAACAACGTTATAAAGATTGGGAGTGTAACGACGAGGGTTGCGTACCTTATAATCAGAATCACCAAACGGTATTCGCTGAAGGTCATACAGGTTTACGCACCAACCTCGGCACATTCCGATGAGGAGGTGGAGAAAATGTATGAGGATATATCTAGAGCCATGCATTCCTCCAAAACCCACTATACGGTGTTAATGGGAGACTTCAACGCAAAACTAGGCACAAGAGAGAACGGTGAGCTGAAGGTAGGGAAATTTGGAATAGGGCAACGGAAACCAACTTGTTTTTCGACTTCATGGAGAAAGAGGGACTCTTTATGATGAACTCTTTCTTCCAGAAGCGGCCTCACAGGAAGTAAGTGGACCTGGTCGAGCTCCGACGGTTCGACAATAAATGAGATTGACTTCATAATGACGACCAGACGACACCTGTTTAGTGATGGCTCAGTAATCGTTTTCAGTGCCCAGAAGATTGCAAGACAGTGGACGATATGAATGACAAGCTCGTGGAAACTGTCCATGCGGTCGGAGCTAAGTTTTGCAAGACCCGCCGCAAAACAACAAAAACTCTCTGATCACACTCTCAATCTCATGGCTGTTAGACAAAAAATGAAGCTGCAGTCTTCACCAGATTTGACAGGCAACTGAACAGACAGATCTCCAAATGCATGCGGCGAGACTTAAGCAACTTAAATACTGCTCGTATTGAAGAAGCAATCGAGCGGAACCAGAGCTACAAAGTCTTTGAAAGTCTCTCTCTTTCTGGCGGAAAGACAGATCTCTTTTTGATAGAAAGAGCCAACTCTTGACGCTGAAGACCGAATGTGGCAGCATCGTTTCCGGGACACTTGAGATTTTGAGTGAGATTGAGAGGTTCTATGGGCTGCTGTACACATCATCGTTGAGCCACACGCAAGTGTGAGTAACGATTCAAGTGCAAGTCTTATTTGACACTATTACGATGATATTCCGGACGTCAGTCTGAGCAAGATTTGAATGGCTCTCCAGCACCTTAAAAACGGCAAGTCCCCGGGCGAGGATGGAATTAAAGCGGAGCTTCTGAAAGCGGGTGAAAAACCGGTACTTGAAGTTCTTCAGAAGCTCTTTAATTGCATACTCCATGGTGGCACTACACCGGAGGCGTGGAGCAGAAGTGCGGTGGTCTTGTTCTTCAAGAAAGGCGACAACGCCCTTTTGAAGAACTACAGACCGATTTCCTTCTGAGCCGCGTCTGCGTTGTTTTCGAGAGTCATTACGAATCGTTTCGCACGCAGACTGACGACTTCAGCCTCTCAAACAAGCCGCTTTCCGAAAAGGCTTTAGCACAATGGACCACATATATACCCTTCGGCAAATTGTACAGAAGTCCTAGGAGTACAATTTGCCACTATGTCTTACGTATGTGGACTATGAGAAAGCCTTTGATTCCGTCGAAATTTGGGCGGTGCTGCAGTCCCTTCAGCGGTGCCAAGTTGATTGTCGGTATATCGAAGTGCTAAAGTGTTTATATAGTAGGGCTACGATGGCTATCCGAGTACAAAACCAGAGTACGAAACCTATCCACCTGCAGAGAGGTGGAAGACAGGGTGACGTTATATCCCCGAAATTCTTCACCGCTGCATTGGAAGACGTTTTCAAGATACTGGACTGGATAGGATACGGTATTAACATCAATGGTGAGTACATCAGTCACCTTCGATTTGCCGATGATATAGTCCTTATGGCAGAATCGCTGGAGGACCTAAGCACTATGCTTTATGACCTCAATAGTGTCTCCCAACGGATAGGTCTTAAGATGAACATGGACAAAACAAAGATAATGTGTAGCGTCCATGTCACACCCATGCCGGTAGTTGTTGGGAGCACTAAACTCGAAGTTGTTGACGAGTTTGTTTACCTGGGACAAATAGTCTGACTATTTGTCCAAGGATTCAACTTGGCTGGGCAGCGTTTGGGAAATTACGACACATCTTCTCGTCAGATATACCTCAAAACTTGAAAACGAGACTGTGCAACCAGTGCGGGTTGCCAGTGATGACTTATGGATCTTAGACGTGGTCTTTCACTGCTGGCCGTATGAGGAAGCTCAAGGTTGCTCAGCGAGCTATGGAGAGGGCTATGATCGGGGTTTCTCTGCGTGATGAACTTAGAAATGAGGATATCCGCAGTAGAACCAGAGTGACCGACATAGCCCCACGGATTAGTAAGCTGAAGTGGCAATGGGCCGGCTATATAGCTCGAAGAACCGACAACCGATGGTGTAAAAAGGTTCTGGAGTGGCAGCCTCGTACCAGTAGGCGAAGTGTAGGGCGACCCCTCACTAAATGGAGTGACGACCTGGTAGGACATACAGGAAGTCGATGGATGCAGGTGGCTCAGGACCGTACTTTGTGGCATTCCTTTCGGGAGGCCTTTGTTCAGCAGTGGACTTGTGAAGGGCTGCAATGATGATGAATATAGATATATATTTACGTCACCTTATCGTTGTTTATAATATTTATATCGAACATAATATTAAATTATCATTACATGTTGCACATGTTATGTAACATAGATAGTATATTAAGCAGAAAACACGTGCCGGCTTATAGGGCCGTATTTGTAAAAGTTTGAATAGAACGAGTCCAATAAATGTTTTTGAGAATAGTTCCTAAATTACATTCTGTCACATGTAGGAGAACCACTCACTGGCGGAAAAAAAGTTTATGAGTGCAATTCACTTTGAGATCAGTTTCAGAAGCAGGAGTTACAGCACTAAGCCTGCGGTCACGAAATTAGTGACGGTTGAGCGATGGCGGATGCGGGGCGGCGCGATGCTACAGCGACGTAATCAAAATCATAACTTAATATATCGACGCGCACGAAACGAGCGAGAGCGGCGCGGGGCGATCGGGCGGTGGCGAGGCGGTGGCAACAGCAACAAACTATTTTGATTTTACCGATTGCTCGAGTATATATGATTGTATTTTTATTTATTATTTTAATAATGGAAGTTAATAACGATTTATAACGATAACAGATTCCAAATTGCATCTATTTTTCTCTAAATTATAATCAAATGTGTCTATAGTTACTCATCCTCATTCTCGTATAGTTATAAAGTTTATCTTGACTGACCGAGCACTGTTTCATGCCACGCGATGTACCGATGTCGGATCGCCCCGCACCACGCCGCCGCCCCGCTACCGCAATTGCTCGACCGTCGCTAATTTCGTGCCCGCAGCCTAAGTCAGAAAATATGTGGTTAGCTTTAGCTTTAGCTTAAACGTGAATTACTAGAAATAGTAGTCTTTATAAAGCCGAACCAGAATTGTTTTAAGGGACTAGCAGAGTCCCCAGAAAGAAAGTCCCGAGTAAGAAAATAAGCACTGACGCGCAATAGTGCCAACTGCATGGCGCCGGTAATTTAATAAATTATCCAAGTGTAATAGTAGTAATAAAATACCTTACATCGATATTTTAAAAAACGACACTTATTACTAGGCAAAGCATATTATAATAATAAATTAATTTTTATTTTAATAAGGTTTGTTAAAATAAAGACTTTTGCTAAAAAAGGGCACCTATGCAAAAACCAATTTTATACTGTTACTATTAGATCGTTTGATAATTCTAGACACTCGTAGTCTTATACTCAATTTTGTAAATTAATTAGCAAGGAATCGTTTTCGTCACTTTTATCATAACATTTTAATTAAATTAATGAAAATTAATTATAAAGTTCAAAGCGCTAAAAGCACTCGCTAAGTAAAAATGAAACATACTTTTTTCTTTTTTTTCTTTAATAAAATAAAAACAGATAAAATTTTAGTATGGAGTGTGACCCGCGCTTGCTGAAATCAAATTCTTGCATTTGTCTGGACATGCTAGCGAGCATATCTTTCGAAATAAGTTCGCACTCGGTGGTAATCACATTCTTTAGCTCTCTCATAATCTGCGGAGCAAGCTGCACTGATCTCACACGTCGCTTTAGAAAGTTCCACACAAGCTCTATAGCATTTAGGTCGGTACTTCGAACTGGCCAATCATAACGACGAATTCTGATCTCTAGCATATACGTTCCCACATCGTCAGACTTGGGAGCGGGAACATTGTCATCCATAAAAATTGAGTTTACATCAAGAGCGGCCAATGCGGGTTATCTACCATTTTCGGTAAGTAACAGTTCCTCAGAGAAGATTGTGTTATCTGTGACGTGTGTTAAGCTCTAGTAGGAAGCGTTGTATACTAAAATCTGATTTGGATGATGTTTTCAATTCTGTAGAACAAAATAGTCTGTATGAAATGAATTTAAGAGCTCACTCATTGTGTGCTGTTGAATAAAAGTTGGTAAAGATTTGAAAACTAGAGTTTATCGTTTCATGGTCAGAAAGGGCCGAGAGGAAAGTTACATTATAACAGTACCGTAGCTTTAGCCTCCAAACGAGAACATGTATACAGGGTACAATAATACATATAAGAACAACAATACTTTAACATAATTTAAAGATAAAAAATTTGTACAACCGACTTCAATATAAATTAATAATAATAACTCAAAAACTATTGGTCATACCTTGATCAAATTTATACGAAACTACGTGAAAAGCACCAGCTTTCAAATATAAATAGAATCATCGAAATCGGTTCACCCATAAAAAAGTTATGAGGTACACATAAAAAAACATACGGTCGAATTGAGTACCTCCTCCTTTTTGAAGTCGCTAAAAAAATAAAAGAAAATATGAAGAAATGAGGGTAGAACTGTGATTTCCAATTTGTCCTAGCAGTATAAAGTATCGCGCAGGCAACTTAGAGGGATCAGTTGGTAATTCTACGAGTCTCACAGTCGTTACTATGCCCGTTAGTGTATTCTACTAGTGAAGGCAAGGAAGATCATGTGGAAGGATGCCCTGTGTTACATTGAGATGGGCAGTGTCGCTGTTGGTTTGCATACTTTGGTGTTATCATGTAATTGGGTCCTTCATGTTACACCGGTGTGCGATTGTGCCGGAAACATGTTACGATTGGTCGAACTGTATTGCTCTATACTGAATGCATGGTGCAGTGCGCTGTTTTGTTGCTGATAATGGTCGATTGCGTAATGAGGATAGCAAGTTGAGCATCCGCTCTCACACCTTTGTTATTTTTGGTAATTGGCCTCGAGTATGGTTTCTGATTGTAAGAAAGGTTTGTTACCGAGTAGTGTTTTTTTATTCAAGTAATTTTGAGAATAATTTCTAACAATATCATACAATGTCAATGAATGTTTTATCATTCCTAATTAAGCAATATATTCTTCAAAATCTAAAACAACATTTCCACAATTATTTCTTCTGCGTCAGCAACGCGCCGGGTACCAGCTTGTTTGTTATAAAATATAGACAATATAAGATGCCTCAGTGCGAGGTGAACGCCGGGCGTCTGTTGATTATTTGGACAAAACTATCAACAAATACCATTAAAGTAAAGGTCTTATCGGTTTTTTCATTTTTTTTCTTTACTAGTTGTTATCATAGTTTACCAATTCGAGGTATAAAATGTACCCAAAATTAAACAAGGCACTTAAAAAAAATTAATTACCTCAAAGTTTTAAAAAAAAATTACCCTTTTTTAATTAATTTCGCTAAAAAGTTGAATAAAAAGCCCAATGTATATTATTATTTTATTAATTATTATTAAATGACATGTTATTACATACAAAATCTCATAACAATGTTTGTAGTTATCTCAAACATGTGCCGAACTACAAAATGTTCAAAAGTGACTAATTTGGTCAAAAACAAGGGATAGAGCAGGTAATTTTTTTACCTGCGCAAATCCCTTATTGACTCGCTTTTATTGTGCAGCGCGCACCCCACTCTTAAGTCTAAGCTTAGATTAGCTTGGTCGCCTATTCATTGTGTTGTGTGACGATACGTATTTCGTGTTCTTGAATGTTTTTAAGGACTCGTGTTAAGGCGCGGTGAATAGACGACTTTTATGTATTTGAGGGGGTGAAGCAGATGAAGCGGGGCAGTAGTCCTCCACTGGTGGGTACCGCGTGAATCTCGCCGTCGCTCGACGTAAAATGTACATTGGTCCAGCGCCCGCTGTCCGCCTTCGCACCGCGTTTCCGCTATGACTAGTGGTTCGAATCCCATCAGACGTATATTTTGTATTCGTATTTAAAATGTTTCTACAATTATTTTCGTATTTAAAATATGTATATATTTTTGTTTTGTTATTTTAAAATATTATGTACCTACATAATTTAGTGCTGTTATTTTTAAAATATGTACATATTCTATTTTTAATTTTAAAATAATCAATAATTGTTATTTTGAAATTTTGTAACAGATTCATCAAATGAATAATAAATTATTCTTAAATAAAATGACTTTGGACCAAAATGGTCAATCATAGAAATGGCCAATTCTCGAAACGGCAATTAAAATGAACTTATAAAACAATCATTTTATTCGTATAGACATATTTTCTTCAGAATCAAGAGTAAAATAAACCATTATGAACAAATTTTACTATAGCGCTAGTTTAAAATCGAAAAAAAAGAAATATATCGTTTTCCCTGAGGTCACCGGGAAAACATATTTTGCAAACAGCAGTTTTTTTTTTGGGAATTGTGGTTATTTGAAGGATACATAAAAATTATACAAGCTAATTATTTTAATTTAATTTTATTATTTTGATGTATTTACGCATGAGGCGAAATCTAATTATATAAATTGTGGAAAGAAAAATAATTCAGTCAGGATTTTTCTGTGCACAGGCATATTTTGTGTCTTTGGCTACAGCCACATACACATAATATATAATATATATATTTATTGCACAAATTGCGCACATGGTTTCGGCATTCAACTTTTTGAACGGTATGATTCAATGACAATGCCTTATAATTATTTCCGTAGGATCGCGATGATCAATAGCCGTCGGTCATCGCGATCCTACGTCTATGAGGTTCCGAGATCTTTGCTCAGTGTTCCTTCAGCTATCGCTGCATCACGCTCACGCATAGCTGCTGCCGCCATGGATCGACAGATGTTGACCCCATTTTTCATAAACTTTGTTTTGAACTTGAGCATAAGTTGTTTTCGTAAATATGGGTATGTAATAGAAGTAATTCCTGTAACGGCACCCACGTTAGTGTTGACATTATGTGTACTTGATAAATCTTCGCTTGTGACAATAAAGACGCCAACTTTTTCTCCTATGAGTGATATTTGTGAGAAACCGCAATTGAACAAAGAACTGTGGCCGCATATAGTTTGCAGCTGCTGGATAAAATATATTATTTCAACGACTCTTCGGCCATGAAGTGGTGGGTATATATTATCTTCTTGAACTTCGGTCAACGGTTCATCGAATAGCGCAAATCGCCAGTGATTTCTCTGAAAAAAAAACACGTTATTTTTATTTTATTATAAAGAGAAAAAAATCATGGCTGGTGGGTATATATTATCTATTTGAGATTCCGTCGACGAATAAAAAACGACATTTTGTTTTATTTTATTACAAACATAGCCGTGGTAGCTCAGATGTATAGCGCTCGCTGTAAGTTTCACAGTACGAGCAACCTGGGTTCGATCCGCCGGCACCAATGAAATTGTTAATTGAAATTTTGGTGCTGATTTACCACGTGCTCGGTGGTGAAGGAAAACATCGAGGAAACGCATGTCTGAGAAATAAGAACAAAAATATTTAG
Organism: Parnassius orleans; assembly: GCA_029286625.1. Lineage (NCBI taxonomy): Eukaryota > Metazoa > Arthropoda > Insecta > Lepidoptera > Papilionidae > Parnassius > Parnassius orleans. The sequence continues at coordinate 225,925 of JAGSMP010000334.1, read as the reverse complement.
AAGACATGAGAAGTTCACATACGCATTGGGGCAGCGCTGACATTTCTTGCTCTAAACCCTCTCAGAAATGAGAGGAGCCTGCCCAGCAGTGACGGTATATAGGCTGTAACTTTAACTTTTTAATACAAACAAAAAAATCTAATTCATGGCAATTAAGCGGTATGTACGAATACAATACGTGGACAAATAAGTGGGTGGACAGACAGACGGGTGGACAGTTATCTACACCTTAGCTGAAAATCTACGGTTCGGTAGGGTTAGTCTCCCTGTGTTTCAATATCTATTATTGATTCACAACAATCTATATAAACAAAATAAAGAGTGCACAAAAAGTTGGTGTACTTACTTTACAACTTCCATCATGTGTTTTTGTTTCATCGAATAAGATCTCTTTATTGCCCTCCGTATATTTTATTGTTGCCCATTTTTTATAATGTACCGACACTGATTGTTTATTTTTACAACTTACGACTAAAACCGAAATCGAACAAAAGGTCACAGCTACCTAGAATGGGACAAATATTTTAGTCTTATAAACCAAAAATCATTTGCTAAGCTTGTAGAAGATTAGATCAGGATCTATAGAGAAACACGTGTCAAACCGTATCCATTCCATGTGAATGAGGCAAAACAGGACATTTTCTTTAAGTGTACATCTTTTCTGAGCAATCTTTATATAAAACAATGTCCTTTTGCTCCAAGATCTGTGTCTGAATATCATGTTAGGAAAAATGATAACTGCAATACTGTAAATTCTCGATAGTCATTTAAATGGGAAATCTACGTGAAAATCATGTGAAAGCCACGTGATATTTCAACGTGGAAAGCAAAGGATACACGAAAATGAATATGAGCTGTCATACAGCGAGCTAATCCCACTCAAAAAAAGCCATGTACAACGATTTGCAACATTTGAAACAATTTTGCACCCAGAGAGCACAAAGTTATTGTACTAATCTGCCACTAATCGATTAAAAGACTTTGATCATTCTTTGTAATTTTAAATAAGACTTTGATCATCTGTTACAAAGATATTATTTTGATTTCATAACTTCGCTTTCAAATCTATTTCTTTGACTAATTTTATGAGAAGAGGATGATTTTACCTATTTATATTAATAAAATAACTAATAAATAATATTATAAAACGTTTTATCATGCTATTAATAATTCAGACTGATATTTAATGCATTTTTCTACAATTACGTGTATATATTTACACATTTGTGTGATCAGATCGTTTGAAATATTTCCACTTGCTATCAGAACTAGTTAATTTTATATACATAATAAAGGAAATTTCATGTAGATTCTGAATATATGAATATTGATTAGTGTTCATAAATGAATTTACGTCGAAATCAGCATTTAAACGCTGACCGCCATCTTACATTCATACTCTAAAATTGGCCTTGGCGCTTGTCGATTTTATGACATTTGAGGTTTGGGCGCTCGAGAGGTTATTTAAAGAACAATGGCGAACTCCCATACAAATTTTTATGTCAGGCAATCTGGAAGCGTCTTTACATCAAAAATATCAAAAGCGATTCACCATCCATACCTGAGATTTTTTTATCGACGAAGTCAGGAATAATTGCTACGAGGCTTTGAAGATTTCTGGGTTATGTGAAGTTATGTCACTGAAATGGTTCAAGATATATTATCAATTAATCTTATATTAATGTTCTATTAATAACTATTCACTATTAGGTATATTACCGTTTCAAGGTTATTTTTGAGTAATCAACTGGTGGGGCAGAATAAGCTCTCTATTAAGGAATTAACTCGCTTTTTAAGGAATTCACTGCCTAATGAAAATTCAAAATAATATAGTTTAGCCATAGTTTTTAAAATGTTTTAAAAGAAAACTATACGAGCATAACAAAGGCAAAACCAAGAACACAAAACACAGAGAGCACAAACGGCGCGAGAGCGTGTGTGAGACGCGTAACGAAAACGTCATTAAGACATTGTCATAATTGTGTTGCATAGCATATATTGTTTCTACTAAACAATCTGAATTCCAAAAATATATAAGAAAATACTACATATTTTTTTAATATACTTATGTAACTTTTTTTTAAATGATATAAAACGCAATAATAATTATATTATTTTATCTTAAACCAGATGAAACAAGATGAATTTAAAATGATTTTTAACTACGAAAGTGAAGTAATTATAAACTGGTCACACTAAGTGACGGAAGCGATATCCATTTGATTACAATCAATTATGTTTCCATAAAGGTAGTGCTTTTTATTCTGGCTTTTACTAGTTATGATGTTTATTTGATAAAATGCAATATATTGTTTTATTACGTCCTTTAAGAATTATAACTCAAGACGCTTCAAAATATTTGACATATTATTTCGCCATTGTTCTTTATGTTTGAGGGTTAATTAAGTAAATTATAAATATAATGATTATTGCTTTAATGTTTTTATTTTTTATTTATACCAATCATATCAGAAAAATCAGTGGTCAGTTATGTCACATAGCATTTTTATGTGTCACATTTATCAATTAAATACAAGTATATAAAGCTAAAAAACTATTTTTCTCGCATATCACCTAAAGTGACTCTTCATGTATTAGTATTATATTGACCTCTTTCTCTCTCTCTGACAGTTTACTCTTTTCGATTGTCGACGCTAAATGTATGCGCGTACCTTGACTACCAGATACCTGGAAAATAGCCGTCTAGCGAAGCTAGCAGGTAGGCGTGCGATCATAGTACATACTAACACTACTCAATCTTAAACATTTCATTCATCAGAAAGTAAGTGACGTCTGGTGGCCCTGGGACATCTTGCTCTAATACAGAATATATACTCAATTTTCATTATAAAATAATACTAGTTACTTTATTAACATTACTAATACTATAATAAACAATAAATTATTTTAATCCTTTTAGTTCCTGAAGACGTTTTTAATTATTGAAACATTATTAATATAGTTAAGTTTTTTTAAAATAAAATTACTTCTTGAATTCTAGAAGGTAGTCTTAAAAATGTGGAATAATTTATCCAATCACTTTTCTATTCTATACTTGAGCTAGCAATCGACAAAGCAAACAAGTGTCGCTGTATATATTAATGCTAGTGAAAATATTTGCACTAAGAGAAACATCCTTGTGGAGTTGATTATATTTACCCTACACCGATTTTTCTTAAAATTAACATAACAATTATATTTACCGTTGTTGGTTCCTTAATGCTTAAATCCATTTAATTGCAAAATTGTCTTGAGATATAGAAAAAGGTTAGTTCCAAGTATATAACGAAAAATTTTACAGAGTGGTTCTAATTCTATAGGCAATTCTATATAATTTTAAAGTAACTCTATGTAAATTTACTTCAACTGAATAAAGGCTTTAGTAACTTTGTATGGACTAGTGGCGTCATTTTTTTTTCAGCGGCCACCAATAATTTCAATGTAACTTCATAGTGCTGTTTTAATTATAATTATGTGTACAATAATTATTACCTTTAATGATATTGGAGCTTAGATATTTGTATTTCAAGATACCAAAAATATCGTCATTGTGAACACATCCATTATTTTTCAATGTTGGAAATAGCCCTATTTTTATGGTTACTTAGAGTGATAATCAGTAAAAAATAATTCATGTAATGAAACACACTTCTCCCTGACATTTTCATCGCTGTTTAGAGAGGACGCAATTTATTCATAATCTACTATCAGGAACTTGAATATAATGGATTCGGTTTAGTCAATGCATCAATGCCTCTCAGTAAATAATAAAAAACATAATTATACTAAATTACTTTTATTACACTGCAATTGTACATTTATTACGTTGTAATTATACATTTGTGTCAAATATTCGTATTTTAGAATTGGGCGGTGTTAGATTACCTATTTTTATATCTCCCCTATCTTATATACCATATCATAGACATTAAATGGGAACAGCAATCTAAGATCCATTTTCCAACCGCGCATGAACGAACAATAGTGCCCCAATATGTAATTCCTTGTGAAACTCCCTGCACGAGATTTCATACACTTATTACGTGTATTTTTCATTAGTCTAGATGAATTTCGAAATGGGATCTTGCCTCTAAGTAGCCACGGGTCTATCCAGTTCAAGGATTTTGTCCTTCTACGTTGGGCTCTTTGTAAATTTACATTACATATGAAACGTCGCTTTTTATGTGCTCTTTGTAGTAGCTACGAGTTTGTTGTACTGGGTATGTTCCAAGTGCGTAAATTATCAAATCATCGGTACTCAAAAAAGGGAAATCATCTAGTCCAGGAACTTCAGCATTCATAAATTGGAAATCAGCTCTTCTTCTATTCAAGTTATTCGCAATGTCAAATTCACCAAGCCGATTCTGGCTACTATGGTTAGGTTTAATAAATATAAAAAAAATAAAAATAAAAAAAAATAAGCTTTTATTTCTTGCAAAAATGACCACGTGTGTCTTCAAACACCGTTTTGAAAAATTATCCTTTCACCCGGGTCTCCGTCGAAGACCGGTAAATCCTGGAGGAAATGAGGCGGGGAATTCTTATCTTTACCCGCTATCTTTATTACACTTACAATCGCGTCCGTCAATTCGGACACTTCACACGCGTGTGCTTTCTGTGCATTTCCTAGGTTGCGCTCGACCTCCGCCTCCTTGTGGCGTAATCCCTTGGACGCTTCCTTATCAGCAGTGTCGGGTTGCGTTAAACTAATCGGCGAGCTCATTATGGTTTGTCGAACACAAATCCTTACGAAAGGTTCCACCTGAGTATTCCGCTCTTCATCATCATCGCTCGAGTCGATTTCCTCTTCCCGGTTGAGGCATGCTAACTCCAATTGTGACTTAGCTAAAGCAGCAGCTGCTTCTGCTCGTTCGAGCTATGAGCGTTCGAATTTAATCCGCGCCTCCAATTCGATTCTCAGCCTCGCTGATCACGATGACCTACTACCTTTGCGTGAACCATTTTCATTAGTCTGCCCGATCACCGTTCTTGTCGATGCCGCTTCTTCCGTTCCAACTTTACCTACTTTTTCGGCTATCGCTTCACTCCTGGATATAACGGATTTCTGCGCGGTGCTGGTCTGCGTACCACTGGTGACCGTCTTGTTGCTTGTCGCTGCCACAGACGTTCCCGAGTCCATGTGTTCGTGGATGTCTTGGTAGTCCGCTCGAAGTAGTGGCCGTGGTCGCTCCACTCGAAGCAGTAGCTGTGGTCGCTCCAGATGATTCCGCTTCTTTCGCCTTTCTTGAAATTCCTGTCCTTGTCCTGGTTCCTTCGACCCTTTCACTCTGTTCTGGTGCCTTTTTCATCTTGCAGGAAGGTGATTGTTGGCCTACGGTCCCTAAAGTTCCCTACAGGTCCCTACAAGTCCCTACAGGTCCCTACATGTCCCTACAGGTCCCTACAACCCCCTGCCCCCTACAACTCTACAACCCCATCAATCTTGGACGGGGCCTACCGCGGTGAACCGCCCACGGATGGATTCGCGCAGGAATGGAATGGGGGAAAGGTTAAATGTACTATCCGTCAACGAATATGACGGAGCAGTCAAGCTGTGCAAGTGCAGCCTTGCTCAAACGTACTGCTGCGCCACCTCGTAAGGTGTTAAGCCCAAGCCTGACATTTGGCACCGTTAGAGGTCGGGTTGGTATGCTGGTGACTCGCCGCCCATTCGCCGGTGACGCCTGGTCCAGGCGCACACTGGATCGAAAATCGCCTTTCGAAGACATAGAGCTTTTAACTTTTAAGTGTCGTTTTTTAAGATTGAAATGGCTTCTGTTTAGTATTACTATGGTTAAAAATGTCACACCAAGTAATTTGGCTTAAAAACTGAGGACTTATGATTTTTTTTTACGAAAAGAATGAAATAAAAAAAATATTGGTAAATCCAATTGGGCATGCCCTTATTGTAATTAAACGTATAACATGATACGGAATTTTTAAAGTAGTTAAATACACACAAATTTTCACTAAACACCTTATTAAACTTCCAATTTTCCGATAATTTTATGTCAAACTTCAATTTAAAAAAAAGTTTGGAAAATCCAAAAGTGCACGACTCATAATGCTCATATTATCATCATATCATCATTAAGGTCACTCCATAAAGTCCAAGACGTATTTAAGTATAAATATTACATCCTACTTACTTTTAGTACGTACTACTATTATTTATTCTGTGCTTTTAAAATATTGTAATAAAAATCTCATCATTATTATTATTATCAAGTATTTAAGAAATTTGGATATTCGAATATTGTGTATTTGTACAGCGATCTTTTTGAGCCGTGGCAAACAACCGATACAATGTCCACTCACGACGGCGACTGACGCCGAATGAGTGACGCAGTCTCTATTTAGTAAAAATTTATTCACAAGGCTGCCGAAAACACCAAAAATTTCGCCATTTCGTAGCCGAAAAAGAACAATTATAACTAAACAAAACAAAATTAAACTGCCATTTACATCAATGGCTCCCACATGGGAGATAAAGAGTTTTAAAAATAGATTGAGTTAAACAATTGATATTTTCAACAGTTATCGTGTTTACGAAGCCATATGAATTTGATAAATCCACACCATAAAAGCCACTAAAACCCCTTTTTTATGTAAAAATAGCAATTAATCGATTTAAAAAAAATATTAATAAGTTCAACAATCATTTATCTTTCTGACAATGTGCTTTCTATATCACTTATATGTACAATATGATTGCTAGATACGATTTCATGCGAAAAAACGTTGGAATCTTAATTTTTAGGCTCTAGTAGAACATAGGGGCGCGCCTAGCGCTTACGGCATGCAATAAATGTATGGAGCAGAAACGAAAAATCAGTATAACCCTGGAATCGCAAAATTGCTCGTTATATCCTTACAGGGGTTATAGTACTAATTATTTATGATTTTTTGACATACTACATATTACGGGAAATACTGCACTTTTTTTTTAAAAAATCGTCAAAAATAAAAAATTAATTTTCTTCTTTTTCGAACTTGTTTTAAATGCATAAAGATGATACGGTTTTTTTTCTTAAAATATGTCAGAAGAAAGGTTTATTAAAACATCAAATCACCCCTCATCCGATGGTAATCCATACTTTAATATTATAAATGCGAAAGTGTGTTTGTTTATTTGTTTGTTTGTTTGTTTGTCCTTCTTTCACGTCGCAACAGAGCGTCGGCATGCTTTTTGTATGGCTAGTTCGGTGGTTGTAGAGTGACATAGGCTACTTTTTTCCGCGGAAAAACATCTCATTCCCGTGGGAAAATCGAATATGTTGCACAAGTTTGTCCTTCTTTCACGTCGCAACAGAGCGTAGGCATGGCATGATTATTTGTATGGGGATAGTTCGGTGGCTGTAGAGTGACATAGGCTATTTTTCAGCGGAAAACATATATTCCCGTGGAAAATCGAATATGTTGCAAAATTAAATTCAGCTAGGTGGCGCCACCGTGATTCTACAAGAAGGACGACGGTACGATGGACGAACACAGAAGATCAGAATATCTGGATTATTATGTCTTTTACCAAAATTAAGATAAAAATGTATGGATCTGTATTTTTCCACGCAGGACCGGGAAGATAGCAATAAAAACATAAAATTCACCAGCTGATTTTCTTCAAACGTTTTGGTGCATCGTAATTCAGCGAAGGCATCTTGAACAGGCAGAGCGTCAAGCTACTTTAAGAGCTACTGAAACACCTGCTCAAAGTCAGCAAAGGCGTCTTGAACAGGCAGAGCGTCAAGCTACTTTAAGAGCCACTGAAACATCTGATCAAAGTCAGCAAAGGCGTCTTGAACAGGCAGAGCATCAATCTACTTTAAGAGCTACTGAAACACCTGCTCAAAGTCAGCAAAGGCTATTCGAACAAGCGGAACGTCAGGCCGCCTTAAGAGCCGCGAAACACCTGATGAAACTCAACACAGACTCATTGAGCAAGCTGAATGTCAATCTACTATAAGGGCATCTGAAACACCAGAACAGACACAGGCGCGAAGAGATGCATATGCACAGCTCCAAGCTGAACGTCGACAAAATTTTCAAAGAAACAATTGGTCGGTTTTAATGACGCAGCATTCAATTATGATCCGTTGATTGATTATAAAAATCACGGGTTAGTTGTTATCGGACTGATGGACAAGGCGTGTCGATTTTGCAGCGCTTTAAAATGGAAAGATGAGACCGCAGGCATGTGCTGTTCCAATGGCAAAGTGTCTCTTCCGTTACTTGGGAACCAGAAGAACCTTTGAAAACTCTTTTATATGATGCTAATGAGTCACGGCGCTTTTAAACAGGCTCCGGAAATATAACTCATGCTTTCAAATGACGTCCTTCAGGTTGACCGGGAAATAATAATGCCGGGATTTTCGCCTACATTTACGGTGCAAGGCAAATTTATCATAAAATAGGTTCACTTTTTCCAGCTGAAAACGAACAGCATAAATTTTACAAGTATATTTTAAGGATGACGAAGAAATTGAAGTAGACCGTCGCTGCCAATTTATCCAGGGAGTTGAGAGAGACACAGTGTTCAAAATTCAAAGATTCTTGCATGAATGTAACATTTTAGTCAAAACATTTAAAACTGCTTTAGAAAACCTACCTGAAGAGGATTATAAAGTCGTCATTCACGCAGATCGGACCCATGAAAGGCGCTACAATGCACCTTTGATAAACGAAATAGCAGCCGTAATTAGTGGTAATCAGTTTTCTTCACGAGACATTATCTTGCGAGCACGTGATGATATGTTGCAACGGGTAGCCGATACACACAAGTTTTATGACGCTCTGCAATACCCATTGATTTATTGCAAAGGACAAGAGGGTTATCATTTTCAAATTCCACTCATTAACCCGGTCACAAAGGAGCCTACTCCGAACAAAAAAGTATCATGTATGGATTTTTATGCGTATCATATGATGTTGCGAGAAAATGATTTTAACCTCTTAGCCCGGTGTAGACAATTATTTCATCAATTTTTGGTAGACATGTATGTGAGGGTAGAAAGTGAACGTCTCCGTTATATATCTTTAAATCAAAAAAAGCTGCGCGTTGAGAATTATATACATTTACAAGATGCAGTTTCTAGCGACGCCAATGTAAGCCCCAGAGATTTAGGTAAAATGGTAATTCTGCCCTCATAATTCGTTAACAGTCACAGCTACCTACATGAGTACAAACAAGACGCATTCGCCTATGTACGAACTTACGGAAGACCTGATCTTTTGTTACGATTGCTGCTGCACCATATTCGGGGTCCTACAGGATATAAAGACCTTAAAACTGTCAACAGTCAGGAATGCGCAACTTATAGAGAAGCATGTGAAGCTCTGCATCTTTAGAAAACGATAATCACTGGGATGAAACCATGGAGGAAGCTGCAGTGCCAGTCACCAGCCAAAATTAGGGATCTTTATGCAACTCTCATATCATTTTGCGGGCTATCTAATGCACATAAATTGTGGGACAAATATAAAGAGTACATGGCGGAAGATATTTTGCGAAGGTTACAGCAGACACACGCGAACATGACATACAATTAACACATTTATAATGAAGCACTTGGAAAATTGAAGATAAAGTAATGACAATGGTAGGCAAAAATTAAGCGACTTTGGAATGATAAGCCCTCAGCGAACAACCGAAAATGAAGTAAGTGATGAAATTATACGAAACAAACTACGATATACCAGCTTTGCAGCAGCAAATAGCCGAATTTGTACCCTGCTTGCTTCCCGAACAAAACGAGTTTTTGACAAAGTATTAGGACAAATTGAATCTGGAAATGGTGCACTTTTCTTTTAGATGCCCCTGGAGGAACTGGGAAGACATTTTGTTAAATTTATTATTAGCGCAAGTACGGAAAGATAAAACATTGCTGTGGCCGTAGCTTCCTCCGGTATAGCCGCCACGCTGCTAAGCGGGGCCGCACTGCACATTCTGTTTTAAAACTCCTCTAAATCTAGCCCAGGAAGAATCGCCGATCTGCAACTTTAGCAAAATAGTGCACGACGTATAATGCTACGACAATGCAAACTTTTAGTGTGGGACGAAAGTACAATGTCGCATAAAAAAGCTGTAGAAGCACTAAATCGAACGCTCCAGGATTTGCGCAGCAATACCGATGTAATGGGAGGAATGGTGGTTTTATTGGCTGGTGACTTTCGTCAAACTTTACCTGTCATTCAAAAGGGCACACCTGCAGATGAAATTAAAGCATGCCTCAAGTCGTCTATTTTATAGAACAAGGTGACAAAATTCAGTTTAACTACGAATATGAGAGTGCATTTGTATAATGATATCAATGCTGGAAACTATGCTGACACACTATTAAAAATTGACGATGGGCGGTTGGAAACGGATGCTGAGGGCTGCGTTAAATTGACGAGAAATTTTGTAATTTAGTACAGAGTCATTCCGAATTAATTGCGAGCGTTTATTCAGATTTAACGAACAACATGCATGAAGACAAATGGTTATGTGAAAGGGCGATTCTTGCACCAAAAAATGAGAGCGTTAACAAAATAAATTCAGATATATTAAGCGAAGTAGCAGGAGAAATAACAGAGTATTTGTCAGTAGACACAGTTATGGACACAGAACAGAGCACTTCATATCCCGTAGAGTTTCTAAATTCTCTAGAGTTGTCAGGTGTGCCCTCACATAAGCTTCAATTAAAATTAGGCGTCCCATAATGCAAAATTTAGATGCTCCTCGGTTTTGTAACGGGACAAGGCTGCGTGTGACACATCTTGGACGGAACATAATCGGTGCTACAATTTTGACAGGCGTAGGAAAAGGTGAAAATGTTATTATACCACGGATCCCTATAATTCACAGATCTTCCTTTTCAATTCAAAGGTTGCAGTTCCTATTAAGCTCAGTTTTGGAATGACAATTAATAAAGCGCAAGGGCAAACGTTACAGGTAGCGGGGTCAACTTAGAAAACCGTGCTTCTCTCATGGTCAGCTGTATGTAGCATGTTCGCGTGTGTCAAATGCCCAGAATCTCCACATTCTTTCCCTGAATGGAAAAACATATAACATTATGTACAGTAGCGTCTTAAAATAGTGTTCAGTTAGTTTTTTCCAAAACTCACAATCAATTAATCAAATTCCCACAGATCTTCCTTTCAATTCAAAATTTCCTATTTAGCTCAGTTTCTTTTCAATTCCAAATGCTGCACCTCTGACGGACCTATTAAGCTCAGTTTCCTTTCAACTCAAAAGGCTGCATCTCTGACGGATCTTTTATTTGGCTCAGTTTCCTTTCAATTCAGATAACTGCATCTCTGACGAATCAATTTACTCGTAGCTCAGTTTCTTTTCAAAAGTCTGCATCTCTGACGGATAATTATGCTCAGTTTCCTTTAATTAAAAAAATATCCCATTTCCATTTGGAATAAACAGGCAATTTTCATGCTTTCCTATACGCTGCGTTTCAAAACATTTAAATAGGCTGACGAATCAATTTTGCTCAGTTTCCTTTTAATGGCTGCATCTCTGACAAATCTATAAAACTCAGTTTTCTTTCAATTCAAAAAGCAATGGATAGTTCATTTCCCAGTGACCATGCGGGCGAAGCCGCGGGTAACAGCTAGTATAAAATAAAACGCGCATCGGTGAAGCGGAGTCTTCGACATAACTCATACTTTCTGCCCAATGCAGAGGTAACAATACCTTATAAAATTTGAAAATAAAAATTTATTTTTAATATTTTTTTTATGGTCGAGTTTTCTGAAATAAATTTTAATTAAAGATTCTGATAACGTATTTAACGGGAACTACAGGGTTTTTGTCACATGTTGTATGATAACCTTTGCGATGTAGAGCAGGTTGCTGGCGGCATTGGCACAGTTGCTCGCAGCGACGCACAGCGCCTGCGCGCGCGCGTCCTCCGCGAGCTGAGCTCCCGCCGCGCCGCAGCTCGTGAGCCGTGACGCACAGTCTCCGATCACTCTCGCACGGGAAATCACCTTACAGATCAAAAGGAATAGCTAGAATTAGTTTATTTATTTAAACTTTATTGAACCTTACACATTAAGTAAAGGAACAAAAGATGGACTTAATACTAAAAGCATTCTCTACCAGTTAGGTCACCAAGGTTCCCAATTTACGTGAGACATGGACAATTTTTAACACGCTTGACCATATTACAGGACGTACACGGCTGTATGCGTTTACTAAATCAGTGTAGTTACAGCATATCTAGAATTCCATCATCGGACCACCAGATTTGTTTTTATAGAATGGGGGTGACAAACGAGCACACAGTCCACCTGATGGTAAGTGGATGCTGTGGCCCATAGACATCTACATTTATCTTCGATTAAGAATCAAAATGCAGATGCGTTGTCACCCCTAAGGACTACGATGGATTGCCTCGTTTGTAGAGAAAAGGGTTTCCAGTTCTCTACACTCACCATACGACACGGCAGCATTAAGCTACTATTTTACGCTGACATTCTGTGAAAACGTAGTCCTTCCCCGGTCCAGCCGATTCGTTCGTGCTACAACCATAATATAGCTGCATCGTGGCTCTACCACGTAAATACTCGACACATCTCTATTTGTTGTCGTCGACATACCACGCATTCGAACCAAACGATTTGCTTAGTCATTCCTAATGCATACTACAAAGCACTTAGTCATTCTTAATGCATTCTACAAATCAGTGGAATAATTTGCCAACAAATGTCTTTCCATCCGATTTCAATGTGGGTGTCTTCAATGCAAAAGTAAATAGGCTTTTGTTAAATTAAGTCAATACGCTTTACCGTCTTCAATGCATCACCACTTACCATCATGTTGGATAGTAGTCAAGCATCAGCTTGTAATAGATGCAAAAAACATTTATGTACTTGCTCAGAGGTGATAACGCACGTGTAGCCTTCTTAGTTTGAAGCTTACTTTCATATAATTATGAAGTACTGCTTAGTGAAGTACTAAGTCGACTAGGTATTACGCTTTCTGAAGAAGACATTGTTACTCTCAGAGAATTTTATCGGAGATTCACACTCTCTGCTGAACGGAGGTGGAAGACAACCAGTCGAAATAGTGATAGATTTCGGAAAGAATACGAACATTGGCTAGAGGCTAATGTAGATTGGCCAAATTGCGTGCATACTATCCTTCAACAACGCCAAGAAGAGTCATCTAGTAAAGATTTAACTGGCAGCAGCAATGAGTGTCTCATTGAGCACCCTCGCCTGGCAGCAGCAGTGAGCACCCTTGCCTGGTAACAGTAAACACCAAGCGCCTTTGAGCGCCACAGGAATGTCGAGCACAATCCCCGACAGGAATGCCGAACACGATCGCCCGACAGGAATGCCGAGCACGATGGCCCGACAGGAATTCCGAGCACGATGGCCCGACAGGAAAAATGCCAAGCCCTTGCTTGGCCGCAGTGAGTGCCTCCAATAAGCACTCACGCCTGGCTGCAATCACGGTTTCTTTCTTCCGGCAGCTATCCAGTTTCCATAGGTCTCCTATGACGGCCTGGTTGTCAGCGACTCGCCCGGTCCTGTCTCAGCCCTGGTGGGCCTACTACGCCGGCGTCGTCTTCAGTCTTCTTGATCCGGTCTCGATCCGGCTCCGAATGACCAACTGAAAGGGTCACGGCCCGTCGCTTGGCGTCAATTCTTCAACTGAAAGGTCGCAGCGGTCATTCGATGTCCATACTTCAGCTGGCTTCTTAATCCGGCTGCGAAGATACAACTGAAAGGTTCCAATCAGACGGGGATTAGTCTTTCATAGACGTTCTACCCCGAAACTGAAATCACACCACGTTGGGTTCGGGAGCAACGAGGTGGATGCGACCCCCGTGAAGAAGTGTCACACAAGGACGGTCGCCGCCCTTTCTCAAAAGAAAGGTTGAACGACTAAGATTACGGGTCCTCTTTAAGTAGTCCCGGTCTTGACGTCACGTAGTGGACTGTATTCATAGGTGGTGGAAGATACTTTAGGAAATAAAACAGCAATTTATCTTCGAAATTTCCCCATAAGAGTGCAATGTTGACTTTCACTAATTTTCTATAACCTATGCTTTCTTTCTTGCTTTAAATATAAACTGGTAGCTGGTCCCGAACTGTCCCGACAGAATTGCCTCCTCCTTGTCTTCTGCGTGTGTGCTATATAGCACACAGCAGGTCTCGAGCCTCGGGGGTGTCCCCCATTACCCGGGTTCTCCTCGCGGTACACTATTATGTACCGGTCATGGGAGCCGTTACGGCATTGTAAGTGTCGCTGAGGTCCAGGGTTCGGTTCCCCGGTCGCTGCAAGTTGGTTTCAATATGGTGTCAAAGTTTGCCTATCTGCGGCATGGAGGGTTGGTACTCGACTCTAATCGCTATAGAGAGGAGTTCTCTTGGTAGAGGTCGCCCGTCCGGAGGCCGAGCATGTAATCGTGCAAGGTTGTTGAGGTGTTCGTGTGACCCGTTGTCAGCGCGGTCGAACATGCCGCGCGCCAGTCGGGTCACGAATTCCTGAATGCTCTCCATCTGCAGGTTGGCCGCGATGACGTCATTCTGGACGTAGCGACCTGCACCGACGATGGTCCGTAGTGATTGGTTCTGCTGAACCTGCAGCCGTTGCCTCTGCCGTTCGCTCAGGAGTGCGTACCAGGCCGGAGCGGCGTAGGTTATTTTAGGTCTTATAGATGTCCTATAGATCTTCACTTTGGTCTTAATTGAGAGCTTGGATTCCAGGACTGGACGTAGCACCGCCCGCGCACATCTGGCATTGCGGACGACGATGTCGACGTGCGCGGTCATGCGCAGCATCCTGTCTATCCGGCACCCAAGCTAGGTCACGACCTTCTCGTACGCAATTTCCTGGCCTCTTAGCGTCAACGGGGGCGGGAAGTTTCTGTATCGGCGGGTGAGGAGAGCGGCCGTTTTCCCAACATTAACGGCCATCCTACACTCATCCAGCCACGGTGGCAGCAGGTCCAGCAGGCGCTGCATCTTGACGGCGGCGAGATGGGCTCTTCTGGACGAGGTGAAGTAGGCACTATCGTCCGCATATAGCGCCAGCTCTACGTAGTCCTCCCATTCGCGTAGGTGTCCTGCCAGTGTAGGGATATCATTTGTATACGCCGCGTACAGGATCGGCGAAAAACAGCTGCCCTGTGGTACGCCAGCTCTTATGGTTTTTACTGCGGATTCGGCATCTTCGACACAGACGTAGAAGCTCCGCTCGGCTAGAAATGACGCCATTAGCCGCAGCATAGCCGGAGGGACACTCGTCTTTTGTATCATCTTGTGGAGTAAACCAGAGTGCCACACCCTGTAGAACGCCTTCTCGATATCGAGGAAGACGCCCAACGACGTGCGGTCCCGGTTGTGTTCGGCCGCCAGGTAGTGCAGCACTCTGGTCAGCTGAGTTGCTGTGGAGTGCCCACTCCTAAATTCATGTTGCTCCGCCCGAAGTTGTATGCACGGGCGGATTCTAGTGAGTATAATTCTTTCAAATAATTTGGCTATGTGCGGTAGCAGCGTTATAGGTCTGTAACTAGCTGCTCTAAGCCTGTCCTTCCCGGGTTTCGGCAGAACTATGACCTTGCCGGTTTTTCAGTCCTCCGGGAAGTGTGAAGTCCGCAGTATGCCATTGTAGAGTCGTCCTAGTTCTACAATGGCTCTATGGGGCAGCTGTCGAAGTGCAGCGTTCGTGACCCGGTCGTGCCCACTCGCCTTCCTCGGTTGCAGGCGGGTTACTGTCCTCCGCAGTTCTGCGGGGGAGATGAACCACTCTCCTGCAAGCGGTGGCGCGGGCGACGACAGGAACTCCCGTACGCGGCTCTCCTTTTGGGCGTGAAGCTCCATGTACTCCGCACTTGCTGGGTTCGGCATAAATTGCTCCTCGAAGTGCTCGGCTAGGATATCCGCTCTACCTTTGGCCTCGTAACAATGACCGCCTGCATTGTTGGTCAGCGGGCAGACGGGGGGTCTAGTCTTAGTTAGCTGTCGGTTTAATTTGTAGAGCGACGCTTCCTGATCTTCGGCTTTCCATATGCGTCGCTCCCAGACCTTTCCTCGGTGGGCCTGGATTGCAACCGACAGCTCATCCGTCAGTTTATTCAATCGTGTTTTTATACGTGGGCAGCGAGAGCGTGCCCAGAGCTTCCTCAGCGCTCGTTTCTGGTTGAGCTGCACACGTTGCTCTCGTGGCAGCTCGTCTCTACGGTTCGATAGAGGGACGATCGTAGAGGCCGCGTTGAGGGCTTCTTGTACGGATGTTGTGATTCTGGTTGCAGCGGGCTCTACGTCGTCCGCTGAGTTGATTGAAGTATGTACTGGAGGTCTCTCTTGCATGAGCTTATGTCCTCAGATTTGGTCCTTTGGTTTAACCTACATATTTCCGTTATAGTCTATCCACATAGGGACCACCATGTCGCTTACCAGCAGTTCTTCATTTATTAGGTTCGGGCTTAAAGGGTGAAAACGCTAGTATTACCACAGATTGTGAGGCATTGCATTTTAGTCCTCAGGGGTGACAAAGCATTTATAGAATGCTTTCTGTGAAGCATGCATGAGCTACAGTAGGCACTTACCATCAGATAAACTAACATCACTTTGACCGCCTTGTTTTATAATTCTGCTATCTAGAAATTACACAGTGTAATTATCGGTTAGAATCCCGCTCGGTACAAGTATTTGTACGGCTTTCAAATAATTGTTTCCGGTCTGGATGTTTGTCCATATGCAATTAACGCCATAAAACGCCTCCACCTCCACCAGGAAATCTTACAGTAGGAAATAATGTAGTTCGATTTTTTCTTATTTATAGTAGCAATAACGTATAAGGTAACAAATATATTTTATCCTGGTTTATCAAACTATGTTGTAAAGATAAATTCAACGTTGTAATGGATGTATCAATTAGATTATTTAGGCGTACAAAATAGACTGGAACACGGTACAAGTATAAGCGCTTTAACGCCATTTTGTAACAAAACAGAATGTTATTCATCTACGAGATGAATAAATTTCAAAACGTGTTGTTAATTCACACTAGCTTTACACCGCTGCAAATGATTTTTTTTTTGTAAACTGGAATTATATCGATGAATATTTATAGTTTTAGGGTTCCGTACCTAAAGGGTAACCAACGGGACCCTATTACTGAGCCTCTGCTGTCCCTCTGTCTGTCAGCGGGCTGTATCTCATGATCTGTAATAGGTAGACAGTTGAAATTTTTACAGAATATGTATTTCTCTTGCCGCTATAACAACAAATAATAAAAATAAAATTAATAAAAAATTGAAGGGGGCTACCCTACTAAAATCTTCTGTGATGGTGCGAAACCCTTCATGCGCGAGTCCGACTCGCACTTGGCCGGTTTTTTTCTGCTTCTTTTCAACGGCCTGTAACAGGTTGGACAATTGCCTCTCTCGTCGTAGGGACGATATGTCTTAATTGTCCCGTTTGGCAGGCACGAGGCAACGAATTAGATCTTTGCTGCTGCTAGTTAATAGTCTGAATATACGACTGGCGTAAACGAGATTTTTTTCATAGAATATGTGTGACAAATGAGCACACAGTCCACCTGATGGTAAGTGGATGCTGTGGCTCATAGACATCTACATTTATCATCGATTAAGAATCACAATACATATAGTGCATAGTGAATATAACAAAGGATACTTTCAACCCATTTCGTCCCGTCGGTGTTGTAATAAGCAACTTTGGGAAGTGCCTAAAAGATCTAATGCAGACCGATAGATATAACCAAGGCGGTGGGTTATGATGAGATTAGTAGACACATGGTAGTATTTATACTAGAGCACCTTCTTCCGGCCATTTCCCATATTATAATTTTTTCCCTTGATTCAGGTCAGTACCCTAATCTTTGGAAAAGGGCTAAAGCCCCTTCCAAAAGTTCCTACTCCCATTCTTCCCAATCATTTTCGCCCTATATCCATTCTACCCTTTCTTTCCAAAATTTTAGAATCCTGTGTTTACAAGCAAATTTCTACATTTATTTCAAAACATAACCTACTGAGTATATATCAGTCTGGGTTTCGCCCTGGTCATAGTACCAGTACTGCTTTAATTAACGTCACAGACGATATTAGACAAGGTTTGGAAGAAAAAAAAGTGACAGTACTGGTACTAGTTGATTTCTCAAATGCTTTCAACACAGTTGATCATGAAATCCTTCTTTCCATACTGTCTCATCTAAATTTTGGCCCTACAGCATTGGAATGGTTTGCATCTTATCTTCGCGGTCGACAGCAGTCAGTCTGTGTGGGGCAAATGACCTCAGCTTGGGCTGATGTGGAAGCTGGTGTGCCGCAAGGCGGTATTCTTTCTCCTATAATTTTTTCCAATTTTTATAAACTTTATTACCTCCATCTTCGATTGCTCGTACCATCTGTATGCCGATGACCTTCAGCTATACGTGCAAGCTGAAATTGGGGATATCTAACTTATCAGCTATCAAAGATTGGTCTACTCGTTATGGAGTGTTGGTTAATCCGTTGAAATGCCAAGCTATACTGGTGGGTAGCTCAAGGATGCTAGCCAAGATTAATCTTGCAGACTTACCTCCTATTTATTACAATGGGATTACAATACCGTTCAGTATGTCTGTAAAAAATCTTGGCCTACACATTGACAGCACGCTGAATTGGAGAACTCAGGTTTCTGAAGTGAGTCGTAAAGTCATTGCCACGTTACGTTCTCTGTATCGTTTAAAACATTTTCTCCCCACAAAGTCTAAGATCATGCTTGTCCAATCGCTCATATTACCCATAATTGATTATGCAGATGTGTGTTACCCGGATCTGTCCCAGGATCTTCTGAACAAGCTGGAACGCCTTCTCAATAAATGTATAAGATTTATTTTGGGCTTCGTAAGTATGACCATATTTCGCAATATAGATCTAAGCTTAATTGGCTTACAATCCGGCAGAGGCGTATTTCCAGAATATTACTTGTTCTTTTTTCCATATTAAATGACCCATTTTCGCCTTCTTATCTTAAGAGTAAATTTCACTATCTCTCCTCATCTCATGATAGGGTTCTACGCTCGTCTCCTAACAACAAAATATGTATTCATGTTCACTTCACCGAGTTCTATGGTAACTCCTTTACAGTTCAGGCTACACGCTTTGGAACTCCTTGCCTGATGACATCAGAAAAGCTCCCAATAAGTTTGCTTTTAAAAGTTGGTGCGTAATCATCTATTAAAGACAACACTTCTTACATGAATCATCCATGTCATTTATATTGTTAGACGTATATATTCATAGTTATTTATATGTACTATTCATAGTTATTTGTATGTTGATATGTATATATGTATGTTTATGTATGTATGTATATATTTGTATATATGTATAATTAGGAGATATTTCTATAGTTTATTTATTGTATATATTAGTAAAAGGTACATATAACGTAATTAATTATCATTTATATTTTGTTTTTTTCTATATTGCTACACCTACGTCAAATTCTCACCACTCCATGGGTTGACTGGTAGAGAATGCCTCAAGGCATTAAGTCCGCCCTTTGTATTCTTTTATATTAAGGAATGCAATAAAGAATAAATAAATAAAATAAATAAATAAATAACCAGCGGTATAATCATTATACGTGGTAGAGCCACGTTGCAGCTACATTATGGTTCTAACACGAATGGGTTGGCTCGACTGGGGTAGGACCACGCTCTTACAGAATACCAGCATAAAATAGCAGCTTAATGCTGCTGTGTGCTGGTGAGTGTAGAGAAAGGGACTCCCCCTTTTTACAGGAAACGAGGCATTCCATCTTAATCCTTAGATCTTAATTTTAAAATAGAGATGTCGCTAGTGACACCGTAAACATCGAGCTCGTAAATAAAAATAGTAAATAAATAGTCTTATCGTGATAGTAACCGGATATTTGTTATGATTCAGTATATTTGGTGCTAATATATACTATATAATGATATCAGTGCAAAAACTGTAAGATTAATTGCATAATCAAACATTTTAAAGTGAAGTGTAAAAACTAGTGCAAAACAATAAATACTTAGTGATTGTAACAATTGAATAGTGTCGTGAGTTTACTTTTACCTTAGTTATACCTAATCACTCATATTTATCAATATTTAATTGCGCAAATCAAAAATTTCATATAATATTTTTATGTAAGACCGTTGACCGACTCGAAAATTTGAAAAAATCTACATGAAAAATACATCATAACATTATTCATAACAGTGCCATCTAGTAAAGTGTAGTCGACCTGCACATAATATTCAATAACATGGCATCTAAATTCAATGTGAAAACTACTACTAGCGGCCACAAGATGCCGGTAGTAGTAACATGTTATAAATGCAAAAATTTAGTTGATATAAAGAAAACTGCAATATTTTCATTATGTAAAAATAGGTATGATTTAGACTGTGATGGCTACCCGGAAAAAACATACCGCCTAATGGATCAAGAAAGAAAAAAGAAATGGCGATGCAAAACATGTATAAAAAATAAAAAAGACGTGAATAGCGACATAACTTATATCACAGTGAGAAAAAAACAAAATCTCCCTGGACAATGTACATCCCTAGAAGAATCATGTAATACAGAGAAATTGCAATGTATTGAATCTTTACAGATATCGGAGAAGGATACGTCTTACACATTAGACTCGCACATACTCACGGACTATAATATATCTGATGTATCATTTTCAACGCCTAGTAAATTGTCAAAGAGTGTAGACGGCACAATGTCTGAGACAACGTCAATCTCAGAACTGAAATCTACAATATCTCCGTTAACCTGTAACCTTCGTAGTACTCAAAATGAATTAGAAAACATAATATTAGAAAATAACGATCTTCACAGACAGATAAATAAGTTAACAACAGAAATTAAAATACTAAAATCGCTATGCTATTCTCCCACAAAAATTGACAGTCCTCAATCAGGCAATACAACTAAGAAGAAGAGACACTCCTTGCTACTTCACAGTCTATCTTCCATGCCATCCTCACCGACAGTCACGTCATATACCTATCCCCACCCTAATTCGACGATATCAAGCCTTGCTACTTCACAGTCTATCTTCCGTGCCATCCTCACCGACAGTCACGTCATATACCTATCCCCACCCTAATTCGACGATATCAAGCCTTGCTACTTCACAGTCTATCTTCCGTGCCATCCTCACCGACAGTCACGTCATATACCTATCCACACCCTAATTCGACGATATCAAGCCTTCAACAAAAAAAATTACAAACTTGCAACAAAAATTAAAAGATGCAGAAAAGTGATCGTATCTCTCAATAAAAAAATAACAAATCTGACACAAAATATTGACTGTGAAACAAAGGATAAATCCAGCAAGACCTCAAAACCTATGATGAGACAGCAAAATAACAGCCATGAAAAAATAATTTACATCATCGGTTCTCAACAATGCGTTGGCCTAGCCGCAGCTATATCACACTCAAGATCAGAGACACAATATGAATTTATTTGGATTATTGAGTTATTGGTGAAACGAAACCCTATGCACCAAGTAACGAAGTAATAAAAAATTGCCACAACATGGAACTAAAATCGGATGATAAGTTAGTCATATGTTTAGAGAAAACGATCATAATATAAAACACGTTTTGTCACAATTACAAGCTATAATAGATACTTTTAGTAAAAATACAATAATTGTACTAAATGTTATTAAAAATAAGTACATAAATGTTAATAATTTAAACTATCGTATTAAAAATATTTGCGAAAGATATAAAAATTGTAAGTTTATAGATTGTAAAAAATATTCTAATCGCTTCGACATTTGTAAATCAATAAATTATGCTATTGACTATAGTGACTACGCAGAAAAATATTTAAATCCTAGTGAAATTAGTAAACGAATGGCGAGTAATAAGCCAAGTTTTAAATTAAGTAAAACCATAAATAAACCAAAAAAAGGAACAATTCCCTTCTACTTTAAAAAAAAAACTGACGAACACTCAAAACCTCCTGTTATTTATAAGAAAGGGACCATGCCCTATTATTTTCCGGTAATAAAAAAGAACGATAAATTTTTTCGACCATAAAAATTTAATTTACACTCGTCATTTTAGAATTTTTCACCAAAACATTGCTAGTGTTTTACCAAAGCAAGATTTAATAGACGTAACTATAGAGGAGTTAAGAGCAAAAAATAATGACCCGGATGTAATATGTCTTTCCGATACTTTCATAAAAAAAGGTTTTGAGAGTTATGTAAGAATATGTGGGTATGACATGGCCGCCAACTTCTGCAGAGAAAAACAAAGAGGTGGAACATGTATTTTAGTTAAAAAGGGTATAATGTTCAATGAATTATCGTTCATAAAAAATTATGCTACCTAGAATACGTTCGAGGCATGCGGCATAGAAATCATACATATTAAATTAATTACTATTTGTCTCTACAGAACTCCCCAATCCGACCCAACACAGTTCTTATTTAAGTTGAACACACTTTTGCATGACTTAACTGTAAAATACTCGTACAAATCTAAAGTAAATATAGTTATAGCTGGAGATTTTAATATAAACACATTAAAAAAAGGCAAAATCACGAACTATTTACAAGATTTGTCCTATAATTATAACTTGAAAATACATTTCAATGTTCCTACACGTAGTTCATCTTGTATCGATCATATATTAAGTAACATTCAAAATGCGACTGCAACATTGCTACCACTGTATCTTTCCGATCATGACACAGCACAGTTGTTAAGCTTTCCTATAAAATGTGAGCCACAACAACATGCTATATATTATGTTTACAAGAGAGACTATAACTTAGATAACATTAGGAAGTTTAAAGAATGCCTGAAAAATTTGTCATGGTCGGAAGCATACATGATGCTAACACAGCATTCAGCCGATTTCATGAATTATTTTGCCTTTTCTACTATCTCTGTTTTCCGAAACAACGAATCAAAATAAATTTACAAAATAAAAAACAAAATTGAATAAGCAAAGGCCTCAAAGTAAGTTGTAAAGCAAAACGAATGTTAAGATTTAAATATTATAAAAATAAAAGTAATGCCAACAGAATACGTTACCTATCATATTCTAAGCTCTTAAAAAAATGTGTATTTAACTTAAAAAAGAATGCTAATATTAAGTTTATAAATAAAATGATAACAAATGTAAAGCAACATGGATCATTATCAAAAAAGAAATATCTAACCCATATGACAAGAAAAATATAGAAAAATTATAGCTAATAATAAAGTTCTTACGAATCCTGTAGATATAGCTTCTGCTTTTAACAATCATTTTATTGATTTGACCCGTTAATCAACAACACACACTACAGCGAAAAATGTAACTATTAACGGCGCGAATGTCAACTCTATGTTTCTTTGACCTATATAAATACAAAAATAATTAAAAAAATGTATAATTGAATTAATTGAAATCTTGACATATTTAATTAATTTTTTTTTTATAGGAGAGGGGGCAAACGAGCATGCGGCTCACCTGATGGTAAGTGATTACCGCCGCCCATGAACAACTGCAACACCAGGGGAATTGCAGATGCGTTGCCGGCCTTTAAGAAGGAGGCTCTTTTCTTGAAGGTCCCTAAGTCGTATCGGTCCGGAAAAATCGCTGGTGGTAATCGATTCCACAAGTTAAGTGCGAGGAAGAAAACTTCTTCTAAATCGCACAGTGGTGGACCGCCAATCATCCAGATGGTATGGATGGTATCTCGAGTTCTGTCGCGATGTGCGATGGTGAAATTGAGCGGCTGAATTAGTCCGAACATTCCTCAGAGCACCCTCGTGGTAATATGCGATAAAATACGCAAAGAGATGCAACATCTCTACGCAGTGCCAGTGAATCAAGCCGATCGGATGGAACCTCGGCCGGGCCTGGCGACCTGAAACTGCACATCACCTGATATGCCTGACACCGAGGATCTGATACTGGCTGAGGCAAGTCAAGGGAGTGCCTTGAAACTGAGGAGATACGACAAAGGGTTTTTATAAACGCAACCTGTGTCTTCTGGGATTGAACTGACTAGATTTAGTCGTAATTTCAGTCTGAGACTTTGTTCAACAAAGTCTCGACTTCAGACACAAGTTTGTTCCGGTACTGTGACGTTTTCCTGAGAAATATTGGCACGGCCGGTGTATAGCATCACCAGTAAGTCGTTCGCATAGCAATGAATGTTACCAGTTTGCAACATATCATTGATATGCAGAAGAAACAGCGTTGGTGATAGCACGCAGCCTGTGGAACACCAGCGTTAATGGGCTTGTAATCGGAGCATGCACCGTCTACTACGACCTGATGCCCGATCTGCAAGAAAACCAGCATCCAATTGCACAACTCTCGAAGCCCATAGGAAGGAGCTTCGAAAGAAGCGCTTGTGCCAAACCCGATCGAAGGCCTTCATACGTCCAAACTAACGGCCAACGCCTCCCTTGACCCACTGCCTCCGCCCATCTATGAGTTAGGTAAATCGAAGATCACCAGCCGAGCGACCTCGACGGAAACCGTACTGGCGGTCACTAATCAGCTGGTGATCCTGGTACCGCATGAGCTGGCAGTTGATAACAGTTTCATTACTTGGAGAACAAGGAGGTGATAGCGATAGGCCTGTAGTTGACGGATCTGAGCGGTCACCTTGGGATCGCGCACCAAAGCTGCCTCCATGAGTTCGAGACTACGCCTAGGGAGTAGAATTACCGAAAAGACGCGTTAAAACTGGTGCCAACTCCGGACAACCGGAGCACACGTCTTCAGCACAATAGGTGGGACTCCATCAGGCCCACTCGACTTGTTGACGTCCAGGAAGCGTTTTACGCACCGAGCGCTGTGTAAACAGCACCTGCATGGAGCACTCACACCGCGGGATGGTAGGCGGTATGTTCCCCGTCATCAAGAGTCGAGTTGGAAGCAAAAGAGAGCCCAGCAGATCGGCTTTCCTTGCGTCATGGGCCAGTGAGTCGTCCACCCTGTCAGAGATGGAGATGGCTGACAGAAGTTCCCGACAGCCTTGGCGAGAGAACCAGAATCAGACCAAATATCAATAATAATTATTTTAACACGGGACTATTTTTTGACCTATCTAAAGCCTTTGACCTAGTTTCACATGACCTATTGTTACAGAAATTGAAAAGATTGAATTAGAGGACCACCACTTCAATGGATTACATCATATCTTTATAATAGGCAACAATGTTATTGTTACTAAAGCAGATGTAAATGGGGACATAATAACGTACTCGTCCGAATACCGAAACAATAATATATGTCCACAGAGAAGTGTTCTCGGTCCAATTTGTTTTTATTGTACTTAAATGACATTATCAATATGACGAAGCATAAATGTATGCTATTCTCCCACAAAATTGACAGTCCTCAATCAGGCAATACAACTAAGAAGAAGCTCCTTGCTACTTCACAGTCTATCTTCCATGCCATCCTCACCGACAGTCACGTCATATACCTATCCCCACCCTAATTCGACGATATCAAGCCTTGCTACTTCACAGACTATCTTCCGTGCCATCCTCACCGACAGTCACGTCATATACCTATCCCCACCCTAATTCGACGATATCAAGCCTTGCTACTTCATCTATCTTCCGTGCCATCCTCACCAGTCACGTCATATACCTATCCACACCTAATTCGATATCAAGCCTTCAACAAAAAAAATTACAAACTTGCAACAAAAATTAAAAGATGCAGAAAAAGTGATCGTATCTCTCAATAAAAAAATAACAAATCTGACACAAAATATTGACTGTGAAACAAAGGATAAATCCAGCAAGACCTCAAAACCTATGATGAGACAGCAAAATAACAGCCATGAAAAAATAATTTACATCATCGGTTCTCAACAATGCGTTGGCCTAGCCGCAGCTATATCACACTCAAGATCAGAGACACAATATGAATTTATTTGGATTATTGAGTTATTGGTGAAACGAAACCCTATGCACCAAGTAACGAAGTAATAAAAAATTGCCACAACATGGAACTAAAATCGGATGATAAGTTAGTCATATGTTTAGGAGATAA
Organism: Parnassius orleans; assembly: GCA_029286625.1. Taxonomy (NCBI): domain Eukaryota; kingdom Metazoa; phylum Arthropoda; class Insecta; order Lepidoptera; family Papilionidae; genus Parnassius; species Parnassius orleans. The sequence goes on along the minus strand of JAGSMP010000334.1, from coordinate 199,886 downwards.
CGATCATAATATAAAACACGTTTTGTCACAATTACAAGCTATAATAGATACTTTTAGTAAAAATACAATAATTGTACTAAATTTTATTAAAAATAAGTACATAAATGTTAATAATTTAAACTATCGTATTAAAAATATTTGCGAAAGATATAAAAATTGTAAGTTTATAGGTTGTAAAAATATTCTAATCGCTTCGACATTTGTAAATCAATAAATTATGCTATTGACTATAGTGACAACGCAGAAAAATATTTAAATCCTAGTGAAATTAGTAAACGAATGGCGAGTAATAAGCCAAGTTTTAAATTAAGTAAAAAAATAAAATAAAAAAAAGGAACAATTCCCTTCTACTTTAAAAAAAAAACTGACGAACACTCAAAACCTCCTGTTATTTATAAGAAAGGGACCATGCCCTATTATTTTCCGGTAATAAAAAAGAACGATAAATTTTTTCGACCATAAAAATTTAATTTACACTCGTCATTTTAGAATTTTTCACCAAAACATTGCTAGTGTTTTACCAAAGCAAGATTTAATAGACGTAACTATAGAGGAGTTAAGAGCAAAAAATAATGACCCGGATGTAATATGTCTTTCCGAAACTTTCATAAAAAAAGGTTTTGAGAGTTATGTAAGAATATGTGGGTATGACATGGCCGCCAACTTCTGCAGAGAAAAACAAAGAGGTGGAACATGTATTTTAGTTAAAAAGGGTATAATGTTCAATGAATTATCGTTCATAAAAATTATGCTACCTAGAATACGTTCGAGGCATGCGGCATAGAAATCATACATATTAAATTAATTACTATTTGTCTCTACAGAACTCCCAATCCGACCCAACAGTTCTTATTTAAGTTGAACACACTTTTGCATGACTTAACTGTAAAATACTCGTACAAATCTAAAGTAAATATAGTTATAGCTGGAGATTTTAATATAAACACATTAAAAAAGGCAAAATCACAAACTATTTACAAGATTTGTCCTATAATTATAACTTGAAAATACATTTCAATGTTCCTACACGTAGTTCATCTTGTATCGATCATATTAAGTAACATTCAAAATGCGACTGCAACATTGCTACCACTGTATCTTTCCGATCATGACACACAGTTGTTAAGCTTTCCTATAAAATGTGAGCCACAACAACATGCTATATATTATGTTTACAAGAGAGACTATAACTTAGATAACATTAGGAAGTTTAAAGAATGCCTGAAAAATTTGTCATGGTCGGAAGCATACATGATGCTAACACAGCATTCAGCCGATTTCATGAATTATTTTGCCTTTTCTACTATCTCTGTTTTCCGAAACAACGAATCAAAATAAATTTACAAAATAAAAACAAAATTGAATAATCAAAGGCCTCAAAGTAAGTTGTAAAGCAAAACGAATGTTAAGATTTAAATATTATAAAATAAAAGTAATGCCAACAGAATACGTTACCTATCATATTCTAAGCTCTTAAAAAAATGTGTATTTAACTTAAAAAAGAATGCTAATATTAAGTTTATAAATAAAATGATAACAAATGTAAAGCAACATGGATCATTATCAAAAAAGAAATATCTAACCCATATGACAAGAAAAATATAGCAAAAATTATAGCTAATAATAAAGTTCTTACGAATCCTGTAGATATAGCTTCTGCTTTTAACAATCATTTTATTGATTTGACCCGTTAATCAACAACACACACTACAGCGAAAAATGTAACTATTAACGGCGCGAATGTCAACTCTATGTTTCTTAGACCTATATAAATACAAAATAATAAAAAAAAATGTATAATTGATTAATTGAAATCTTGACATATTTAATTAATTTTTTTTTTATAGGAGAGGGGCAAACGAGCATGCGGCTCACCTGATGGTAGTGATTACCGCCGCCCATGAACAACTGCAACAGTTGCAGATGCGTTGCCGGCCTTTAAGAAGGAGTAAGCTCTTTTCTTGAAGGTCCCTAAGTCGTATCGGTCCGGAAAAATCGCTGGTAATCGATTCCACAAGGAAGTTGTGCGAGGAAAACTTCTTCTAAATCGCACAGTGGTGGACCGCCAATCATCCAGATGGTATGGATGGTATCTCGAGTTCTGTCGCGATGTGCGATGGTGAAATTGAGCGGCTGGAATTAGTCCGAACAATTCCTCAGAGCACTCCCGTGGTACATGCGATAAAATACGCAAAGAGATGCAACATCTCTACGCAGTGCCAGTGAATCAAGCCGATCGGACGGAACTCGGTCGTCGACGATTCGAGCTGCTCTGCGCTGGATGCGGTCACAGTCAAGATCATTTAAATTAAACTATGATGGCTAAAATAATTGTAATTTCTATAGTGTTAAGTTTTGTTAATAAAAATATTAATGTAAAAAAATAATTTTGTATGCTATGAATAACCATAGCAAAACATGCTGATCTGAAACGTTTTGTAAAATCTATTATACCATGTTTTTATACAAATAATTATCATTATATAATTATTTATTTTGAAGTACATACACAGCAAACACTGTCACCCAGAGGGGTAGGCAGAGACTATGGACTTCATTTGGCTGATCCTGACACACTCTCTCGCCTCCTCCATATCTATATACATGCATACACGCTCGTCGGTTAAGGGTACTCTTAATTGTTCCCATTTTAATATATAATAATATGGTCGATAAATTTCGCCATAGGGCCTCCCTTCCAGACTCTGCCGTTCACCTCACCACACATAAATTTGCTTTGTCACTCTCTCATTCATTTAACTCTACATATAAACCAGACATTCCTTTCTTAATCCTGGTCACAACATCATCACAGACCACACTCATCTCTTATCACACATTTCTCACACTGTCATTTGGGCTGACATCCGTATCAGTAAAACAGGACAATAAGATGGTGATAAGTTGTGAATGGGGCGAAAGGATGTAGCACAAAGAGGCTGTTACTGTGAGTTGTGTATGGGCTTTCTTTATTTACACCAGAATTGCAGTTGCGTTGCCGGCCAGAAAGATAAATCTTTTCTTGAAGGTCTAAGTCGTCGGTCCGGAAAATCTCCGGTGGTAAACAATTCTACAGAGAAGTTGTACGAGGAAAACTCTAGTAAAACGCACATGGTGGACCTAAGCATCCAGATGATGAGAATGGTATCGTGAATTTTGACGCGATGTGCGTTCGTGAAATTTGGCGGCTAATTAATCCGAACAATTCTCAGAGCACTCCCGTGATACATTCGATAGAAAATGCAAATGGATGCAACATCCCTACGCAGCGCCAGTGAATCGAGCCGATCAGAAAGACTCGGTCGTCGTCGACGATTGAAACGCTCTGCGCTAGATGCGGTCAAGTGGAAGGAGCTGGCACTGGGGTGCCCCGCCTGAGATGAGAACAGTATTCATGTGAGGCCAATTTGTGCTTTGTAAGTTGCAAGCGATGTGCCGGCATGAAATACTGTCTCGCTCTGCTGAAACATAAGCTTTGAGCCAATTTGGCTTCCTTCAAGTGACCACGAAACTGCACGCTATTCGATATGTCGACGCCGAGGATTCCGATGCTAGCTGAGGCAGCAAGGGGAGTGCCTTGAAACTGTATTTTTGGTAACCGATAAAACTTCGGTGGTTTGGCACACGTAGGTATTATCGATTTTATGTCCAGATTTAATTTTTATCTGGAGGTAGCCGTGGTTAACTATGACATTGTGACGTCAAACACCTTAGTCCCTCCGTGGCCATGGGTGCTGTAAATTGCTCTAAACGTCGGGAATATAAAATAAGTAATAAAGTATAAAGTAAAAACTAGTTTTATTTAAATGTGTAGTGTTCGCGTAAATATAAGAAATCACACATTGGGGCACAGTGATCATTAGTCAAACTGAAAATAATGGTGTATACTAACTAAACTAATGTCTAATATTCCTAAAATTATATTTTAAATTTTGTTTTTATGGCTCCTAAAATGGTGACAATTTGCTAAACAGCCTAAACGGTATTTCGAGGGTCTTCTAGTCTTAGTAGCTGTACTATGTGTGTTATGGATTCTAACATGCAACCATTCGATTTTAATCAGTTGTGTAATAGAATATTTTTATTACTTACGCTGTATAGCAGTTTTTTCAACATAGAATATAATTCTCTATAGAGATACGTATAAAAGATGAAAACTTTGTTTTCGGAATAGTGTTGGATAACTTTATTTAGATTTAACATGATCTTCTAACTGCACTAAATCTTTTTCTTTTTTTCCACATATTGATAACAAATAAATTTTGTTCACTAGCACAATATGAACACGCATCACATATAAAATGGCGATATTCTATCACTTATACAGATTTAAATTGTACTATGGCTGTTATTTATTTGGTTTAGTTTTAAATTACCCTCATAGACAGAAGTCATAAAACTACTGTATTGAAAAGAGTGTACAATTACGCCATGAAAATAAGTTTTAGAAGGGAGTTTGCATACACCAATAACACTTAGAGATGTATAAGCAAGTGACAAGTGGAGAAGTGACTTTAATGATAAAATCAGATTAAAGTGTTACAAAATACTTAAAGTTGTATAATAGAGTTTGTGTGGGATTATCCCAAATTATGAAATAATAAAAGAGACTGATTTGGTAAAGGACTATATAATGCGAGAGCCAGAGATGCAATGAGTAAGCAGGTAGTGACAAAAATATGACAATGGATAGTACATTACATACATAGAATGCTATTATTAAAACTATTACTATCTAATGCTCATGGTTGCTAATAAAATGCGTCAGGCGTCAACATGCCCCCGGGAGTTTTTTTTTTTATAGGATAGGGTGACAAACGAGCGCACAGTCCACCTGATGGTAAGTGGTAGCTGTGACCCATAGACTTCTTCATCTATCCTCGATAAAGAATCAAAATGCAGATGCTTTGTCACACGTGAGGACTAAGATGGAATGCCTCTTTTCAGTAAATAGGTCGCCGGTTCTCTACACTCACCATACGAAACACAGCAGTGTTAAGTTGCTATTTTACGCTGGTATTCTGTGAGAGCGTGGTCCTTCCCCGGTCGAGCCGACCCATTCGTGCTACAACTATACTACTTATATAGCTGCAGCATGGCTCTACCACGTATAGATTTTGAAAGCACGTCTTTCAACCAGAAGGCACAGGGAGCGGACAAATCTTGCTGAACGATGGTCGAATTAGTCCCGCAGACGTTTTGATGTCTGCCACACGACTGATATTTTCAGGTCCGGGATAAACAGCAACAACTCGGCCTAACTTCCATTTCAATGCAGGCAGATTGTCTTCTTTTACGACAACGAGAGAATTCAATTTCAAGTCATCGTTACTGACACGCCATTTCTTTCGTTGCTGGAGTTCAGAAACATACTCCTTAGACTCCTACTCCTGCGGAGCTGCTCAATTCGTTGAAAACAGGTTAAAGAGTTAGTTTGATGACTTCGGTAATCTCTGGTAAAGAAGTGAGCGGTCGCCCGATTAAAATGACCTGGTGTTAGAGCCATTAAGTCTTCTGGGTCGGATGACAATGGCGTGAGAGGCCAAGTATTCAGTATCGCTTCAATTTGCACCAGCGTCGTATTAAACTCTTCGTAAGCGAGATTACAATTTCGCAGCACTCTTTGTAACTGAAATTTGGTTGACTTAGCACCCGCCTCCCAGAGTCCACTGAAGTGTGGAGAATACGCAGGAATAAAACGGATATTAATCCCAACATTACCCATTTTTTCGGACAGTAAATCGCAATTGGTTTTTAAAAACGTAAAAAGTTCATTGCACGCGCCAACAAACGAGGTACCGTTGTCGGAGTAAATACTATCTCGTTTACCCCTTCGTGATATAAACCTTCGTAAGGCCAGTATATAACTGTGGCTTGTTAAATCGCCAACCAATTCTAAGTAAATTGCCTTGGTAGCGAAGACAAACACGGCTATGTACACCTTTACCAAACGGCATCCACAACCTTGACGACTAGCAGATAACATAGGGCCAGCATAGTCTACTCCTACATTTTCAAAGGGATAACCTCCAGATTGAATACGCTGCTGTGGTAGATTACCCATCAATGGCGAAATTTACCTTTCATGCGACTACAAAGGACGCATTGATGGTAGCAGCTCCTCGCTAGGTTTCGAGCTCCAATTGGCCAATATGATTCCCTTATTGTGGCTAATAGTAATTGGGGTCCCGCGTGCATTAAATTCTTATGTTGGTAATCAAATAATGATCGAGTAAAACGGTGTGTGGACTGTAATAAGATAGGTTGTTTCTTATCATAAGAAAAGTTTTAGTTACTTAAGCGACCTCCTACTCGCATGATATTGTTTTGGTCTAAAAATACAGTGAACCTATGTAATTGACTTTTTTTGGGCAAAGATAATCCTTAAGGAGCATGCTATACTCTAAAAATGACTCCCTTTGTACGTTCCTAATAATGGCATTCAACGCGTCTTGTTGTTCACACTCGGTTAAATAGTTAGTACTCGTAGAAGGAATCTGTTTTCTACATATCTTAATAAAACGTAAGACATAGGCTACGACGCCTTTAAGTCTTAAAAAAATTGAAAACCGATTAAAATCAATCAATTCAAAAGATTTATTATCATTGTCAGTAACATTTAATGGGACTTCCGGTTTAAGTTCGGGTAGTAAAGTGACATTTTTTGTCTGATGCTGCAATGTTTCACTGTCAACTCCACGAGACAGAAGGTCTGCGGGGTTGTCACTAGTCGGTACATGCCTCCATATACAATTTCCTGATTTTTCTAATATCTCCGCTACACGGTTGCGCACAAATGGCTGAAGCTTAGCGGGTAGCATTTTAACCATCCCAATACTATACGACTAATTTGCACCCGAAGTGAAGTGATTACTTTTTCATAAAGTCGCGCACTTGTGATAGCACTACAAAGCTCAATTCTTGGAATAGTTGTAGTCTTAATGGGAGCAACACCACTTTTAGCTATCAACAAATGCACAGTAATATCTCCCACAAACGCCGTAAGCCTGTTCAGACGCATTACAGAAAATGTGTAGTTCAATTAACTTACATGAGCCACAAATGACAATACGAGGAATACTAAGACTATAGAACGCAGGTAAATCCTTAATTAATTCTGCCCATTGTTTACTTATCATGGGTGTTAATTGCTCATCCCACGTTAGCCTTTCCAACCATAATTTTTGTAGCAATTTTCATTTTTATAACGCATGGAGCTAGCATCTCTAGAGGGTCAAATATTTGCGCTGTTGCAGAAAATATATCGCTTTGTATTGATATTACAAACTAGAGAACCTATCGGAAAACAGAGTTCATCCGAATCTGAACGCCAGTTAAGACTTAAAAGCTTACTCGGTTGATTACTTCCGAAGTTTAAATCCGATGTTTTATATCGTTCGGAATTAAACTCCTTGCAATTTGACCTCCACTTCCTGAGTGACATACACGCGGAAGCAAGTTCGCATGTTACCTTTTTTTATGTCCTTGACTTCTTCTAGTTCATCCCCTTCTGTTAATAAGTCGTCGTCGTAGAAATCATGCAAAATAATCTCTGATATAATTTTGTCTTTACATTCGAGATCTATTTGCTTTATACATCGAGTAGCAAGAAAAGGCGCACTAGTCGTTCCGTATGTCACAGAATTCAACTGATACATTTTCACCGGTTCAGATGAGTCGTGACGCCAGATTATGAGCTGCAAGTGTCTGTCCATGGGGTGAACGACGATCTGTCTATACATTTTCTCCACATCGGCAGCTAAGATAAATTTGTATTGCCGAAATCGGAGGAGTATAGACAGAAGGCCGTCTTGAACAGTAGGGGAGGGCCTGTCATCTGGATACTGTTCAATGAAACACCTGATGAAGTCGGCTCACTAGCATTAAACACGACTCATAATTTTGTAGTCATGCTACTCTCGCGCAAAACGCCATGGTGGGGAATGAAATAGGGCTTGTTTACAAATTCCCTGTCTTGGCATTCAGACATATGTCCTAAAGACTGATATTCGAACATAAAATCGTAATACATTTTACTTAGTTCCGGCTTATTTTTTAGTTTACGCTCCAAAGACAAAAAATGTTGCATAGCTCTTTCAAACGATTCACCTAATACATCAGAATTTTGCTTAATACGAACACTAAAACGACCGTCAGTAAGACGGGTTGTGTTCTTAACAAAATGCTTCTCACATAGTTTCTCTTCAGGAAGATAACTGGACGATCTTGAATCCACCTCTTCAAGACGCCAAAATTTTGTGAGTTGAATGTCAATGCTATCTTCGAAGATCTTATTTACTTTGCTAAAGTTACATTTAATATTATATGATGACACCATCGCATGATCGCTATTAATCGGACCTGAGACTAACCATCCTAGTCTAGTCTCAAAAAGAATTGGTTTCTCTTCCCTAATTTAATTTTTGGGAAAGTAATATATCCCAAAATACATCTGCGCCGATAATTAAATCAATCGATGCCGGCGTGTGAAAATAGGGGTCTGCTAAACAAATATCTGACGGAATATTCAGATTCCTCAAATCAATTTTTTGACTAGGTAAGTTATCGGTTATTGTCGGCAAAATAAAACATTGGAGATTTGTTGTAAAACTTTCATCCAATGACTTAATACCTACACGACTTATTTTTGTGATACGCGAAGGTGCATTATTAATGCTAAGTAAAGATTTGTCAACACAATTAATCGGCAGACCTAACTTCTGACTTAAACTTTCTGCCATAAGACATGAAGTGCTTCCACTATCAAGCATGGCGCGAGCTATGTGCTCACAATTGTTTTTATCATACAGTTTAATAATTAATGCAGTAGACAACAATACAACGTATTCGTCTCGACTTCGCCTACCTAACGATGACGGTTCGACACTCGCTGACAGAGTAATGTTAGCAATAGGTGGCGCTGGTATAGTCTCCAACGGTGTCGTGTGAGATTCAGTTTAAGCCTTACTGTCAATAGGATGCTTTAGTGCAGTATCTTCCGAATGAATGAGGGTATGATGCTTTCGTCGACATATTTTACATCCCGTTTTTTTGCAATGTTTTGCAAAGTGACCTTTCCGGAAGCAGTTAAAGCAAACTTTATAATTAAGTAACAATTCTAGCCGTGCATTATTACTTAATGCTAAAAATTGAGGGCAATTGCTTAAATTGTCTTCAGTATTACATTTAGGACAATATTTGGAATGTGAGGTTGAAGCACTTGAGCCATCATCGGTATTAGCGACGGTGACCATGGTTTTTAATTTAGCCCTGTTATTATAGTTTGTATTCGATTGTCATCCGCTACGTGAGAGTTCTAACGTTTCAATTAAATTCGCACGATTTCGCATTAAGTCAAGAAACATATCGAAAGTTATCGGCTTTTCCTTTTGTAAACTCCCCTTGAGCTCCCCCCACTCATGATAGTATTTTGATGACTTACTTATGAGTGACAATATATATTAAGAGAGTATCCCAGTACTTAACAGGCTCACCTATCGTTGCTAGCGCATGTATATTTTTACTTAATTGATCGATAACGCGTTTTAAAATTACCGATGACTCTTTTTTTATAGGCTCGAGGTTAAATAAAGCAGTAACATGATTTTGAATGAGCAAACGTTCACTGTCGAACCTTTCACACAGAAGATTCCATGCTAATTCATAGTTGCTCGCAGAAAACTGAATAGATTGAAGTACCACAGCAGCAGATCCATCCAGAAATGCACGTAGATAATGAAATTTATTAAAATTGTGTTAAGAGTGAGGGTAGATTATTAATAAGCGGTTAAACTCCCCACTCGTACAGGCAGAATAAAGAACTGCGCAGGCAACTAACTTGTGTCTTTCAACGAGTCTCAATTGTTGTCGTCATTCTGTCCGTCGTGGTAATACTTTTAATATCAGCAAACGTGACGTTGCAGTGAGGCCGGCCTTGTTTTGTCATGATGGGCTATGTTGATGTTGGTTTGCATACATCATTTATTTTACAATATAATATATTTTATTTACTATTTCACCAATTGTCTATTTCATCGTTAGTGTGAATAAGACGACTGGTAAAGGTGTCCCGAAACTCTAGCCAATCTTTATATGAGCTACTAAACCTCGGCAACTGAATGGTTGGCAAATTAACTAGCTTATGTCGGCTTGTACTGGCATGAGAAAACTTATCACTACACGCTGACTCTTCATTATTATTCTTACTATATCGTGATAGAATATTTTGTGCTATCGACAATGCCTATAATACTGTGACTCAAAATCATTACACTCCGCAAGAATTATATCAATTGTACTTCGTCAAATTGGTCGTACAGTGACTTCATTTTATCCATACGCAATTGCAACTCACTTACCGCCGAAGAATCCAACAAAGAAACGCGAAGCGAATTTAAAAAAGTCAAACGACCTTTAAAACTTCCTCGCTTTTTAATTAATTTTTTTTCTTCGGTCATACTGAGAGGCGTTTGTTATCAACCTGGAACGTTATACAATAAAAACTTTAATAGGTAATAATGACAATAAAAAATAACACTACGAATATTTACCTAACTTAATCACAACAAAGGAAATATTTAAGTAAAGAAATACAAGAAAAATTAGCTAACAAGTATGTACCTGACGCTATTATAAAATAATTATTAGTACCTAGGGGAAAAAGGGGCAATGAGAGTCAGGTGGCAATGGTGGTCAGCGTTCTAGTTCCTAGACGAAAGTAGCTAAACAAACGAAAATTGTCCATAAAGACCCGTTAAGTGACAGCTAGCGGCCCCCCGCTCGCCCGTTCAGTACGCGTCCATCGTTTGCATGGAGGGCTGCTGCGCAGTTTCACGCGCATTTGATGTAATTTTACGTGTGCACAAAATAAGCGGTAAGTACATCCATACATGAAATTTAAATACTTAGAGTAGGTTATTGTGTGTCTTTAAGCTTATATTATCGATTTAAAAAATATTTCTGGTATTTTAATAGCAAATTAAAGTTTTATTTAATTTTTACACATTTGGTACGATCGGGTAATATGGTCATTGCAGTGGCAATGAGTTGACCATTGCCCCAATCATTGTAACATACCTAAAAATAATTTCATTAATTACTATTCCAGAAATGCCGAAAATACGTCACAGGTCCACGAATAAGGCTCAGTGGTCCTCTGAAACACTGTCAAAAGCTGAGGTTCTAATGAGTCAAGGCCACTCTATGAGAAGTGCTGCTAAAGCCATGAATATACCTTTTCAAGCTCCAAAAGCGGTTAAAGAAGAACAATTTATCGGAACCACGTCTCGGACGACTTCCTGTATTCACAGCAGATGCAAAAAAGGTTTTATCAGACCGGATAAAATACTTATCTTCTATTTTTATGGAGTCACAGCGATTCAAATATGGAAAGCAGCATACCAGTATGCAGAAGAGCTTAAATTTCACACAATTGACAAGAGTGCCAAAATGGCTGGACGCGATGGCTAGATGGCTTTTAAAAGAAATAGTATCTCTTCGAAACCTGAAGCTACAAGTGTTAACAGAATAACAGCCAATAAAGAAGAAGTCCAACTGTTCTACAGACTATTAGATCTAATGGACAAATATAAATTTATTCCTAATAATATTTATAACTGCGACGAGACAGGCATTTCCACAGTGCAAGATCCTGAAAATATTAGCTCCCAAAGGCATGAAAAGAGTTGGCTCCATAAAAGTTGGGAAAGAGGAAAAATATTACACTCTTGTGTGCCATGAGCGCTGCTGGTGGTTTTGTCCCACCAATGTTCATCTTTCCGAGAAAAGAATGACTACTCAGCTTGAGAAAGACGGTCCTGCAGGAGCTATATACAAATGTTCGGATAATGGGTGGATTAATGAACATCTGTTCTTTGAGTGGCTGCAACGCTTTGCCATGTATACCAAGCCATCGTCACAGGCGCCTGTTTTACTAATACTTGACAATCACGCCAGTCATAGTTCTTTGATGACTTATGATTTTGTAAACAAAATAATAATATATATATGTCACTGCTCCACATACATCCCACAGGATGCAGCCATTAGATCTCACATTTTTGGTCCTCTTAAAGCTATTTACAAAAGGAGTGCGATTTATTTTTAAAAATCGCCTTGCAGAGAAAATAACTCCATACGACGCGGCTATTTTAAATAGAGCATATTCTACCGTGGCATCTATAAATAAAGATGAATCAGGATTCCGGGCATCAGGTATTGTCTCATATAATCCGAATATTTTTCAGAAGATTTTATCGTAGCTGAAGTCTTAACCCAATCTGAAGTAATTATTCAAGATACCTCGATTGTCATTCCATCTACGTCTGCTCCAACAGATCCAACACCATCTACATCATCTGCAACAATACATCCAATGCCGTGTAATTCATCGGTTACAACAAATTTAACACCATCTACATCGTCTGCAGAAATACATCATATGCCATCAATATCGTCCATAGCAGTCGATTCAATACCATCGACATCATCAGCAACGTTAGCTCCTGGAATATTGAATTTCAATATTGAAGATCTGCTTCCTATACCAGTCAAAATGATTCCTGAAAAGCCTATAAGAAAAGGACGAACGAAGCATCACGCAAAATTATGACATCAACACCCGTCAAAGATAGTCTTGTTGAAAAGGAAAATAAGAAAGCATCTAGAACAGCAAAAGGAAAAGAAGCAGAAACCTAAGAAAGATATTGCGAATAAGGCCAAGGCGCGTACTTCAAGATTTAAACACTTTTCAAAATCAGATATTAGTCTTAATCAGATATGTGACGATGATGAAGACGACGATTTGAATAAATGCTTAGTCTGTGATGAATTTGGTCGCAACAATGAATTATGGTACAGATGCACTTCTTGTGGCTTATGGGCACACGCTAGCTGCACAGGTGGGACTCGCCAACAGGTTACGTATGTGACAATTGTTAGGCTAGGCTGACTCTCTTTGTCCCCATAGTGACTATAATTACCCTCAGATATGGACAATGGTGGTCAAAGATGTTTTTTTTTTAAGTTTAATGGCAATTAATATATGATTCCAAAGGTAATGTAACTGTCTGAGACTGATAGTGTAATGATTAAAATACTTTAAAAGTTGATTAAAATAAAGTTAAAGTAAAAATTGAGTGTTTTATTCTATATCTTGCTTAAGTGACTCTCATTACCCCCTTTTCCCCTAAGCATAAAACCTATTATTATACTGTAAAATAGCTAGTTGAAATGGTTACACTAGTAATTTAATGTAGTTTTAACGCTAACTGTATTTTAAATACGAAACTTAAATGTAACTTAAACTGACAAACATACAACAAAGTTATGTAATGCAATGTGGTTACTAACATTGACACTATTAACATAGTAATAACTTACGAAAATTAATAATACACCAAATTGATAACCGCTCGCTTGCTTTCGATTACAAAAACATATTATAATATTTTAAAATTTGACATCATACACTCGGCATGGCTGCCATCATTATAACTTGATTTACAATCGATCCAAGAGGCCTAGCGTAATTTTGTTTACTGTTTTGTATAGACGATAAGATAAGGAACAATGTAACGTTTGTTATTTTGACAAAAGTTGTGTGTATAACGTTTTATATGATACTAAAGTTAAGGTCGAACATATTTTGACGGTTTCAGACAAACAACTTGAAATTGTGAAAAAAATTGCGCGATAACTATATAGTTTTTCATCATTTTTATAAACTAAGTATAAAAGTTATTTGTACTATTGAACAAGAAACAATAACAAGTGTGGTAGAAAATTTTCAGTTCAATAAAAGAATCTACACGCCGTTGCACAATTTACCACTAAAACTAGACGGACAATCATAGCCGATTTACACAACAACTATAACACCTAGAACAAAAATATACCCATGTTAATAAAGGCCCGTTTATTATATTTAACAAAAATATGACATATTTTACATAAGTATATAAACTCTTGAGATATGTGTCAAAAAACCGAAAGGTAGATTTAATTTTAAAGAAAAAGATAGCGATTTCAAACTAAAATGACGACGACACTATGCTCTCATTTAACCAGTTTCAATCATGTAATGAATAGATCTGATACCATAGTTTATTTTACGGCTAAAATCTACCAAGTATTGTTAGATTTATATTAAATTAAAAACGAATATTACTTACGACGACTTTCAGTCTAAAAACTCGCAACGACCTTCAATGAGCCGCAAAACATCTTCCGAAGATGGCGGTTGTAGAAGCTAGGATTGCGCCCGACCAAATAATTTATTTTACATTCCGGGTTAGAATAAAACTTCAAAAAATGTTAAAAATATATTTTAATAATATTACGTCATTTAAATTTACTCTTGTAGAGCTCAGCAATTTTTAATGATTGTTTATTAATATAATAGAATAGAATAGAATAATTTCTATTCAATATTAATTATTACATAATACTTATTGAAAGTCATTTTTTTACCACTGGTTTGGAAAATACCTCTGTCCTGTCTGAAGAACTAGCAAAAAACCCAGTGGGACTTTTGGAACGAAGTTCCTTATCGGACGGTACGAATTTGGCGAGAAAAAGTGTAAGATTTTACCGTCACGACGTATTGTCAGAAGGGGTCGTGACAGTAGTGGTAAAATATCCATCTCCCTCGCACTTTTTCTTATCTTGCCATGAAAGAAATATTATTTTATTTTACATTACACTTCATTTTAATAGACGCTAGTAATTCATTTATTTGTATTTGTTAATCAATAATATAAGTGACAAAATATGACGTTTATCAATAATAATATATTACGAAAGGAACTTCGTTCCAACCGAATGTTCCACGACACTCACGCATGTTTTTTTTTAAACATATTTCACCACTTCCACCACATACTTGTTCATTATTATGAAAAAGAGAGATAATACAGATACAAACACCACCGTAGCATTTAATATGCAAATAAAATACAATTTATAATACAATATGCAATAAATAGATATTTTTTTTTAAATTGAAATCATATTGTTAGTTCTTTTAGAAAAAAAATTATTAAAAGAACTTCGTTCCAAAAAAATATCAATAATAAAAAAAAAACGTGAAAAAAGCCGCACGCTATTTGTGCCAACCCTTTGCGGTGAAACTTACTTTGCTTTCTGGAAACGATTGTTTCCAGAGCAATATATCGTGATAACGTAAGTACTTGTCGCCAATATTCATGTATTCCAAGCACATCTTAAAGGTATGATATGATTAAAACTATGTCTAACTTTATTATTTCACAAATTAATAGTTTCCCGCAGTTGCAAGTAATTACGATAAATTACTACTTTAAAATACGATTTTAGCACATTTCACTTAGTGTATCATGAATAAAATATTGAAATATCGTATAACAGGTTTTTTAGATTAATTTGGTACCTTAACTTTAGTAAAAACCAATAAATTTGAATACTTGTGGCATTTTTTCGTGGAGCACAACAGAGCACACAATGACGCTGAGCACAAATAATTATAAAATGGCGACTTCAAACTTCACTTCATAATTGTACAAAAAATTAATTGTATGATATAAAAACTTGCGCCCAGATTTTAGATAATCTTTAGGACTTTACGGTCTTTAAAATAGAGTTTAGCGACTTTTAATAAAAAATAATTTTTGGAAACGATTGTTGCCAAGAGCAAAGTTCGAGTTTTCGTATTGGAAACGATCATTGCCAGAAGCAAGCGAGCGACCAACCTTAATAATAAATGAATACCTGACCATTGAGGGTGTTGGGTTCAAATAAAAATTGTTAGCCTTTTGTCCTTTGTGTGCTCTGGTGCAAAGTCCAAGTTGAATCTTCAAATTGTTGCAACTCGAAATTAAGCCGAAACGGTTTACATAATTTGAATCACGCTCCTTCTTCAATATAATAATTAATCCAATTAATCTCTTTATATCCGGCTTCGATCTAGGACCATGTGGGGGATTATCCCAAATTTTAAATAATAAAAGATACTGATTTGGTAAAGGACTGGATGTAATGCGAGAGCCAAAGATACAATGAATAAGCAGGTAGTGACAAAATATGACAATGAATAGTACATTACATACATAGAATGCTATAATTAAAACTATTACTATCTAATGCTCATGGTTGCTAATAAAATGCGTCAGGCGTCAACAGAGTTTTCATATTCTGATTAAGAATCCTAAGCTTACTTAATTCCCATAATACAGACTTTATACAGCTTGGACCCCAGCGGCGGATCTGGTCTTTGGCTCGACCGCCAACCAACATTCGGCCGCGGAGGGTAGGGAGAACGGCGCCTCGCAATACCGACACTCCTCTCTCCCCGCGGCCCCACCGCCACCGCATCAACGGTGCAGCCCCGTCAGAGTCGCGGAGGATAGGGCGAGTGGCGCATCGCCATACCAACATTCCTCTTCCCCCGCCATTCCACCTCTCGTCTGCAGCGGTAGGGGGAGAGGACACTCCTCTTGCTGCAGCCTACCCACACACATCCGAAGTGGGCTCGCCAAGCCCACTTCGGATGTGTGTGGGTCCACGGCCAGCCCGAGGTGGCCACAAGCCATAGTGGCCACCTCGGGCTGGCCCTACACTGTATTTAATGGTATTGTGCTATGGTATAAGTTAATATTTGACTTGTTGCTGTGAGAAATGTAGTTATTTTCTCGCCAGTTGCGGTGATGTTTCTCGTAATTTCAACAATCGCACCCATGGCGATTCCTGTCTGTTGGAATTCACTGTCTGGTTGTGTAGCTGTAGCCTAAGGAAATGGAAAGAAGATTCTTCTTCAAGCTCTGTAGCAAATCGACTTATCGAGAGCTCACTGATACGAGTTGTTTGTTTCTCAAAAATCTTGACATGACTAATGATATTTGAAAAAGATAGCAAAATATAAAGCGTTAGTTTAAAGCATTGACTGACATACCAAGTATACTGAAGCGTATCACAGTTTCTCACAAGCTATACACATCACTGTCCACCACCACTGCGTTGAAATCATAATATTAAAAATACAAAATTGATTTTGGTACCTATAGGTAAAAAGGCAGTCAATATACTTATATTATACCATTACTATCTCTCGACTTCGATAACATAAACTTTTACAGTTTTACAGCAAATCAAGAAAGCAAGATTTTAAAGCACGATATTGATAATAGTCTTAATATAGCTACAGAAAAAATTTAAATTTAACTTTAAATACTAATAAATTAACAGCCTGGACTCAAGCTACTTTACCTAAATTTGGTGGATGCATTGCCTGCTTTCCTTGCTTCCGTGCATGGTTTCAGTGACTTATGTAACATAATTTTAAATAAAAAAAGTAGACCTGTGCCATGCTGCGGAGGCAGCGCAGACATGGCAAATGCTCTGTCCCGGCAAAAATGTTTCAATGGATGTTAACATACAAAACAGTGGAATATTCCGTTGGTACGGAGTGTGCAGAAAGATTTGTTTCATAATTTCCATAGTGACACAGGCACGCCTTCTAGCTGTTTCGACTAAGGAATCTAGTCACTGGTTACACGCTTTACCATCAAGTAATCTCCGCATATTACTTGATGAGGAAAGCTTGCGAATCGCGTAGGATTCCGACTAGGAGTCAACCTCATCAGTGCCCCTGTGGTAGCAGCGTTGACGAGATTGGGCTCTACAGAGTTTCATGTATGAAGTTCAGGTAGGTTTCACGGCACGGTATTTGAAGGATGTCAATCGAATGGCTCTTGTCTCTATAAGTGTTCCCTCGGTTTTAGAGCCTTGTGAAATATTTAGAGACGATGGCAGAAGACCCGACGGTATGACATTGGGACCTTGGGAGAGAGCCCTTGCGTGGGATGCTACTTGCGTAGACACTTTGGCAGCCTCTCATCTCAGGGGTATCTCGTTTAGGGCCGGGGCGGCATAAGAGGCAGATGAACTAAGTAAGTGACGCAAATATTTGTGTCTGAGTTGTGCCATTTGCTGTAGAAACTATCGGTCTGTGGGGACCAGGTGCAGTGAAGTTCCTAAAGGAACTTTATTGGCCAATGCTCGTCACTGCTGGTGATAAGAGTGTTGGTTTTTTCTAGCTCAAAGGCTTAGTATAGCCATTCAGAGAGGAATCGCAGCCAGCTTTCTTGATACGATACCACGGAGACTTTTTTATCATAGTATTCTAATATTGTATATATTTCAATGTTACAGCATATAAGTATTATTCTTATTCTTAACAAACAAACACTCACAACAATTGTATAACCGCTTCGATAAACCGCCAAAGGCAAACTGGACAACTTCGTAGAAAATATAAGCTATGTGACGCTTAAACCTATGCGTTGCATAATGTTATAGGACTAAACTGGTCTAAAAATGTCGCTTTGTGATATAAAATACATAACAGGCGCAATCGATGACTTTAATCTATAGCAATCTTTTATAGCTATGTGATTTGTGATACGTGGCGGTTTTGAAGGAACATTTAATGTATGAACGTCACATGGCTAAATTTTGTAACTCCGTGAATATCGAACTTATCACATATCTGTTTTTACAGATTATGAGTATTGAAATAAGGATCAAATTGGTATTAAAAACAGAAAGTCATAAAAAGCACACAGCGATTTTTGCAGGTGCATCGACGATAGTACCTACAGGCTTAAAATTGTCTTTAAAAACCTTTATATTTATTAAAACTCTGCTTAAAATATTCAAAATCTATTAAATAATAAAAATACAAGTCGATTATATTACAATAATAAAGATAAATAACATATGATGATAATAGGTCATAAGTTAATGAGAGTGTTCTTGTAATGATGCAGCGCGTTCTTGTATTACTGGAGGGTGTTAATTTACCTTTTTCACAATGTACATATAATATTGCATACAAATTCATATAGCCCCTTCACAAATTTATCTAAGATTTGCAAGTAAAACATTTATTTTAAAATAAACTCAGTTTATGAAGCGTACTGTATATTATCACTCCAATATTTCGTAGTTGTTCAACAACCTGTCGATGTTACTTGGCACAAATTAAAACAAACTTTGATGTTTTGGCATGCTAAGCAACTGTCTACCTTATACAAAAGTGATAAGGCATTCAAAGCGGCAAGGTATAATTTGTACGCATGGGTACTAAGGGATCAAGAAAGTTTCAGGTATATTTCACGTGCCTACAAAATTTATCCGCGAAGTATGGTAAACGAGTGATAAGCGCCCAACAAATTTTTCTTCGGAAATATATATGAGGTGATTTAATAACAGGCATTCTGATATACATACAATATTTCGGGTAACTCTTATTATTTTTGGTCGACTTTAATAAAAGGGTGTTTCCAATGCGACTGTATGTTTTTTTTTTGTATGTACGCTACGCGATATTTTCGTCAGTTGTGAACCGATTTTAATGCTTCTTTTTCATTAAATAGGTTACGCTTTAGAAGTGGTCGTGGAAAAATATGAAGATATTAATGTAACAATTTAAAAACATTGTTACCTTGAGCTTTTGATAGCCCTTAGTCCACTGAATGGGTTACATGTTTGCCACATGCTGCAGCTATATTAATAGTATAGTTGTAGCACGAATGGGTCGGCTCGACCGGGGAAGGACCCCACTCTCACAGAATACCAGCGTAAAATAGCAGCTTAATGCTGCTGTGTTTCGTATGGTGAGTGTAGAGAACCGGAGACCCTTTTTACTGGAAAAGATGCACTCTATCTTAGTCCTCACGACTGACAACGCATCATCAACGTACCAATAAAATAGTTCATTGCACTTTTCTGTTCTGATTTACCACGTACTTAATGGTGAAGGAAAACAACGTGAGGAAACTTGCATGCATGAAATTTAAAAAATATTTGGAAGACATGTAAAGCCACAATCGGTAGACATTTCCTCCCTAATATCCTATCAGAAATGAGAGGTCTGTGCCCAGCAGTGGGACATATATAAGCTGTAGCTTTACTTTACTTTTCCTCTCACGTGCTTAAAGTTTGTTATTAAAAGGCCATTGCCAACCCGCCAGACGAGGGTCGCAACTATGGCAAATATCTCTCCTATAAGAAAATTTATGGGGGGCCTATGTTCATCAGTGGTCTTTTGACTGTAATAAATGAATGAATTTTAGAATGCTATATTTACCGTTATACCTTAATGTAAAGAGTAAATTCTTTAGTTCACTGTTACAAAGAGCTCTTTGAAGATGATATTAATTATTAGATTAAGGTGAAGCAAGGGATAGAGGATAATATTGTAAGGTATTTTGTTATTTTAATTGTCAAAAGTATCAGCCTTATACTCGTAGTATCAATCTATATACGTCCTAATGAGGAACAAGTCCCATTTCTGAGAGGGTTTACAAACGAACCAACAGTCTAACTGATGTTAAGTTGCTACCGCATTCTATAGACAGTAGACACATACAACTAACTTAAAACAAAGACGGTTACATTAGTTAGACTTTTAAACTGAAACTTTTTATTTATAACTTTTATTTTTTATTTTATTAATTCGTATGTGGGCCTGTCTATTTTTTCGTTCGTTAATTTGTCTGATTGAGTGACTAACTGAGTGTTTTATCCAGATTAGTGTCTTCCTAGATATTTGCGTTTTTAATAAACTAAATAAAACAATTAACTTTATTTTATGTGCATAATATTGTCATAAGGAAATGCTTCAAAAATCCTCTCAGAGTTCTTTGCCCTACAATAGAATAGAATAGAATAAATTTTATTCAATATTGATTACAAGTAATTCTTATTGAAAGTAATTTTTTACTTTACTACTGGTTCGAAAAAAATCCTCTGTCCTGGGAAGAACCCAGCTGGACTTTTTTTTAAAATAAATTTTACAATATAAATGATTACAAACTATTTACAAAATTTATTTTAGAAACAGCTTGGAAGCGATCACCTCATTCCCAGGGGTTATTCAACCATGTATTCATTTATATTATAATAACCCTTTTTATACAGTTTTTGTTTAATTAAATATTTAAACTTGGTAATAGAGATACCTTGTATATTTTCTGGGACTTTGTTGTAATAGCGTATACATTGCCCCAAGAATGAATTACTGACTCTGTGGAGTCGAGAGACTGGTATCACTAGCTTGTGTTTGTTCCTAGTGATTACAGAGTGTATATCACTTTTTGCTAAAACTATCTTTGTTTTCGTGAACATACATTAAATTTTCGTAAATATACTGAGAGGCCAAAGATATTTATTTCTTTAAAATTTTCTCTAAGAGACTCTCTCGGTTTAAGGTTGTAAATAGCTCTTATGGCCCCCTTCTGCAAAACAAAAATAGTTTCTAAATCAGCCGCATTTCCCCATAGCAAAATCCCATAAGACATTATGCTATGGAAATAACTAAAATAAACCAATCTAGCTGTCTCGACTCTAATGGGAACTCTAATCTTTTTAACAGCATAAGCTGCAGAACTTAGTCTGCTTGCTAGTTTGGATATATGGGGGCCCCACTGAAGCTTTGTGTCGAGAGTGATGCCAAGACAAACAGAGGATTCAACAGGGCTCAGTTCTTCCCCATTTAAAAACACATTACTATTCAGATTTTTAACATGCGTTGTTGTAAATTTAATACATTTAGTTTTATTGCCGTTTAAATGCAGATTATTAACGTAAAACCAATGCACCAATTTTGATATAGCATTGCACCTGAACTTGTTTAGTAAAATAGAATCATTAAAATCTGTTCACAATTGGCGAATATATCCGTAACATACTTTATACGAGTACAGTCGAAGTCAATTAGTGTACGGAGCCATTAATCTTAATTATTATAGTTCCTAATTATTGATCGCGTTACATAGTTGAAATAAAAAATCATTTTTCATGTTATTTAAATAGCTTTATTTTCACTTTTAAAAAAATACATTAAAATAACATATCTGAATTTGTTCCGGTGTAACTTAATTCTTATTAGTTTCGGTATAACTTATTTCTTATTAGTACTATTGTTATTTATTTGCACTTTTTTTCGCGGGAATCTAGAAATCTGAATAATCTGTATAAAACATTCAGTAAGTCACTCAATCAGACAGGCCCACAAACAAACTAATGGACTGACCCGCGTACGAACCAAGAAACGAATTAGGCAAACTGTTGGCTTGTGTTTCACATTGAAAATAAACAACAAAATGACCGCAATAACGTAATCCACAATTTGCAATTTCTCTAGCCGACATTTGGTTCCCATACAACAGATAAAAGATTGCCCTAAATAAGCAAACTACATATGAAAAGTTTGAGTTACTTAAGCGACCTCCTACTCGCATGATATTGTTTTGGTCTAAAAATATAGTGAACCTATGTAATTGACTTTTTTTGGGTAAAGATAATCCCTTAAGGAGCATGCTATACTCTAAAAATGACTCCCTTTTTACGTTCCTAATAATGGCATTCAACGCGTCTTGTTGTTCACGCTCGGTTAAATAATTAGTAGAAGGAATCTGTTTTCTACATATCTTAAAGAAAAACTGTACAAAAAGGGTTATTATTATATCAAGGAATACATGAATGCAAATAACCCCTCGGAATAATGTGATCGCCACCATGCTGGTTCTATGAAAATTCATTTAAAAATTGTACAAACAAAATTATTGTTAAATGAAATATGTTTAAAAAAACTTCCCGCTGGGTTTATTGCTGATTCTTCCCAGGACAGAGGTATTTTCCGAACCAGAGGTAAATAAAAGTGATTTTCAATATGTATTATGTAATAATCAATATTGCATAAAAATCATTCTATTCTATTCTATTCATCGCGTTAATAATTCCCACACAGACGAAGGCGAGGCCCGAGGCGGGTCGCATATATTAATACTAGCGTAACGTAAGAGTAAGTGCTTATTAGCAATATTTTCACATTGTTTTCTCGTTCATTGCTCTACAAAATATATTCGAATTTATTTTAAAGTGAATTGCTAAATTAATTTCCACGAAGTGATCTACATTAAAAGCCCTGAATTAATCCTCTTACGTACTGTCGGATAACGTTTGGCTGCTGAATGTTCTATTCAATGATATTTCTATAGATATCCGCGTATTATTTCAGACGCGTTATACTTCAGACGATTTCGAAAAAATGTTGAAGTTCTCAACTCGACTCTATGTTTTTTTTGCTTTTTCGTATGTTTGCTAAGAGATATCTTCGTCAATTTGAAACTGATTTTAATTATTCTTTTTTTTAATGTATGTATCGCTTATACATTTATGGTAGTTCCATATAAATTTGGATCGCATTGTTTTTAAAAACGTACAATATGCTTCTAATCTTCTAAAAAAATTGTATGATTATTTAAATTCTAATCTTCGTTGAATTTTTCCAACTACGTCACAGCGCTTGAAATATTTTAAAGCTATTTATAAAAGCTTACACTTTTAAACTGACAGAATCATCAGCAACCATTAACATCCAAAGAAAGGAAAACATAACCATTCTTTTCACACTTCCGGAGTTGGATAAAAAGTAGATTGTATGTTACCCAGGTTTATGAACCTTCATACCAAATTTCCCAGGCAGACAAACATTCTAAAAATAGGTCATTATGTTCCTTGTTTATCCAGAAAGTATAGGAATCACAGACACCGTTGTCAATATATTTATTATTTAGAGTATTGATAATATTTTTTAGTATTTTTTTTAATAATTTTCATTTTGCAGCACAATTTTTAACTATTTAATATAAACATAATTTGTCACAAAAAAGCGGTATTTATAGTGGCAATGGGTAGGCCATATAGCTCAAAAATACGACCACTAAGGTAGAAAGTTTCTCTAGTTGCAGCCTCAAACAAGTAAGCGAAGTGTAGGGCAGCCCTCTATTAATGGATTAACGACTTGTGCTTGTGTGCTCTGTGTCAGTTTTGGAGGAGGCATATGTTCAGCAGAAAACTTGTCATGGGCTTTAATAATGATGATAATTAGTGGTCTTCCTTATTTGCCTTGTAAAGTAAAGAAAAACGATGAAGTTTTTATTTTATAGAACAACAGGGAGCAAACGAGCATGAGGCTGACCTGATGGAAAATGTCGACCGCCGCTCAATTTCAACACCGGGGAATTGCAGCAAAGTAAGCTCGTTTCTTGAAGGACTATAAGTCTTATCGGTTCGGAAAACGCGGTTAAAGAAATAAACTCCTACCCAATAACTTCAACGATATTTTCTCTATCTTTATCTTTACGTTTATTTACATCGACATTCTTAAATCATCTTGCGGCGTGCCAAGCTAAGCATATCATTTATTACTCTAAATATTATTTGTTTTTCACAAGGTATCTGTTTTCTGTTTCTATTCATACATACTTTCAAGTGTGAAAGAGAATTACACTAACTTTACTGTGGTGTGGCTGTTTTAGAAAAAGTATTTTTTGAATGCGTTAGCATGGTTAAGACGAAACTCCATTTATACAAATACAAATATAAATACAAATTCTTTATTTGCATGAAACACAGTTAACAGGGTCTTCAGTTAAATATCTATAATGTACATGTGTTTAGTCTGCTCGCAGACGTGCAAATATTTAGGTACATAAAACAATAAAATATCTATAAGTGGATCACATAAATCATTAAACTAATTTTTACATTCTAAATATTCTTTTAGGCTATAAAACAATTTTCCAGTAACCGTTTTGTAAATTATTTTTAAAAGAAGCTCCTTCTTTTTCTTTTAAATTCTTAGGTAATGTGTTATATAATAATATGCTCATGTTATCTACATTTCTCTTATACATATCTTTATGACAGGATGGTTGATATATTAGGTCTGCATATTTACTTCTTAAACGCCTTGTTGTAGTATCTTGGCGGGTTTTAAAATAATTAGGGAAATATTTGATAAAAAGACAGGTTTTTCTGATATATAGACAAGGTAATGGAAGAATATTATATTTTTTAAAGTAAGGTTTCATCATTACAGCCCTTCACAAGTCCACTGCTGAATATAGGCCTCCCCCAAGGAATTCACTAAGCACGGTCCTGAGCCACCTGCATTCATCGACTTCTTGCATGTCTTACTAGGTTGTCACTCCATCTAGTGGGGGGACGCCCTACACTTCGTCCTCCGGTACGAGGCCGCCACTCGAGAACCTTTTTTCCCCATCGGTTGTCGGTTCTTCGAACTATATGGCCAGCCCATTGCCTCTTCAGCTTACTAATCCGTTGGGCTATGTCGGTTACTCTGGTTCTACTGCGGATATCCTCATTTCTAAGTTTATCACGCAGAGAAACTCCGAGCATAGCCCTCTCCATGGTTCACTGAGCGACCTTGAGCGTCCTCATACGGCCAGCAGTGAAGGACCACGTCCCAGATCCATAAGTCATCACTGGCAACACGCACTGGTTGTACAATCTACTTTTCAGGTTTTGAGGTATACCTGACGAGAAGATGTGTCGTAATTTCCCGAACGCTGCCCAGCCGAGTTGAATCCGTCGATTCACCTCTCGGTCGAAGTTGGACTTACCTAGTCGGACTATTTGTCCCAGGTTTATTTTGTCCCAAACATACTCGTCAACAACTTCGAGCTTAGTGCTCCCAACAACTACTGGCATAGGTGTGACATGGACATTAAACATGATTTTTGTTTCGTCCATGTTCATCTTAAGACCTGTCCGTTGGGAGACACAATTGAGGTCATTGAGCATAGTGCTTAGGTCCTCCAGCGATTCTGCCATAAGGACTATATCCTCGGCAAATCAAAGGTGAGTGATGTACTCGCCATTGATGTTAATACCGTATCCTTTCCAGTCCAGTAGCTTGAAAACGTCTTCCAATGCAGCGGTGAAGAGTTTCGGGTATATAACGTCACCCTGTCTTACACCTCTCTGAAGTTGGATAGGTTTCGTACTCTATTTCTGTACTCGGGTAGCCATCATAGCCCTACTGTACAAACACTTCAGCACTTCGATATACCGACAGTCAACTTGGAACTGCTGAAGGGACTGTAGCAACGCCCAAATTTCGACGCAATCAAAGGCTTTCTCATAGTCCACATACGCAAGGCAAAGTGGCAGATTGTACTCTTCTGTCTTCTGTACAATTTGCCGAAGGGTGTGTATGTGGTCCATGGTACTAACTATAGTGGGTTTTGGAGGAATGCATGGCTTTAGAAATATCCTCATACATTTCCTCCACCTCCTCATCGGGATGTGCCGAGGTTGGTGCGTAAACCTGTATGACCTTCAACGAATACCGTTTGGTGATTCTGAGTATAAGGTACGCAACCCTCATCGACACACTCACCATCTTTACAACGTTTTTAACGAGAGACTTGTGGACGATCAACCCGAGACCTCCTTGGGATAGATGGTCGCCCTCCCGGTGATAGAACAAGTTGCCGGATTCGAGGATTACCGTGTCCTCCCCCTCTCTTCGGATCTTGGATAATCCTATAATATGCCAGCGTAACTTGTCTATTTCTTCTTCCAGCTCCAGGATCTTCTCGTCAGTCCTCAGGGTGCGTGCGTTGTATGTTGCCAGGTCGAGTCGTCTTAGGTGGCAACCGAACCTCCACTGGAGATTCTTAGCACCCCCTGCCCCGCCCTTATCATGGTCGCCACCGTAGCCAGGAATAGCGGGGCCACCGGGGACTGGGGGCCGTCTCTTTCTAACTCTCATCATGGGGGGATATTTGCCATAGTTGCCACGCTTGGCGAGCGGGTTGGCAACCGCAGTTTTTTTTATTAATACATAAATAATATAAATACAAACATAATAAATATCTATCTCCCTGTTTTTTTCATTAAACTCACTAATAAATAATTCCAAATTATCAAGTTTCTTACATAAACTAACTATATTCTGATGAAATAATGTTATTGAACTATTATGACAATTTATTATATTTTTGAAATTTGGGGTGAGTTTTGTTTAGAAATACTTAGATTTTATTTACGAAAAAATGACATCAACACAATACAGGTTGGCTCATCGGTAATACTCACTCAAAAGAAATATTCTAAAAATATTCATAAACAGGTGGCAGCATCTTCCTAATAACAAATGGAAGATAAAAACTGCGGTTCTCAACCCGCCTGCCAAGCGTGGTAACTATGGCAAATATCCCCCGTATAAAGCATTCTTTGAGGAGGGCTTTCTTCATTAGTGGACTTTGATGAGCTATAGTGAGTGATAATGAGAAGAAAGATAAGAAATATAATAGCTAAGATTCACGTGCAAAAATAAAATATGAACAGTACCACTCTTCCTCACACAATCGCGTGAACTATTACTGTCGTCACTAAACCTAACACCCATACACTAAACACCGCTCTATTCTCTACACTGGGAAGTACACACAACCGTCAATAATAAGAAATTGCGCTACTAAACGAGGCAGGAGAAATAGACGATCAGAGATGGCTAGCAGCTATATCTAAATTTTGTATTTTATATTTACAGGTGTATTTAAGTTAATACTTACTACACTTAATGAAAGTGGAAGCTGTAGTCCATCGGCAACTTCATCTTTCCTTGAACAAAACTATTTTTACGGATTTTATCGCGTTTTACTCTACTTATTTTTAATTACTTGAACAAAACTATTTTTACGGATTTCATCGCGTTTTACTCTACTTATTTTTAATTACCGACGTTTCGGGTGCTTTCCAGCACGCATGGTCACGGGGGACTAAGGTGATTGACGTCCTGATGTCAAAGTTAACCCGGAATACTTTCAGCTTTTTAATTATTTCTTTTGGTACAATCTACGAAACTTTGGTAATTAAAAATAAGTAGAATTATCGCGATAAAATCCGTTAAAGTAGTTTTGTTCAATGTGTAGTGTTCGCGTAAATATAAGAAATTATTTCATATTTCCTTGATTAGGAATCAAAATGCATTCATTATACGTTGATTCCTGAGAACAAAGATGGAATACATCGTCACCAGTAAACAATAAACACACAAAAGATAGTCTCCGGTTCTTGTTACTCACCATACGAAACAGCCTTATTATTTTATTAAATAGTAAACTTTAAACTAAAAAATATTTTCGTAATGAAATATGACATTTTATCCCCAGGATATACTTATTAGATTTAACTCTATATTTATTTAAATTTTTCTAAAATTATTAATGTCCAAGTACCTAAATGTATAACTTTTTCATGTAACAAGTAAAAGCCTATATAAGAGCTTTTACTATCTTTCAGTAATTAAGTTACTGAAATAGCAAATTGTTTTTACTTTGTCCTTATGCATTATTTAATTTACTCTACGAGTATCTACTAATAACTACGTTTACGTAAGGCAAAGAATGTTTTTAATATTATGGTTATAATCTTTCAGGGAACAGAGTACGTAAATTTTTAAATATTACTGGAATAAGCTTTATTTTAAATAAAAAAAGTGGAACATCCAAAGGCATTCTTAACTTGCCTTTAGAAAAAAGTAATTTGCTTTCAACAAAATAAACGTAATAATTTATTATAATTTAGCTTATAAGCCTTTTGGTAAAAAGAGAACCAAACTACGCATTATGAATATATAATAAAGCTTTCAGGGCCTTACTTATAATCGTTGATTATTCCTTGCTTAAATTAATTATTAATTATCTCTATACCTTGTCTCTTTCTATTGTCATATAATGAAAAGAGTGAGAGCAACTTTAATCATTTCTTAAATTGACGTCGATTTTTATGAGGCCGTCAGCTATTTACCTATTGGTTGCCGTAGAGATAATCTTGTTTAAATCTGCACGTGCCTCTTTTGTGTTTTTGATAGGTTTTATCATTTTTATCACGTCAAATAAAGTCAAAATACTAAAATCTACTAAAAACTGTCGATATTTATTTAGATTTTGTTATCATCATCACCCTCCATTGTTGGAGGATATTTGCGTATCTCTTGCTTCTTTGCTGTCTCGCATCTTTTAGCCAGACGAAAAATACCCAGACCTGGTCTGGGTATTTTGCGTCTGGCTTAAGAACTAAACTGAATCTTATATTGTTTTTAGTGGTCATATAAATTATCTTCATAGTGCCCAAGTATTTTTTTTACGAATGAGCTCAATTATTTAATTTTTATATTCCACAACTCCATGTCACTGAGAGTTATTTGTACATGCTATCCATGGCTAATCAGTTACTGCATTTTATGTTTTTTCAATAAAGGAAGCGAAATTAGCCCTATGGTTAAGAGGATATCCAGACGGTATTCAGTCCACGCAAACGTATTTCCCTATTTTTCCATGGGTAATAATTTTTATTTCAGCAAATATTTGTTTCGATACAATCTTTATCTACCACTGTCATGTTTCGTGTTTAATTTTTTTATAAATTCAATTATTTACAAAAAAAAAATCACTGGAAACCTAAAATTATTACACTGCACAGTTATACCAGACATCAAGTGAACAAAGAGGTAAGTTACATCGAAGAGAAGGATACCTCGACTAACTTTGCTGAAAGCATTTGCAAAGTACTGGACCATCTAACGTTTGGAATTGGAACTGTAGGTTATTTTGAGGTTGGAAGGTTTGATGACATTTCCGATATGACAGAAAGTTAGTTTTATGTTTGAGATTTATGAAATGGGTCATTTTTCGTTTGAAAAAAGTTGAAAAATATTAAAAACTTATTTTCAAAGTGGTGAGTCTTCTACTCAAACTGTAAGAAATGTACGAAAAAATTTGACAAAAAGGATGTGCCAAAAACGCAGTTTGTGGATCAATTTGTGAAGCGAGTTCGTGAAACTGGATCTTTGTTGGATAAAACAACCCGTATACGTCCTCGTTCAGTGCGCTCAACCGAAAACATCGCTGCTGTTGCTCAAAGTATGCGTGAACAACCATCAACATCAACTCGTCGTCATTCTCAAGAATTGAACATTTCCATAATGATTTCTTATATTTACGCGAACACTACACATTGAATAAAACTACTTTTACGGATTATATCGCGTTTAATTAACTTATTTTATTAATTCCCGACGTTTCGGGTGCTTTACAGCACCCATGGTCACGGGGACTGAGCTGATTGACGTCCCGATGTCAGAGTTAATCCGGAGTACCTTCAGCTTTTTAATTATTAATTTTGGTCCGATCTACGCAGAATGAACTAAATGTGTCTTGAAGTCTTGCAGAGGTATGTTTGGGATTAGTTTTAATTTTATTAATTACAGGATCCCAAGCAGGTGGTAGTACCCAGCCTCCCTCTCTGTTGAAATTAGGATGTTTTTTAATTTCAATAGCCTCACGTATCATCCTTGGCAGGAATCGATGTTCTTTCATGAGAATCTGTGGTTTATCAAATCTAATGTAATGGCGGGGCCGTCTAGGATATGATCACAAACTGCAGACTTCGGAACGTTGGTGCTTCACGTCAGCTATGTGTTCTTTTTCGCGCGTTTTGATAGATCGTTTTGTTTGCCCTATATATGAGAGACCACATTCACAATCAAGCTTGTACACTCCTGCATCTTGTAGAGGAATATTGCACTGACGGATGGTAAGAACTGACTAATCTTCTTCGGCGGCCTCTATGCATATGACCTTCTACCAAAGGCTGCATCCAGCCTTCTGTCTACATGGCAAAGTAACTGGCATCAGTCTAAACTTTTAAAATGTAAACACTATTCCAAAGTCCAAATTAATATCCCATCAAAACCCTGGTTCTTTCAATATCGTCACTTTAATAAAACAATCACTTCTACTGTTTGTCGCCTTGGCTTTGGACATGCTTGTACTCCGGTACACTTGGCTAAACTAAGGATTAGGGATAGCTCAATCTGTGAATGTGGGGTAGACGAAGGATCCGTAAATCATCTGTTCTTTGAGTGTCCTAATCTTTCTCACTCTCTCTATGATATCCTACCCAATTTCGTCCCGCGTCCTGTAATTTTCCAGTATTTGTTGTCCCTAGTGTATACTCCTTTTGTAAATATTTTGTGTGATTTTATTCGTACTAATAATATTAAACTGTAAAATTACTAATCAACTTTGGTATTTAAAAATGTGATGTCTTTTGTTGTAGATTGTGAACCCACTCGTAAAATTGAGAACTCTTTAATGAAATAAATATCTACTTGTCACTCCCATGACTGACTTGACACTGGCAGAATTCTATCAAGAGAAGCCATAATTTAAAAGAAGAAGAAGAAGACCTGTAGTGACATCTGTCCGCATCCAAACACACAAATTGACACTCCGTTACCGACTTTGACAGTCTATTGCGAATAATGATTTGTAAAATGCGTAAACAATGAACGATTACAACACATGTGTTCATCTGCATCTGAGTCCACAAGCCACTTAGATTCTTGATACTGTCCCTACACTGTATAAGATACCACGAACGCATTACTTTTCTTATTACTGGCGACTTACTAAACTTATACTGCCGGTTAGTCGAAGTGCAGTAATTCCACAACTTTTATTTTATCCTGAGCGGTTTATGTGCCTGGGCCTATAACCTATTGAGATCAAATAAAATATCTTGATATTTGTATGTATGTTTTAATTTAAACACATTTACTATTACATGCGCTGAGACAAGTAAGTATTTTATAAGAGAGTTAATCACCGATAATGCAGAGCGGAAAACGGATTGTCCAATATAACAACACAAACAAACCACAAACTAAACAGTGCTACCAACTATACACTTTAAATGTAATTATATTGCCATTTTACAATATTTATTATTGTAATATTATCTATTATATTATAGAGACCCCTTCACGACATACGTCGGTTTTAATAAATACCCCATCTGCAACCCACAGGGAAAAAAGTTATTTATATGTTCCCATTTATGTGTTTTAAATTAATATAATATTCAAGTTTTGTATGGTACTTTTTTCAATAATATGATGTAATTAAATTAAATATTACGCCGTGTAGTGGCGGTTAAGAATATCCACTACCCCATGTCTTCCCGTGGGTGTCGTAAGAGGCGACAATGGGAAACAGGCAGGGAGATGGGCAGCAGCATCTTTCTGATAACAGCAATATTAAAATAAAAAAAAAACTGTGGTTGCCAACCCGCTCACCAAGCGTGGCATCTAAGGCAAATATCCCCCCATGATGAGAGTTACGAAGAGACGGCCCCCAGTCCCCGGTGGCCCCACTATTCCTGGCTACGGTAGCGACCATGGTAACGGCGGGGCAGGGGGTGCAACGAATCTCCGGCGGAGGTTCGGTTGCCACCTAAGACGACTTGACCTGGCAACATACAACGCACGCACCCTGAGGACAGACGAGAAGATCCTGGAGCTGGATGAAGAGATAGACAAGTTACGCTGGCATATTATAGGATTATCCGCGATCAGAAGAGAGGGGGAGGACACGTTAATCCTCGAATCCGGCAATTTGTTCTATCACCGAGAGGGCGACCATCTGTACCAAGGAGGTGTCGGATTTATCGTCCACAAGTCTCTCGTTAACAACGTTGTAAAGATTGTGAGTATCTCGACGAGGGTTGCGTACCTTATACTCAGAATCACCAAACGGTATTCGTTGAAGGTCATACAGGTTTACGCACCAACCTCGGCACATCCCGATGAGGAGGTGGAAGAAATGCATGAGGATATCTCTAAAGCCATGCATTCCTCCAAGACCCACTATACGGTGTTAATGGGAGACTTCAACGTAAAACTAGCCACAAGAGAGAACGGTGAGCTGAAAGTAGGGAAATTCGGAATACGGCAACGGAACCCAAGGGGCCAGCAGCTGGCCGACTTCATGGAGAAAGAGGGACTCTTTATGATGAACTCTTTCTTCCAAAAGCGGCCCCACAGGAAGTGGACCTGGTCGAGCCCCGACGTTTCGACAAAAAATGAGATTGACTTCATTATGACGACCAGATGACAACTGTTCAGTGATGTCTAAATGATCGCGAGGGTGAAAACACACTGGTTGGAGGCACACTGAACCTAAACGTTAAGTTGGTGAGGTCTCCTCTAATGAAGTCAACGCTCCGTCCCCCTCGTGCTCTAATCCAAAGTCCCGAAACCTTTCAGCTCGAGTTACAAAACGGTTTTCAGTTCCTAGAAGACTGCAATGAAGTGGACGATATAAATGATAAGCTCGTGGAAACTGTCCATGCGGTCGGAGCTAAGTTCTGCAAGAGTCGCCGCAGAAGAACACAAAAACTCTCCTATCACACTCTTAATCTCATAGCTATTAGATGGGATATGAAGCTGCAGTGTTCAACAGATTTGACAGCATATAGGCAACTGAATAGACAGATCTCCAACTGCATGCGGCGGGACTTACGCAACTACAATGCAGCTTGTATTGAAGAAGCGATCGAGCGGAACCAAAGCTCTAAAGTCTTTGCCAGAGACCTGTCTGCCAGAAAGAGCCAACTGTCAAAGCTGAAGACCGAGTGTGGCAGCATCGTTTCGAGGACACCTGAGATTTTGA
Organism: Parnassius orleans; assembly: GCA_029286625.1. Lineage (NCBI taxonomy): Eukaryota > Metazoa > Arthropoda > Insecta > Lepidoptera > Papilionidae > Parnassius > Parnassius orleans. The sequence goes on along the minus strand of JAGSMP010000334.1, from coordinate 166,518 downwards.
GTGAGATTGAGAGGTAATATGGGCAGCTGTACACATCATCGTTGGAGCCACACGAAAGTGTGAGTAACGATCTAAGAGCGAGTCTTATCTGATACTATTCTGAAGATATCCCGGACGTCAGTCTGAGCGAGATTAGACGACAAGGCCCCAGGTGAGGATGGAATTACAGCGGAGCTTCTGAAAGTGGGTGGAAAACCGGTACTTGAAGTCCTATAGAAGCTCTTTAATTCCGTCCTCCATGTTGGCACTACTCCGGAGGCGTTGAGCAGAAGTGCGGTGGTCTTATTCTTCAAGAAAGGCGACAACGCTCTCTTGAAAAACTACAGGCCGATTTCCCTGCTGAGCCGCGTCTACGTGCTGTTTCGAGAGTCATTACGAATCGTCTCGCACGCAGACTCGACGACTTCCAGCCTCCCGAACAAGCCGGTTCCCGAAGAGGTTTTAGTACCATGGACCACATACACACCCTTCGGCAAATTGTACAGAAGACAGAAGAGTACAATCTGCCACTTTGCCTTGCGTATGTGGACTATAAGAAAGCCTTTGATTCCGTCGAAATTTGGGTGGTGCTACAGTCCCTTCAGCGGTGCCAAGTTGACTATCGGTATATCGAAGTGCTGAAGTGTTTGTACAGTAGGGCTACGATGGCTATCCAAGTACAGAAACAGAGTACGTAACCTATCCATCTGCAGAGTGGTGTAAGACAGGGTGACGATATATCCCCGAAACTCTTCACCGCTGCATTGGAAGACGTTTTCAAGCTACTGGACTGGAAAGAATACGGTATTAACATCAATGGTGAGTACATCACTCACCTTCGATTTGCCGACGATATAGTCCTTATGGCAGAACCGCTGGAGGACTTAAGCACTATGCTCAATGACCTCAATAGTGTCTCCCAACAGATAGGTCTTAAGATGAACATGGACAAAACAAAGATCATGTTTAATGTCCATGTCACACCAATGCCAGTAGTTGTTGGGAACACTAAGCTCGAAGTTGTTGACGAGTATGTTTACCTAGGACAAATAGTCCGACTTGGTAAGTCCAACTTCGACCGAAAGGTCAATCGACGGATTCAACTCGGCTGGGCAGCGTTCGGGAAATTACGACACATCTTCTCGTCAAGCATACTTCAAACCTCAAAACAAGTTTGATTAACCAGTGCGTGTTGCCAGTGATGACCTATGGATCTAAGACGTGGTCCTTCACTACTGGCCGTATGAGGAAGCTCAAGGTAGCTCAGCAAGCTATGGAGAGGGCCATGCTCGGAGTTTCTCTGCGTGATATACTTAGAAATGAGGATATCCGCAGTAGTACCAGAGTAACCGACATAGCCCTGCCAAGCTGAAGTGGCAATGTGCCAGCCATATAGCTCGAAGAACCGACAACCGATGGGGAAAAAAGGTTCTCGAGTGGCAGCCTCGTACCGGTAGGCGAAGTGTAGGGCGACCCCCCACTAGATCAAGTGACGACCTGGTAAGACATGCAGGAAGTCAATGGATGCAGGTGGCTCAGGACCGTGCTTTGTGGCGTTCCTTGGGGGAGGCCTATGTTCAGCAGTGGACTTGTGAATGTTGATGATGATGATGAATTCAATTAAAAATATTATGGAAGTTAAAAGAGTCATTCAAGATATATTTTCTGTATTTTGCTCAACATTTCTCATTCTTTTCCTCCCTTGTCCTTTTTTTGTTGAGAATTTAATGACTGTTGTGTATTCGGAGTATGTGTTAGATGAGTCCGGTGCGTTTGATGATTGTTGTGTGTCCGTTGTAACTGATGATTGTTGCATGGTATGTATTATCTATTATATTACAATAATAAAGATAATATAATCTTGTATTTCTGTTATTTAATACCTTTTGAATATTTTAAGCAGAGTTTTAGTAAATTTAATTAATAATTTAAGAAAATATTAAGCCTTTACTTTACTATAATACTTAATGTTAGAAATGAATGTATTTTAACTCTATGCTTATTAATGCATTTTAATTGTTCAAAATATTATATCTATGATATTTTAAAACGACTCTATATAGAAATAATTATTAAATGGTAATAATAATAATGCGCCGTCAAAATTCCATCATAGCTGTCAAAATTCAAATTGTTGTGAAAAGTCAACGTTCTAGAACGAGATCGCGAGCTTGCTAGACCTACTTGCGTTTACCTAAGATATGTTTATTTTTCTATGAAACTCATTCAAAATTATTATTTTTCTGAAATTTGGACAATATTTTTTATTTGTTTTTATAACATTTATGTAATTTGTATAAAATTAAAGTAGAAATTGAAGCAAGACATTTTTTTTTATAATTTTTCCAACCATTTTATTTCAATAAAATCGTCAGAATTTGGAATAAAGAAGGGTTGCTGGTTATAAAATTATTTATTTTTAATTTTGTGTAAGAAATGAATAGTGTTAGTTATATTCACAACGAAACATCCTTTATTTTGAAAAAAAAAATACCGTCTCAGACAAATGGTTCATATTTGACATTAAAACTTTATAGTAGATTTAAAATGTAAAAAAATAACAATAGAAACTACATTTCATTACAAAAACATTGTTCGTTTCACTGTCACTGTCACAGAAATAAAATAACAAAATATGAGGTTCGTTAAATTTCAAACTACCATTAACGGTATTTTAAAGACAACTTCTCGATGTCCAGTGCGGTTAGGGTTTTATTTTCATTATTTTTCTTTGTTGTTAGTCACGAATCATGCTTAAAACATAAGTTTATAATATTACCCACACAATTCAATGATAAATTAACAATGTACTTAGAGAAAGTAAAAAGATATTTACAATAAACCTTCGAGTATCGGCACCATTGCTTCGCTTAGTAAACTTTAAACCTCAATTTATACGTAAAAACGTGCATGAATTACAAAGAATTATATTTAAGTATAATATATGTAACTAGCTAATACCCGCTCGCTTCGCTGGGCACACGATAAAATTTATTGCGGAACCTATATCTAAAATATAGTTTTTTTGATGGGACTATCGTAATTCCGTAACTATAATAATTTTTTTAGAGATCTCGTGATGAGTCAGTCAGTCAGTTGTATTAAGCTTATATATATAGATAGATTCACTGTTTGAAACTTTTATTTAACCTATAACATAGGTAAACTAGTATCTCTTGCTGACGTCAGATTGAAGTACGGGAAGCATAAATCAGACCAGAAATACTATTAGTTTTTTTTGACTGTTGGTATTCTTGTGTATTTTATTACTAGTATTTTGATAACACTATGCCATTAGATTGTCACTCCCATGACTGACTTGATATTATGATTCCTTATATTTACACGAACACTACTCATAGAATAAACCTAATTTTACGGAATTTATCGAGTTTAATTTTAACTTTTTTAAATTCCGACGTTTCAGGACTTTCCAGCACCCATGATCACGAGGGGACTAAGATGTTTGACGTCCCGATGTCATAGTTAACGAAGGCTACCTTCAACTTTTAATTGTTAATTTTTGTCCGATCTAAGCAGAACGAGCTTACAGTATGTTTAAGTCTTGCAGTAGTATGCTTGGGTTTGGATTTAATTTTATTAATTATGGGATCCCAAGCAGATGGTAGCACCTAGCCATCTTCTCTATTGAATTAAGGATGTTTTTAATTTCAATAGACTCGCGAATCATACTTGGTAGGAATCGGTGTTCATTTGCGAGGATTTGTGGTCTATCAAATCTGATATAATGGTAGCGACGATCCTGAAAATGTTGACATACTGCAGACTTCCCGGAGCGTCGGTGCTTCACATCAGCGATATGTTCTTTCACGCGGGTTTTATGGATCTTTTTATTTGTCCTATGTAAGAGAGACCACATTCGCAATCAAGCTTGTACACTCTTGCATCTTGTAGAGGGATATTACACTTGACGGGTGATAAGAACTGACTTCTTCGGTGGCTTGTAGTATGTTCTTATGGAAGCCCGCTTCATGACAGCATCGAAGGAGGCCGTGCGGGCAGCATAGCACAACTAATGGGGCAAGACCACGTAGCTCTTCCTTGACTACATTTCATTATATTTCTTGGTAATTTAACATTTTGATTTATTAGAGTGGAATGCTTGAATTAATTAATGTTTAACTAAGTACCTTGATTTGTAAATAAGAAAAAATAGGTAAGGTAATCTAACCTATATTAAAAGTTATTTCATGCATAAAAGTAGGCTAGCTAAAATTATTGATAATATTAAGTGTTTATTTATTTGTTTACCTTTTACCGAAAATATAGCACGGTTATATAGTAGTGAGGCGGGGAGCTAGGTAGTATTTAAAGGGTGCTCCCATTTTTTTACTGTCATTTCTAAACCGAGCAGCGCCGAGTACGCGCGTTTGTATAAATGTAAATAGCTTAATTTAAGCTTTAATAAGGAAAATATATGTACATTAAAGATTTTCTATAAAATAAAGATTTATGGCCAGAGGGGGTGAGGCAGAGAAGTTTCTAGAAAGTTGCTTGAAAACATATAAATATCGCGACCATTGGCTGGGCATTCATTTGACAATCAGCCCTTACCAGAAAAAGAAAGAACAAAGGTAAGCCAAAAGAAACTCTCTGCCCTGCCCTCAGCTGCCTCCCTGACAAGTGAACAAGCGTTTTTTATTCGTCCTAAAAACCCTAGGCAATCTATCCACAACATCGAACGTCAACAATGTTCTTCGAGCCGTATAATTAAGAAGAATAAACAGCGCGGGTTTTCAAGCATTTCTACAAATTTCAAGCTATCGAAGAAAAGAAAAATCCCTGATACACGGTCGAAGAAAGGAAGCGTAGCTGATGCGTCAGGACAGCGTCTAAGGCTCACAAATCAAAATTCTAATAATAGTTATATATTATATAATAATTAATAGGTTATAAGTAGATGCCGCCAGCATCTTGAGAAGTACTGGGGTCACAACAAGAAGTATGGGTTCAGCAAAAACTCCTACAAGCAAAGAAGTGCTACGAGTACGGAAACCTCAACCACAGAACAAACGACGTCCACAGAAAATACTGCAAGTACGAAGACTGACGTCGTCATTACACAACAAGTATTATCGCGCTATATATCTAGAACAGAAACGCAGAAAATTTCAAAGAAACTTCTTCAAGAGCGGTCACAGAAATAAAGAAGAACCATTATATGGATGACTACATCACGAGCCTCCCGAGTGAAGAAGAAGCAACAGAAATATGTCGAAAAAATCGTCGTCGAGCCATATTTACTGTAAAAAACCTATAAGCTAAGAAAATATACGTACATTAAAGATATTCTATAAAATAAAGAACGATGGCCAGAGGGGGTGAGGCAGAGAAGTTTCTAGAAAGTTGCTTGAAAACATATAAATATCGCGACCAATGGCTGGGTATTCATTCGACGTTCGGGCCTTACTTTTGTCTATGTAACCGAGTGAGTATAATACTTGAGAATAATCTTTAGTTCATTCAAAATCGAATGAAATAGTATTTAATTGAAAATATACTGTGCTTCTATAATTATGAAGACGAAAATAGCAGGGCGGTGTAGCTGCATGAATTCATGTCCGCGGTACTGAAGGGGTGAAACCATAAAGTAAAGAAGTAAAAGGAAACAAATAACTACGGAACATAGATAGTGCTAATACAAATAAGCGAATATCCGCTTCGTGCTGCTGTCGCAGTGGCAATGGACATTCTCAAACGGCTATATTTTCGCGTGCGTAGCGTCAAATCACACCTCTAGAGCTTACTAAACTAAAGTCCAAATTTAATTCTTTTAATGTTGTACAATAACTATTCTTTGATTAAAAAACACACACAAAACGACAAGATAATTAAAATATTCAATAATAATTATAATCGTGTCATAATTAGCAAATAACATAAAATAATATAAAATTTCAATATTTACTGTAAAAAACCTATATAAAACTTCGCAGGGTCATAAAGTGATAGATAATTCAAGTATCCACTGAGATGACTTTTTCAGGTAACAAATTTTTATCTGCATCTGATTGGTCAGTGCCTTTTATTTCATCCTCTATCTCTTGCAATGTTCTATCCTTAGTCTCTGGCAAAATAAAGTACAAAATTGCTAAACAGAATATTACTAGTAAAGCGTACACAGCATAAGTACCCGAAACACTGATGGATTCTATCATCATAGGTGTTAACTTTAATGTGAGGGCAAGGAAAATTGAAAATGATATTCCTGATATACAAGAACACAGCCCTCGATATTCCAAAGGAAAAACTTCTGCTGATATTGTAAACGCTACCGGCACTAAACCAATGTGAGCTATGAAAGTATGTAATAATATTAAGACTGGTATGAGCCATGACTCTTGAGATAATATATCATATTTGGATTTCAAAACTACCATTAAACTTATAAAGAACATTATTGCAATTGTCAGTGAACCTAGACTAAATAATAGCGTACGTCTATTAAATATCCGTATTACAAAACATGATATACTTAAAGCGAAAACTAACAAGAGATCAGATACTATGGAACAGTACATTGCTATTGATTTACTGCCAGTAATTTCCACAAATATTTGCGTTATATAAGCTAATAGAAAGAATCTGCCACAAGCATCAATACATAAAGTGACAAGTGCAACTATAAAACAAGCTTTCTGCACTTCTTTATTTTTAATTTTTTTATAAAACTCTTTACAATTGGAATCTTTTCAGATTTCTTGATGACTTCCTGTCGCTCCATCTGTGCTTTTATTAACCCTTTTAGCTCTCTTTTACTCTTTAGAGTTTCCATTTAACCAAGAGAAGGCTTTTTCGGATTCGTCGAATCGTCCTTTCATAGCTAAAAAAGCCGGGCTCTCAGGCCAGAACACTATAAATATTGCAGCTAACGCTGATGGAATTATACAAAATGCAGCTATTTGTCTCCACGTACATATTATTGCAAAGGAATGACAGGCCAATGAACCTACACCTAATGATATTTTCTTTAAAGTCGTGAAATAGCCTCTTCTGCGTGGATTTATATATTCAGATAAAGTTATCGCACTGATAAATAATCCGCCTACACATAAGCCTTGGATAGCTCTAGCAATAACTAAGACCGTGATGCTATTGGCAAGGGAGAATGTGACCCAGCCGATGACCATTGTGACATTCAATCCGATACCGACCACCTTCCGACCGAAGCTTTGAAATATAGGTGAGAAAATTAAGAAACCGACGATTCCAGAAATGCCATTACTTGATGCTGAAAATACAAAAAACATATTTTATTAATGTAAAATAGCAAGGCAGACATATGTATACATATCTGATTTTCATGTCATCTTATATCTTACAAATAAATATATAGGCAGGGTTATTTTCATAGAGTATCCAAATTTTATATTTAAGTTGAAATACATAAATAATGATATACCGTTTATTGTAGTATTTGAAAATTCGAGTAAATAAGGCTTCATTTGAAGTTATCTCAAGTTGAATGTGATTTATGGGCAACAACTACGCGTACGCGCGCTTCTCTGTTTGCATTTCAATTCATAACGTTTTTGCTAATCGAGCGACTCTTACGAATGTGTGCGTGCGTAATAAAATAGTAAGCGTTAGATATTTATTAATGACAATCAGTTAAAATACTGCATTACTACGCATTCTGAATTTAAAGGATAAAAAGGACAGAATGATTGAGATTTTTTTAAATTCATTTTTCTTCACCATTCGCCTATATTACTTAATCTGAACCTTCTCTGCAAATTTAATTTTCGTAAGAACTTCAATTAGCACGTGCTAAATAAGAACAAAGTATCTGTAATATAATTATTTTTAATACATATGCGATGAAACTTCTGATAGTAGTAGCTGAGTCTATCTTTTATCAATAATAGATCTACGTTTTATCAAGTTTCCACCTGATGTCAAGCGGTGATAGGTTTCTAGATGGTGAACACATTAATATAAAATGTCTTTTCCCACTTGCCTTGTAAAGTTCCTAATTGAGATAAACGTGCTTAGGAAAAACAGAGTAGGAAAAGAATTCCAATCCGAAAACAAACAAACAAGCGAAACTCTCACTTCGTTTACTTTTGAAGTGAAATATCTTTATTAATGCATTCTATAATTATTAAAGACTACATCAAAATACTACTGACGTCTAAATAGATCATTTCAAATTAAAATATATCGATACCTTAAATATTTTGTTTCTTTTGTAACAATATTGAACGTTGTTTTAATTTAGTAGTGACTTACACATATTAATTTTGGGTCCTCTGTACTAAAGTATAGTTTTTTTGTTTGTTGGCAGATCTCGTGATCTTCAGTGACAACAAAATAAAACAAATAACAGAGATATGATATGCACATTGTTTAAATCGGTATAATAATAAATAGGTAGGTAATCTACGAGTATGTATAACTAACCTATCCAGGAAGCTTGGTCAGAAGTAGCTATGATGTCTGTGCTATTCGGAGATAGGATGGCCGGATTTAGCACAGCCGGAAAAGCCACCATGAATCCCGCGGAAAAAGAGTGTAGACATGCTGGGATCAGTATGGATATCTGCAAACAATATTTTAACAATTTGTATATGAGTATATGTCTTTGAAAAATAACGTCCTTTAGGAATTTCTATAAGATAAAGTCCACAAAGCTCATAAACGATGAATGCTCGCTTTAAATTTTCATAATACCCGGGAAAACTGCATTGAACACCGCCGACACCACAGAAATAGTTAATTTCAATTTCAAAGCTGATTTATCACATACTTTAGGTACTAAGTGGCAAGACTCCTTTTCTGTCTAGGAGCCCATCTGGGTAGATGCCTCTCTTTTACTTATATCTGCTGCCAAAAAGCAGTGATTGCACTTCTGTATTCCGGCCTGAAGTGAATAGAGAGGCAGTATAGTTCCCGTGTAGTGGCGGGTAAGAATACCCACTACCCCATATCCACCCGTGGGTGTCGTAAGAGGCGACTGTGGGAAACAGGAAGGAGATGGGCTGCAGCATCATCCTGATAACAGCAATACTACAATTAAAAAACTGCGGTTACCAATCCGCTCGCCATGCGTGGCAACTATGGCAAACATCTTCCTATGATGAAAGTTACGAAGAGACGGCCCCCAGTCCCCGGCGGTCCCACTATTCCTGGCTACGGTGGTGACCATGGTAACAACGGGGCAGGGGGTGCTTAGAATCTCCTTTGGAGGTTCGGTTGCCACCTAAGACGACTCGACCTGACAATATACAACGCACGCACCCTGAGGACTGACGAGAAGATCCTGGAGCTGGAAGAAGAGATACACAAGTAGCGCTGGGATATTATAAGATTATCTGAGGTCCGAAGAGAGGAGAGGACACGAAAATCCTTGAATCCGGCAAATTGTTCTATCACCGGGAGGGCGACCATCTGTACATAAGAGGTGTCGGATTTATCATCCACAAGTCTCTCGTTAACATTGTTGTAAAGATTTTGAGTGTGTCGACGAGGGTTGTTATACTCAGAATCACGTTTACGCACCAACCTAGGCACTTCCCGATGAGGAGGTGGAGGAAATGTATGAGGATATCTCAAGAGCCATGCATTCCTCCAAAACCCACTATGCGGTGTTAGTGGGACACTTCACCGCAAAACTAGGCACAAGAGAGAAAGTTGAGCTGATTGCTGTTGAAATAGGGAAATTCGGGATAGGGCAACGGAACCCAAGGGGCCAGCAGCTGGCCGACTTTATGGAGAAAGAGAGACTCTCTATGATGAAGTCTTTCTTCTAGAAGCAGTCCCAAAGAAAGTATACCTGGTCGAGCCCAGATGGTTCGACAAAAAACTTCAATGACTTCATTATGACGACCAGACAGACCGCACGCAGACTCGACGACTTCCAGTCTCCCGAACTAGCTGGATTCCGAAAAGGCTTTAGCACCATAAACCACATAGATATCCTTCGGCAGATTGTACAGAAGACCGTGGAGTACAATCTGCCACTATGTCTTGCGTATGTGGACTATGAAGAAGCCTTTGATTCCGTCGAAATTTAGGCGGTGCTGCAGTCCCTTCAGCGGTGCCAAGTTGACTGTCGGTATATCGAAATGCTGAAGTGTTTGCACAGTAGGGCTACGATGGCTATCCGAGTACAGAACCAGAGTACGAAACCTTGTAAGTGTAAGACAGAGTGACGTAATATCCCCGAAACTTTTCACCGCCGCAATGGAAGGCGTTTTCAAGCAGGACTGGCAAGGATATGGTATTAACGTCAATGGCGAGTACATCACTCATCTTCGATTTGCCGACGATATAGTCCTTATAGCAGAATCACTGGAGGACCTAAGTGTTATGGTCAGTGACCTCAATAGTGTCTCCCAACGGATAGGTCTTAAGATGAACATGGACAATACTAAAGTCATGTGTAGCACTAAGCTTGAAGTTGTTGACGAGTATGTTTACCTGGGACAAATAATCCGACTAGGTATGTCCAACTTCGACCGAGAGGTCAATCGACGGTTTCAACTCGGTTGGGCAACGTTCGGGAAATTACGACACATCTTCTCGTCAGGCATACCTCAAACCTCAAAACAAGTTTGTTTAACCAGTGCGTGTTGCCAGTGATGACCAATGGATCTGAGACGTGGTCCTTCACTACTGGCCGTATGAGGAAGCTCAAGGTAGCTCAGCGAATTATGGAGAGGGCTATGCTCAGGGTTATATAGGTTATATATATATATCCACAGTAGAACCAGAGAAATCGACATAGCCCCACGGATTAGTAAGCTGAAGTGGCAATGGGCCGGCCATATAGCTTGAAGAACTGACAACCGATGGTGAAAAAAGGTTCTCGAGTGGCAGCCTCGTAAAGGCAGGCGAAGTGGATTCCCCCACTAAATGGAGTGACGACCTGGTAAGACTTTTGCTTTGTGGCATTCCTTGGGGAGGCCTATGTTCAGCAGTGGACTTGTAAAGGGCTGTAATGATGATGATGATAGTTACAGGCTGTGAGGCATTCCGTTTTAGTTCTCAGAAGTGACAACGCATCTGTAGTTTTCTTAATTTGAAGTTGGTTGGTTTTAGGTCTATGAACTGTAGTAACCTCTTACTATCAGGTGGACTGTAAGTTCATTTGTCACTTCGGTTTTATAAAAAATATAATTGTTATGAAAACGTCCATGTCTAAGAAATTAAATGAATCTATGAGACATTATACCTAAGACAATGTAAATTTGTGAGAGCAAATAAATAAATAAATTATTAATTATTATAAAGTTCGCCAACTTACAATGGACGTTACTGGAAAATTTTAATTTTTAGTGACCAAAAAATGTATTATTTAATAATTAGACAAATTATAATAATAACAGCTTATAAGCTAAGATGTAATGCCTCGTTACCAGGACAAGGTTATTTTAATAAACAAAAATTGTTTTTCTAGTTTTGTTTTTAAGTAAAAACAAAACTAGAAAAAAACATTTTTAGCCTTGTAGATTTTGAAATAAAATACCTGAGTAAAAACAATTGTATTTTAAATACGCAATACGCAAACAAAAAACGGACTACATAATCAAATTTCTATTTAGCTTATGAATTCAAATAGTTTAATAATGAAGTACGTATTATTTGTTTTAATATAACAATTTTCACGTGCAGTGGCGACGTAAGGGAATTCACTAACCCATATCCTGTCATGGGTGACGTGAGAGGGAAATGGAACAGGAGACGGGCAGTAGCATCTCCCTGGTAACAACGCCTGCCGAGCGTGGCAACTACGGCAAATAAATAAAATCATAAAATAAATCTATGAGGCAGTCTATGTAAGAAGCCTATGTATAGAGTGAACTTTGATAGGCTATTATGACAATGATGATAATAATGCTAAACCCTATGTTAATAATCCAATTTAAAGCCACATTTTGTGATTTAATATATGGATGTATGATTGCAGGTATCAGAAATAATTGATTTATTAATATTTTACTTTTTTTTTCTTAATAGAATAAGGGCGACAAACGAACACATAGTCCTCCTGATGGTAAGTAGAAGCTGGGGCCCATAGACATCTACATATATCATCAATTATGAATCAAAATGCAGATGAGTTGTCACCCCCGAGGACTAAGATGGAATGCTCGTTTCCAGTAAAAAGAGGTATTCTGTGAGAGCGTGGTCCTTTCCTGTTCGACCCTTCCCATTTGTGCTACAACCATAATAGTTAGTTTTTTTTTAAACGTTACTTCCACACTAGGAATTTCTCCTGTATCGTAGGGGCAGTTAACATACATTTAACAAGGACAAAACTCCAGACCCGGAACAATTATTTATAGGCCATAAAAATACATGTTTCGTGCGGGATTCGAACCCGCGGCTCTCAGCGCTGCAAAGCATTGCTAAGCCACTGCGCCACGGAGCCGCTGGTAATATATATATCTGCAGCGTGAATCTAGTACTTGTAAATATTATTTAATTAATTTAGTAAATATTATATTATTAAGTATTTTTATTTATTTACGCGCAAGAAAAGTCCAATTGTTTTTCCTTATAACTTTAATAATCAAGTATTAACACGAGTCAATGATGTACTTGATCTCGGTGTTTGTTTTGACTCCAAGATGCTTCTTAGTATGCATTATGATAATATTGCAGATAGAGGTTACCGTATGCTTGGATTTGTTCTAAGAACCTGTCAACCGTTTAAAAGTACTTTAGCATTAAAAACGTTATATTTTGCTTACGTGAGAAGCATATTGGAGTACGCTAGTCCGGTATGGTCACCTTCATATAAAGTTTATAAGGCACGCTTAGAGCGTATTCAGAAAAAGTTTTAAAATCTCTAAATTTCAGGTGCGACGTCACCACGCACCCATTCATGTCTTACAGTGATAATTGTCGTAAATTTAATCTTCTTACGTTAGAAGAACGCCGTGAGATGTTAGCCATGGGTTTTTTGTTTGATATTTTTCGCGCTCAACTTGATTGCCCTGTTCTGCTTTCACAAATCTCCTTTAAAGTGCCCCGACGTATAACTAGACATACACCTTTATTCAGTGTTCCCTTACATCATACTAATTATAGCAAGAATAGTGTCCTCACCAGAATAGTTAAAAAAAATTAACAGTAAATTCTCTCATATTGACCCATTTATCCATTCAAAAAATTCATTTAAACTAAAGGTAGTATATGCTTTGACAGGAGTAAACAATTAATCTTAATTGTTTATGTTGGTAGCATTCGTAGTTTTATAAATCCTTGTAGCATCTCAATTTAGATGTCCAATTAGCTAATTGACACAAAAAGAATTTACTATAATGTGTGTATGTGAGTGTGTACGTGGGTATATTGTATGTATGCATATTTAATTATTTATGTATATTATGTTATTTTGATGTACGTATATATTATCTTATTGAAGCATAAATATTTTCTTAGATCAGCCATGACAAACTATTTAAATTAAGTATTGTTTTTGATCAAAGTGTTTGTTACTTATTATTTTCTTACTTCTGATTCTTGCTAAATTGTGAAAAGTGGATGACTATTATTGGCCCTATGTAAAGACATATTATATCAGAATAATGTGTCACAGAATGAAGGTTGGTGTTATCCTTAATAAAATAAAATAAAATTTAGTTGTCGTCTCGAGATAAACCCTGTATTCTCCAAGCCCCCGCCCATGAACCTTAGGGAGAGGTAGACTCAGACTCCTGACTCACAAACGTAGAATTACATAAAACTTTTGACACTATTGTTACGGTATGAAGAAGTAGACTCAGACTCCTGACTCACAAACGTAGAATTACATAAAACTTTTGACACTATTGTTACACTGCTCAACAGGCTCACAAACGAAGGAATTTTGAACCGCATCGTTACCTGCGACGAAGACTGCACAACACATGGTCTGCAAGTTACAAGAGCTGGGGTTTAAAGCTCTCCGTCATCCGCCGTACTCACCAGACCTTTCTCTTACAGACTTCTACTTTTCCCAGAATATTCCAGAAGAAACCAGACTTGCAGGAAGTCGATGGATGTAGGTGACTCAGGACCGTGCTTTGTGGCATTCCTTGGGGGAGGCTTATGTTCAGCAGTGGACTTGTGAAGGACTGTAATGATGATGATGGATAAAATTAAGCCAAGAAAAGAAAGGTATAATAGAAGCAAAAAAGATTGTATCAAATGATTCCGTTGATTTGTGAATATAAATAAGAATATAATTCTTAAAATGCAGACTCTGTTAGCAAATCTGTTAAAAGACCATGATTAACCACTTTTATTATAAAATAATGGTAATAAACGAGCACACAGTCCACTTGATAGTAAGTGGACGCTGGGACCAATATATATCTACATATATACTCGATTAAGAATCATAATGCATAATGCAGTTGCGTTGTCACCCCTGAGAACTAAGATGCAATTTGCCTCGTTTCCAGTAAAAAAGGGTCTCCGGTTCTCTACACTCACCATACGAAACACAGCAGCATTTATCTGCTATTTAACGCTAGTATTATTTGAGAGAGTGGTAATTCCCAAGTCAGGCCGATCCATTCGCGCTACAACTATATAGCTGTGAAGCATGACTCTTTTTCACGTATTAATTACATTTAAATTTATTAAATACTGTTCACAACCGTGACGTGACACGATTTTTAATGAAAGTTAGTTAAAAAGTAAGCAGCAGTAGTTACCGATTATGTGATCGAGGAAAAAATAGAAAAATGACAGCAGTTACGTGGTTTAGCCACGCTGCAGTTCATTATGGATGCAGCACAAATGGTTCGCCTTGACCGGCGAAAAACCATGTCGCATAGTATTCTGTGCGAGCGGAGTTTTGGAGTTTGAGAAATAGCATCATAATGCCGCTGTGTTTCTTGTAGAACCATTTTACTGGTAACGAATCATTCCATCTTTAGACTTCAGCATTCAGGTTTACTACACTTCAGACTTCTTTCTATGGGCTACTCTTATGTGGAATTTTTATCACAAAAGATGCCATCAAACAAATACATATCCACAAATCATTATTACTTAAACTTGTCTTCATAACAGGTTTCAACAATGACCATAAAATCTTAATAATAATAAACCTGTTTTTGCGAATGTTCTGCAAGAAATCATCCAAGTAACGGAAATGCAGAAATTAAAAGTGCTTGTCGTCCAGTATTGCATTTTAGAATACCATAGTGGCACAACGCCGCTGTGTTTTTTATGGTGAGTGGGAGTATCAAGATAATTTTTAAGATAACGAGGCATTTAATATTATTGCCTGTCAATGACAACGCTTTTGTATTTTAATTCTTAATGGAGGCTGGGCAAGTTTACTATCCGTCACAGCATCTATTCACACCAGGTATACTGTGTGCTCGTTTGGCCCTCTTTTATTCAAAAATGCAGCAAAACTGATTCCTAAGTGCCAATCCCTACTATAATATTATAACCCACCCTCTTCCAAATCTAAATCACTCTCAAATAATCACTTTTAAAATTCCTTTATGTCCGATTAAACAAAGAACAACCATCATGCTATCTAGTTATCATAATTTAACTGTCATATTTATTTTGATAAGAGACTATTAAAAGTCCACTTCTGAACATAGGCCTACCCCATAGCTTGCCTCATAGGGGATTGTGCCATAGTAACCAAGCTTGGCAAATGGGTTGGCAACAGCCGATTTTTATTATTTTAAGTTGTTATCAAGAAGATGCTGCTGCCCATCTCCTGTTTCTATTTCCCTCTTTCGCTTCTTATGACACACTCGGGATGACAGGAGATAATGGATTATTTATATATATGGCGACCGTCATAACAAACATTTTTAACCGCTAATGACATTATAGTGCTGTAAATATATCCATCGACAGCAGTTACGGGATATACAAGAAAGATATCATGGCTTCCAATCTATGGCGTTATAATCATTTTTGTACACTAGGCGTAAAATATTCAGAATGGAGTACTACGATCGTCAATCCACCTACCAAGCGTGACAGTTAAAGCAAATTCTCCCAACAATAGGAAAACCTACGTCCAGCAGTGGAATTTAAAAGGCTAAGGAATGAAAAGAAATATGAAAGTAAATGCACTCATTTATTTTACACATTTAGATCACACGATTGATGTGTCAGAGATAAAGAAGATAATCACAATTTTATGGGTCGGCTCGACCGGGGAAGGACCACGCTCTCACAGAATATCAGCGTAAAATAGCAGCTTAACACTGCTGTGTTTCGTATGGTGAGTGTAGAGAACCGGAGACCCTTTTTACTGGAAAAGAGGCATTCCATCTTAGTCCTCACGGATGACAACGCATTTGCATTTTGATTCTTTATTGAAGATAGATGTAGATGTCTATGGGTCACAGCAAACACTTACCATCAGGTGGACTCTGTGCTCGTTTGTCACCTATCCTATAAAAAAAAAATTATGTTTTCTCCTAAAATATCAATTCATGTTCTTTTACCAATATTTGCTCCAGTTGGAAATCGATTCCTGAACTAACAATAAAACGCCCTTATGGAAATCTGCAATGGTCTCTGTCCAGTAATACTTCGTGTGAATTTGTCACATTCTGTCAATAATAAAATACAATACAAATCTGAATACACATCTAAATCAGAATAATTTTGGTTTTGATTTCGATTCTATCTTGGAAAGCCCGAAAAGAATAATAAGAATAAGTACTCAGATATCCATGTCATCACCCACACGAATGGGACAAAAGTGGCTTGCTGAATACCCTAGAATTGTGGGTAAGTAACGAAAATTTTTAACATAATTATATAATAAACTGAAAAGGAGCATTCATTAACAGTATTATTTGTGTATTTATTGTAACAGCTAGTAGGTACTTCTAACGTGACGCACGGTGTTGCACTGCCCGCGTGACGAGCAAATAATAAATATGTTATTTAAAACGATTAGTTAGGTAAAATATTTACATCTTTCGCGGACCATATTTAAGCTCTTGCGGACCACTTATAGTCCGCGGACCACTGGTTGGGAATCACTGCACTAGTCTAAACGCTAAATATGGTACATTTCCAATATCTGATCAATAAAAAATGCTCAGAGCTTAAAGTAGGTACCAACAATTTATTTGTAAATGTAATGACACGAGGGCACTATTATGTCAATATATGAAAAAAACTTTACGCTCTGTTAAAGTTAAACTAGAAAATTGTAACTATTATAACAGAAAATAAAAAGTAAACGAACACCTGGATTGGACACCAGATGATTTTTGGGTGGGCACGGCTCACCAGACTCTATGTGAGCCAATGCCTTTAACCCAATTAATCATTCGCTTAATTGACGTTTCATTACTCACTATATTATGTTTGTTAAAAGTGTTTTTTGTTGCACAAACGTTAAGTTGAATAATTTTTTAATCCTTACATTTGTTTACAAATACAAATTTCAAATAAAATACACAGATAACTTTTTATTATTTTCTAATTACTTAGCACTCACAGATATCATGAATCGAATTTTGAACACAAAGTATCCGTACCTGTCTCCAAAACGAAATGTCAGCACTGCACATGTTGGAATTAAGAGATCACTGAGTGCGAAGTGTCGATGGGCGGTTATATTTACTAAATGACGGTTTTATTTTCCAAACAGGTTTACCTGATGCTGATTAACCCGGCGCCAACGACGTCAAAATAATAACGCGGATGATGACAATGTTCGTCATTACGATTCAAAGCTTTATTCTTAACCTTCGGCATACAAGGTGCAATTTAGTTACAAGTCCTAAAGGTGGGGTGTGACACACCCTGTAAAATATTCATGTTGTGTCATTATCCTGTACATTTTTATGTTATATTTATTATAATTGTTTTGCAAATGTATGCTGAGTAGCAATAAATAAAATAAATTACACTAGGTAAATTATTTATTTAAAAAAATATTAACAAAATCTGTGAACTTCTAACACCTTAAATTAATCTGAGATCACTATTTTCTTAATACCTCGTATTTTTTTTAACAAAATCAGTCTTAATATTAGGTCCTTACATATGAAATTGGCGTTTTGTATGGGAGGAATATAAAGTCAATTTTTTTGTAAAATATATTTAATTAATCAAAGTATGCACCGTTGTTATCTATGCACTTTTGCCATCTCATAGGTAGTTCATTGATCCCTTTACTAAAAAAACCATCTAGGCGAGAATCAATAAACTCTTTGAAGGCGGTTTGGACTGCCGCATCGGATTTGAATTTTATTCTTTGTAAGAAGTTGTCCAAATTCCGGAAAAAATGGTAATCTGTTGGAGCAAGGTCTAGGGAGTACGGTGGATGTCGCAGAATTCCAATTGCAGCTCATTTAACTTAGTGGTTGTTTGTTGTGCAGTGTGTGGTCTTGCTTTGTCGTAAAGCAGCAGTGGCCTAGAGCGATTGACCAATCTCAGTTGTTTAGCAGCTAGTTCTTCCTTCATGGTTTATAGTTGCTGACAACAGATATCTGCCGTAATCGTTTGGCCAGATTTTAGAAAGCTGTAGTGAACGACACCGGCGCTAGTCCACCAAACACTCACAAGTAACTTTTTCTGACTCAATTTTCGTTTAGGGCAGGATTTGGCTGGGTGTCCAGGGATCAGCCATTGCGACGAGCGCTTCCGATTATCGTACAGTATCCACTTTTCATCACAAGTAATGATTCGATTTAAAATCCCTTCATTATTGTGTCGGTTGAGCAAAGTAACACCGCAGTCGACGCGTGTTTGCAAGTTCGATTCACTCAATTCACGAGGTACCCATCGTTCAATTTTTTTTTACTTTCCCGATTTGCTTCAAGTGAATTAATACAGTTTTATCACTTACTCCGAAGCCTGCAGCTATCTCTGAAGTGCTTTGTGATGGATCCGCTTCCACAATAGCCTTTAATTCATCATTTTCCACTTTGGTCTCCGGCCGTCTACGGGGTTGGTTCTGAAGGTCGAAATTTCCAGAACGAAAATGTTGAAACCAAAAACGTACCGTGCTTTCTTTTGCGACACCAGCGCCGTACACATCATTAATCCTTCTAGCTGTTTCTGCAGCACTGGTGCCACGGTAGAACGTACTTCGTACTTTGTTAATCGTACTCGTAAATATACCGATATTTCATGTTTTCCATTGTGCGGTAATAAGCGACGCCAAAGAAAAATATAATGAGGAAAAACAAATAAATGACTGTTTTCAAAACTCAAATGTACCAGCCAAATTAATTTATAAATTTGAATTTGGAATTCTTAACCAAAGAGGAGATATTTTAGATCAAAGTGGTCAGTACGAGAAAACGCTAGTTTCATATGTAAGGACCTAATATTTGTTTAATCACAGACTATTGAAATAGTATCAATTTTGAAAGAAAGAAAAAAACAATATAAAATATATTATGACTTGTTTTCATCACAATGAGAATCACAATGTTCAAGACACAATGGTACTTAACATTTCTAGCAAACGTATTTTATTTTTCTATCTTTCTTTCTGGGGTATTTAGAGCATCTTTGGATAGCATTAGTTTTTTTACAGGTGGAGTTGATGAAGGTTCACCTAAGCATTCCTCAATTCTTTTGCACAATTTTTTTGGCAATCTTACGTTTTCTTTTCGATTTTTCTGATGTTATTCCACCAAGCATAAGCCCAACGTTATGATAAAATGTCGCCTCTAATTCGTTTTTTTGACCTAGATATCATTATTCGGCATATAAATTATCAAGGCGTTTATGCCTGCATGATTAAGTAACGAAAATAATATGGTAAGCGGCCAACGATTTGAGTTTCGGGAGGTGTCATAGGTCTTGGACAGTTTATCGACTACATCCACACCGCTTTTTGTTATGTTATAGAACGTTATAACTTCTGGTTTTGTCCCCAGTCTCTTCATCTATAGAGTAATCATGATGGAGTGAAGACATCAAGTAGACCATTTTTTTTTGGTTTCGGCACGTAAGATACTAAAGTTATATCTTTTCGGAAGCCAAACATTGAAGAATTTTGTTCACGTTTTTCTTTAAATGCAGGTGGCAGGCAAGTTTTACATGCTCGCAACGTCCCAAAAACAGTAAGTTTGTGCTTCTGGAGTAAATTTTCAGCACTCTCAAGACTTATGAAAAAATTATCCATTGTTATATTACGAGAACTTCCTGAAACGCAACTCACCATCCGGTCTACAACATCGTAAGGCTTGTTGCTGATACTGTAGGGGCTCCCAACAGGTTGTTGTCCACAATAGACTTCCAAATTAATCGTATAAAAGGTTTTGCATTCAACAAGTGCGTAGATTTTTATACCATATTTCGCTGGTTTCGATGGAATATGTAGCCACACCTTCCTCTAAACGCCACAAGCACTTCGTCCAATGTTAGGTATTCGTAGGATACCTCTCGAATGGGTGCTAGTTTATCATGTGCAGTTATTTGCGTCCTAGTCAATAAATCGTCGAACCTCAGGTTATTAAGAAAAAGCAAATTTATTTCTTGTCATGGTACAACGGAATATTTCTATCCCAGTCTCATCTTGAGCCCACAAATCTTCCAATTTTTCTTCCGGAACGAAATAGCCCTGCCAGCAACAATAACCATTGGGTTAATGCCTTCAATTCAACGGTAAAAACTTAGAATCATTTTGCAGGAGGGGAGAGGGAGAGTGAGGGAGAAGGGAGTGTCCTCCACACCCCGACACCACTCCCATGAAAAGGTAATACACCGTTCTTGAGAAAAATTAAATAGAAAATCCCATAGACCTAACCACAAAATGATAACATATATCTCTCTCCGCCAGGAGGGGGGAGCGGAAGGGGGGAGCAAGGGTGTCCCCTATCACAACTGTAAGGATTTCTGGGTGCTCATGTATTTCTGGACAATAAGAAAAAATTACCACGAAGGCTGTGGCAGGCGCTGCACTGCGCTTCGCTCCCGCCATAGCCTTCTAAACTAAGTCAACTAAAAGGATTTCTGGGTGTAAAGTATGTAATAATCATTTCTTTATTGTTTGTAAACATAAGTTATTATGAGAGCATAGACCTCCGAAGAATAAAAATACCATAGAAGTATAATAATTTGACACTAGTAATTGACATGGTCTTACGTACTTGTCGCACTTACACAAAATTATGTATGCTATCCAGCTTTGACAGTAATATTGCATTAGTTTTTCCATGTTTTACCCATTTTACAAGCTTTTATTTAACTTACAATGTAACTATGTCTGTTCGGGTGGAATCTTGCAACTCAATTTTGAAGCAAATATCTTCAACCGATTGAGTTGAAATTTTGTATACACGTTAAGTTTAGATAACAATGCATGGTTAGCTGTGTGACGTCATTCTAAATCCAACATGGCGGAACACCTTAGATGGCGGACTAGTTATTTTTAATGCACTCCTACAATATGGGTATCAAATGAAAGGGCTTGCTGAGTATAACTCGAAAAATAAAGTGACGTCACTCTAAATCCAATACGGTGGATTTCTAAAGATGGCGGATTAAGTGTTTTATGCTTTCCTACAAATTGGGTATCAAATGAAAGGACTTGCTGAGAATACGAATGAGAGTTAAAAAAAATAAGATGGTGATAATAAACTCCGTTGCTCCAATCCGTCTGAAATTTTGAAGTCCTCGATAATGATATTGAGGTCGCATTGTTCGAGTCTATATCATCGGTTGGTAAACTTTGACGGTCCGAAGGTCTGGTTAATGTTGCCATTCGACATACATATTACAGAAACATATGGCCCTGCTTCCGGAGAGCACAAATGTATGATACTGACATACCTCAAACCTCAAAACAAGTTTGTTTAACCAGTGCGTGTTGCCAGTGATGACCTATGGATCTGAGACGTGGTCCCACTACTGGCCGTGGGAAGCTCAAGGTAGCTCGAATTATGGAAGGCTATGCTCAGGGTTCTCTACGTGATACTTAAAACGAGGATATCCATAGTAGAACCAGAGTAATCGACAGCCCACGGTTAGTAAGCTGAAGTGGCAATGGGCCGGCCATATAGCTTGAAGAACCGACAACCGGTGGTGAAAAAAGGTTCTCGAGTGGCAGCCTCGTAACGGCAGCCGAAGTGTAGGGGGTTTCCCCACTAAATGGAATGACGACCTGGTAAGACTTTTGCTTTGTGGCATTCCTTGGAGAGGCCTATGTTCAGCAGTGGACTTGTAAAGGGCTGTAATGATGATGATGATAGTTACAGGCTGTGAGGCATTCCGTTTTAGTCCTCAGAAGTGACAACGCATCTGTAGTTTTCTTAATTTGAAGTTGGTTTTAGGTCTATGAACTGTAGTAACCTCTTACTATCAGGTGGACTGTAAGTTCATTTGTCACTTCCGTTTTATTAAAAATATAATTGTTATGAAAACGTCCATGTCTAAGAAATTAAATGCATCTATGAGACATTATACCTAAGACAATGTAAATTTGTGAGAGCAAATAAATAAATAAATTATTAATTATTATAAAGTTTGCCAACATACAATGGACGTTACTGGAAAATTTTCATTTTTAGTGACCAAAAAATGTATTATTTATTAATTAGACAAATTATAATAATAACAGCTTATAAGCTAAGATGTAATGCCTCGTTACCAGGACAAGGTTATTTTAATAAACAAAAATTGTTTTGTAATTAAAAACAAAACTAGAAAAAAACATTTTTAGCCCTGTAGATTTTGAAATAAAATACCTGAGTAAAAACAATTGTATTTTAAATACGCAATACGCAAACAAAAAACGGACTACATAATCAAATTTCTATTTAGCTTATGAATTCAAATAGTTTAATAATGAAGTACATATTATTTGTTTTAATATAACAATTTTCACGTGCAGTGGCGACGTAAGGGAATTCACTAACCCATATCCTGTCATGGGTGCCGTAAGAGGGAAATGGAACAGGAGATGGGCAGCATCTCCTGGTAACAACGCCTGCCGAGCGTGGCAACTACAACAATAAATAAAATCATAAATAAATCTATGAGGCCAGTCTATGTGAAGCCTGTAGTGAACTTTGATAGGCTATTATGACAATGATGATAATAATGCTAAACTGATGATAAAAATTGTTAAAATAGATTTAACAATCGAAACTAAAGCCACATTTTGTGATTTAATACATGGATGTATGATTGCAGGTATCAGAAATAATTGATTTATTAATATTTTATGTTTTTTCTTATTAGAATAAGGGTGACAAACGAACACACAGTCCTCCTGATGGTAAGTAGATTCTGTGGCCCATAGACATCTACATCTATCATCAATTAAGAATCAAAATGCAAAATGCATGAGTTGTCACCCCCGAGGACATGGAATGCTCGTTTCCAGTAAAAAGAGGTATTCTGTGAGAGCGTGGTCCTTTCCCGTTCGACCCTTCCCATTTGTGCTACAACCATAATAGTTAGTTTTTTTCTTAAACGTTACTTCCACACTAGGAATTTCTCCTGTATCGTAGGGGCAGTTAACATACATTTAACAAGGACAAAAATCCAGACCCGGAACAATTATTTATAGGCCATAAAAATACATGTTCCGTGCGGTATTCGAACCCGCGGCTCTCAGCGCTGCAAAGCATTGCTAAGCCACTGCGCCACGGAGCCGCCTGTAATACACATATATATATATATATCTGCAGCATTAATCTAGTACTTGTAAATATTATTTAGTAAATATTATATTATTAAGTATTTTTATTTATTTACGCGCAAGAAAAGTCCAATTGTTTTTCCTTATAACTTTAATAATCAAGTATTAACACGAGTCAATGATGTACGTGACTCCAAGTTGACCCCAAGATGCTTCTTAGTACGCATTATGATAATATTGCAGATAGAGGTTACCGTATGCTTGGATTTGTTCTAAGTATCCTGTCAACCATTTAAAAGTACTTTAGCATTAATATATTATATTTTGCATACGTGAGAAGCATATTGGAGTACGCTAATCCGGTATGGTTGCCTTCATATGAAGTTTATAAGGCACGCTTAGAGCGTATTCAGAAAAAGTTTTAAAATCTCTAAATTTCAGGTGCGACGTCACCACGCACCCATTCATGTTTTACAGTGATAATTGTCGTAAATTTAATCTTCTTACGTTAGAAGAACGCCATGAGATGTTAGACATGGGTTTTTTGTTTGATATTTTACGCGCTCAACTTGATTGCCCTGTTCTGCTTTCACAAATCTCCTTTAAAGTGCCCCGACGTAGGACTAGACATACACCTTTATTCAGTGTTCCCTTACATCATACTAATTATGGCAAGAATAGTGTCCTCACCAGAATAGTTAAAAATTTTAACAGTAAATTCTCTCATATTGACCCATTTATCCATTCAAAAAATTAATTTAAAGTAAAGGTAGTATATGTTTTGATAAATATGCTTTGACAGGAGTAGACAATTAGTCTTAATTATTTATGTTGGTAGCATTCGTAGGTTTATAAATACGTAGTAACATCTCAATTTAGATGTCCAATTAGCTAATTGACACAAAAAGAATTTAATATAATATGTGTATTTGAGTGTGTACGTGGGTATATTGGTATGTATGCATATTTATTTATTTATGTATATTATGTTATGTTGATGTATGTATATATTATCTTATTAAAGCGTAAATATTTTCTTAGATCAGCCATGACAAACTATTTAAATTAAGTATTGTTTTTGATCAAAGTTTTTGTTACTTTTTATTTTCTTACTTCTGATTCGTGCTAAATTGTGAAAAGTGGATGACTGTTATTGGCCCCATGTAAAGACATATTATATCAGAATAATGTATCACAGAATGAAGGCTGTTGTTATCCTAATAAAATAAAATAAATAAAATAAAATTTTGTTGTCGTCTCGAGATAAACCCTGTATTCTCCAAGCCCCGCCCATGAACTTTAGGGAGAGGTAGACTCAGACTCCTGACTCACAAATATAGAATTACACTAAAACTTTTGACACTATTGCTACGGTATGAATTGCTGTTTCTGTATAACATAATATGTCGATATGGGAGTCTAATTTATTGTAGTATTTATGCAGTATTTTAGCAATCATTCCTGTGGCACTTTTATTTTCAATTTTATTTATATAAATTACATCTGGCCCATTGTACGTTATCGTAAGAAGTAGGTCTTTACCTATCAAATTGCCGTTCTGCAGTACCTACTGGCCATTTCAAATCAAAATAATTTTTGTATGGCTAAGAATTCTAATTTAAAATTAATTTTATTTTAAAAACATGGAATTCTTTTTTCAAAATTAGTCACTTGTTTATTGATTAACGTTATGTTGTTATCGCATTTGAATCTTTTTCGTTATCATGGATACGTTAAAATTTGAGTAATTATGGAATATGAGTACCGTCGTGGCAGCAACGCGGCACAAGTGGCACTAACATAAACGACGTTTACGGAGCGAATATCACAAACGAAACACTACCTGTTATTGGTTTGCTTGCTTCAGTTCTGAAAATTTCGGCCCGAAAAATGAACCCAGTGGTCGTCCGAAAACTTTGGTCGACAATGACGAATTAGAAGCGATTATGGAAGCTGATGATACTCAATCTACGGCTGAATTAGCAACAGCTTTCGAGCGTTAGCATCAAAACAATATTGGTTAATTTGCGTCTTACTGGTAAGGTAAAAAAGCTTAATGATTTCTTATATTTACGCGAACACTACACATTGAATTAAACTACTTTTACGGATTATATCGCGTTTAATTAACTTATTTTATTATAACGTTTGGGTGCTTTACAACACCATGGTCACGGGACTGAGGTGATTGACGTCCCAATGTCAAAGTTAACTGGAGTACCTGTCTTTTCTTCAGCGTAGATCGGACCAAAATTAATAATTAAAAAGCTGAAGGTACTCGTGATTAGCACGACATTGGGACGTCAATCACCAGTCCCCGTGATCATGGTGCTGGCGCAGGCGTCAAAGAATAACCTAAAGATGATGGCGCGATATAATAATAAAAGTAGTTTAATTCAATGTAAAAAAGCTTGACAAATGGGTGCCCCACGAACTCAATGATCGCCAGCGTGAAGTACGCGTCGAGACCTGTCTTGCACTGCTCAACAGGCTCACAAACGAAGGAATTTTGAACCGCATCGTTACCCGCGACGAAAAAAGGGATTCTGTTTGACAATGGCAAGCGCTCAGTAAGTTGCTAGGATCCTGTTTCAGGACCTAAATAATGCCCTAAACGAAAACTTACCCCTAGAAAAGAAAATGATGGTAACTGTTTGGTGGTCTAGCGCCGGTGTGATCATCACAGCTTCTTACCAAATGGGATGAGCATTACTGCAGATGTGTTCTGTGAAGAACTGAACACGATGATGGAGAAGCTCGCATGTCTCCAACCAGCTTTGGTCAATTGCTCGTCCCCAATGCTCCTGCAAGACAACGCGCGACCTCATACTGCACAACACATGGTCTGCAAGTTACAAGAGCTGGGGTTGAAAGCTCTCCGTCATCCGCCGTATTCACCAGACCTTGCTCTTACAGATTTCTACTTTTCCAGAATATTCCAGAAGAAACTAGACTTGCAGGAAGTCGATGGATGTAGGTGACACAGGACCGTACTTTGTGGCATTCCTTGGGGGAGGCCTATGTTCAGCAGTGGACTTGTGAAGGACTGTAATGATGATGATGGATAAAATTACGCCAAGAAAAGAAAGGTATAATAGAAAAAAAAAAGATTGTATCAAATGATTCCGTTGATTTGTGAATATAAATTAGAATATAATTCTTAAAATGCAGACTATGTTAGCAAATGTGTTAAAAAGGCTGTGGGTTAGATGCTAGGCAAATGAAAGTTACTTCACTCTTCCAAGAATGTATATATATTTCACTTTACACTGGTACGGTTTAAAATTACAAGTACGTAGCAAAAACAAAAAGAGATGAAAAAGAAATACAAGTAATTAGATGTATAGAATACTTGAGGTTGAAAGCCGAGAATAAGTTTGTCGCGATTTAAAAGAACCGTTATTACGGCGGCGCGAGCGTGGGGGTCTAGCGCTGAGGCCGTTTAAATGAAGACTGCCGGTTAAAAACGAAGGCGCCCGGACTGTCACGAAACCAGCTTGAACGGAGCCGAGCATTGCCGACTCCAACCGACACGAACATCGCGTCGGCGCGTACGCCGTTCACTAAACATACAAAAAAAATATGACAAAATTGCATGTCGCCACATCAGCACCCCCGGAGACCTTTAGGGTCGATAGAAATCAGGGAATCGTACTCGGCGACCGTAGCGAGACGTCCTGAATTGCGGAGGAGTTGGAAATGCTCTTGTACCATCAGGCGCAGCGTTAGTCGACGACGCACCAGAACTACTTGGTTCATCCGTCGGGATATAGGCCGGTTTCAGCCTGTCGATAGAGACGTTAACTATTCTATCAGCAACGTCAATTTTAATTTTTTTTTACCGCGTTCTATTACCTTATACGGACCGGCATACGGTGGTTGTAAAGATCTCCGTACAAAGTCCTGTCGTAAAAATACATGTGAAACAATCGATAAGTCTTTAAAAACGAAGCTTTTACCCGTGCCGTGTCGAGCAACTGTTGCAGGTTGTAACTTTTCATATGTAAACGCAACCTGTTCAGAAAGTCGGTGTAATCAGTCAGTCTGTCAGCCGTTGGTTCAAACAAGTCGCCGGTAACTTAAGCGGTTCTCCGTAAACTAGTTCAGCAGTATAACCATATTTGAAAATTATCCACTTTATTCTCTACAGTATTCTGAGCCTGAGAAACAATAACTGGTTTTTGTTGATAATTACCCATAGTAAAAATCGTAAAACCTTTCGCACTAATGCTTATGCAAAGGAAATATTTCAAATGAAACGAAATACATTATAACTAAACTGACTACCTAAACCTAAATGAAACTGCAGTACACGCAAAATACAAAACACAATACATCTAAAATTACATTCAACTTAAATAATGTAACTTGAATATTCTGAATGAAAATATTCTGCACCTGACAATGCAAATAATACTTTCATATCCATAGTAACTAACCTGATTATAATCTAAACATGTAATTGTATAACATAATATATTTTATGTTAAAACTAACTTATATTAAATCCTTAGATTATTTACTCTCTAGATAACGCGTCACGCAATGAGCGATGCAACAAAAACTGGCCAGTTTTTACAAGCGTGTGTGCGTGAGGCATGCACACACGCTTAGCGGTTGCTATGGCCACAGTATAAATAACTATGGCTTACACCAGCGTCATTTGTATCTGGGAGATACCAGCTAATGAATCTATCCCGATAAAATGGGGAAAAACTGTAAAATTATGTCATGTTAATAAAATCATAAATTATAATATTTTAATACTATGCTTTCAATTGTGTGTTTAGTTGTCTGTTGAGTTAGAATCTATTTTTTTTTTTGTAAAGAAAAATATAATCAAATAAAAATCAATTACGCATTTACAAAATATGTTTTATTATTTAATGTATGGTGTCGACTTATAAAAATACTAGAGGTTGGCGGCTTCGCCTGGTCATAGTTAAATAATTTATCCTGCAGGTACCCTTTACCGTAATATTTTATCCCATAGCGTTTCTACAGTTTAATAGATCCTTTTAAGAAGAATTATTCCGTCCTGCATTGTTGTGCCAGCAAGAGTTGATATATGGGTCCCCATTGAAGCTTTGCATCTAAAGTCACCCCCAGGAACACAGTAGTCTCTTCTATTTTGAAGCTATCATTATTTACCATTAAATGTTTGTAACTACTAATTTAATGGCCCTCTCTTTGAATTTGTTTTTTAAATAATATGCGTTTTGAGGTTGCATCACTTTTTACATTATCTAATTTAGCTAAATGATAACAGCGTATGGTCAAATATTTTTCGGCGACCAGTCTTATTAGGTTCACTTGGTGAAGAGAACCACACGCGTGTTCAGTTTCAACTTTAAAATAAGTATTTTTATGACCAATAAATTGCTTTAATCTACAAGATAAAATTTTTGTGTAAGTTAGCCTAATCATTATAAAATTTTGTCTAAGAAACTTTCTGATTCCTGTCTCCGAAGTCTTACATATAGAATATACATCCCTTGAAGCATAAATCAATCCGCCTTCATCCCGTGCGCTAATAGAATAATGAACATACATCAGCTTTTAAAACAACTATACGGGGAAATTCGCAATCCTAGACTGGCAACACCAAAAAACAACGCGTTGATTTTGTAAATAAAATTATCAATTTATTAGTTTTGTTTTCGTAAATTACTATTTGTTTTGAGTTACTTAGCGATGGTAGGAGATTTTGTTAGTTGTTTGTAAACATCCTTTGTAATTTCTGCCGATTTTGATCGCGCAACTTGTCATTTTCACCAAAATAATCTAACACAAAAAATGAGCCGTGCGTGCGTATCTCTTGGCGTTACAATTGACACTGAGGAGCGGGGAACGCATTAGAGGCTAACAGTTAGCTGATATTTTTTTCGACGCTTTTGAGCCGCCGTTACTCTATCTAGAGAATAAATAATCTAAGATTAAATCGTGAAGGTAACTTAACAATGCGACCACTCCGCGTTGTTTTCACGGTTATCGGGTTGCTAGGGCCGGGCGACGACGACGTCACCGGCGTGGGCGGCGGTAACGCGAACCGTACCTGCGCAGGCACCACATCCGCTGCGTTGTCAGCGTTACTGCTGTGTGTGGCGTTGCTATGTTACCATCGCATTCCCTTTAACACATATGCAGGCTTTAATCTGTCAATAGAAATATGTACTTGCCTATCGGGTAACTGAATTAGGTAAATTTTAAAGCCCTTTTTATAACGCGATATGGACCGTCGTAGGGTGGTTTCAAAGGTTTACGTATTGAATCGTCCCGAACAAAGACATATTCACAGTTACGTAAGTCTTTGTGCACAAAAAAACTTTGACAGTTACGTGAATCGTCAGATGTAGGCTTATAACTACGAATAGTATCTCTAATCTTATCTACTAAACAATAGTTGTTGACGTTACGGTTGTTCGAAGGGCTGTCATAAAAGTCTCCTGGTAGACGTAAGTTTCGTCCGAAAGTTAACTCGGCGGCGCTAACCCCTGAGTCGCTGCGGCTGGCCGCGCAAAGCCCCAGTAATACCGTGGGTAGCTCTTCCACCCAAGATCCATGTGACAGGCGAGCCGAAAGTGCTGTCTTTAAAGAACGATGCCAACGTTCGACTGCGCCATTGCTTTGTGGGTGATAAGGAGTAGTTCTAATTCTATTAACCCCCAACGTTTTTAACAGCTAGTTAAAAAGACTACTCTCAAACTGGCGACCTTGGTCGCTAGTTAACTTCATCGGGCAACCGTAACGACAAATCCAACCCTCATATAAATGTTTGGCAACAATTTCTGCCGTAATGTCGCGTAACGGAAAAGCTTCGGCCCACCTAGTCCTCCTATTAATTATCGTGAGTAAGTTATCTATAACCATCTGGTGAAATCAAGAGGGCCAACGATATCGATGTGCACATGCTCAAATCGATCTACTTCCGGAAACTTAGTCAAATTCGATACAGTGTGTCTGTTAACTTTAGAACGTTGACATTGTATGCACGTTTTTGCCCATAAAGAAACATCACGATTCATACTCGGCCAGAAATACTTTTTAGCTAACATCTTTCGTGTAGACCGAATTCCAGTATGGCTCAAATTATGCAAAATATCAACAGCTAGGCGTCGAAACTTTTCTGGTAGGTACGGACGAGCTATATCAGTAGACATCTCACAAAAAATAGGCTGGTCTAACATAAGTACAACCAGTTCCTTTAAAAAAATATTATCGGTATTTAAACCAGACATAATCGTATATAACTATATATAGCGTAGCGATAGTTATATCGTAATATAACTATCGCTACGCTGTTCGTTTGCAATGTCATCGAAATTCAACGCAGTTGGCATAATCACGGCTTCGACGCGTGATAAGGTGTCGGCTACAATGTTATTCTTACCGGTTATATGTTTTATATTTGTAGTGAACTCGCTTATGAAAGCTAAATGTCTCGTTCTCCGAGGCGTTTTCGCTTTCATCGCGTCCTACCTTTGAAATGCAAAAGAAGGCTTATGGTCCGCATACACGGTTATTTCTTGACCTTCAAATAATTTCCGAAAATGTTTTATAGCTAAGTATATATAGCGAGCAACTCGCGATCGTAGGTGCTATATCGCTGTTGGGTAGTGGACAATTTTGAGAAATAACCCAATGGTTTCAGCTATTCTTTTTGTTGCAAAACTGCTCCCACGCATGTATTAGATGCGTCAGTCATTATAGCGAGTATGGAATCCACTCTAGACCTGCCTTACATTGCGTAAATGCTTCGTTCGCACTATCAGTGCAGACAATGGGAGTTTTATCATTTTTCTTTGAGCTTTTAAGATATTTATTTAATTCTGTTAGATATAAAATAGCATTGGGGAGATGAGCTCGATAAAAATTGACCATGCCGAGAAAACGTCTTAGCTCTGAAACAGTTTTCGGCTTCGGAAATTCCACAATTGCCTGAACCTCATCTTGCAACGGCCTGACACCCTCGGTACTAATTTCGTGTCCCAAAAATTCTAGTTTAGTTTGTCCGAAATGACATTTTGCCAAATTAATTGAAATTCCATACTCATTAAACTTTTTGAAAATTATTCCTAAATGTTGCCTGTGTTGAACTTCGTTGTCACTAGCGATAAGTAAATCGTCTAAATAACAATAGACAAAATCAAGCCCTTGTAAAATGGAATTAAAGCGCCGGAAGGTTTGCGCTGCTCCCCGTAAACCGAAGGTCATTCGGGGAAACTCGAAAAGCCCGAATGTTGTTATGATAGCAGTTTTCTCCACGTCACCTGGCGCGACAGGTATAAAATGATAACTTCTATTGATGTCTAATTTTGAAAATATCTTTTTATCCGGGAGAATAAAAGTAAAGTCATTCAAGCGAGGAATCGGGTATCTGTCGGGCTTTGTTATCGCATTCAGCTGGCGATAGTCCCCACAAGGTCTTATATCTCCATTCTTTTTAGGAACAACATGGAGTGGACTAGCCCACGCGCTCTTCGAAGGACGACAGCTGCACAGTTCCTGCATGATGCGAAATTCTTCTTTAACCTTTTTATACCGGTCGGGTGGCAACGGGCGCGCTTTCTCGTGCACGGGCGGACCAGAGGTCTCGATATGGTGGACGACATCGTGTTTCGCGGTTTCTCGGAATGACGCCGGTTTAGTAATGTCCGGGTACTTAAATATCCCGGGCATTACTAAACCGGCGTCTAGGATATGATCACAAATGGGAAGTTTGTGATCATATCCTAGACGGCCCCCGCCATTACATTAGATTTGATAAACCACAGATTCTCGCGAAAGAACATCGATTCCTGCCAAGGATGATACGTGAGGCTATTGAAATTAAAAAACATCCTAATTTCAATAAAGAGAGAGGCTGGGTACTACCACTTGCTTGGGATCCTGTAATTAATAAAATTAAAACTAAGCCCAAGCATACCACTGCAAGACTTCAAGACACAGTTAGTTCATTCTGCGTAGATCGGACCAAAATTAATAATTAAAAAAGCTGAAGGTACTCCGGATTAACTTTGATATCGGGACGTCAATCACCTCAGTCCCCCGTGACCATGGGTGCTGTAAAGCACCCGAAACGTCGGGAATTAATAAAATAAGTTAATTAAACGCGATATAATCCGTAAAAGTAGTTTAATTCAACCACTGTTTTTTATTGAATATGTCTGCCTACTTATAGTGTTTTTAGAACTCTTAATATATGTTGATAATAGAACAAAATATGTACCTAAACATGAGCCGGTATCGTTAATTTTGTAGTAAATGGCTAGGAAAGATCGTTTTTACAATATAAAAAACTATTATATTCAACAAAAAAGTTACTACTATTTGAAGATGAAGAACCATTCTACACGTGGTAGCTATTAGCTATGTTCGATTTGGTTTAGTTTTGTCACAAAATGCACCGAAAAACAGCATAATTTTTCCCGATTTGCAACGCACCTTAAGCCTTATGACTTTTCAGAGCTTTACGATAAAATCCTAAAAAGTCCGGCTACCTTCAGTTTTGAATATTAATCTTTGGTTCGATCTACACAGAATGAGCTTACATTATCTTGAAGTCTTGCAGTGGTGTGCTTGGGTTTGAATTTAATTTTGTTAATTATAAGATCCCAAGCAGATGGCAGCACCCATCCATTGAAATTAGGATGTTTTTAATTTCAATAGCCTCGCGTATCATCCTTGGTAGGAATCGGTGTTATTTTGCGAGGATTTGTGGTCTATCAAATCTGATGTAATGGCGGGACTTCCGGAGGTCGGTGCCTCACGTCAGCTATATATGCTTTCACGCGGGTTTTAATAGATCTTTTTGTTTGTCCTATGTAAGAGAGACCACATTCGCAATCCGAAACGTTGGGAATTAAAAAAAGTAAATTAAACGCGATAAAATCCGTAAACATAGTTTTATTCAATATGTAGTGGTCGCGTAAACAGAAGAAATCATTAAAAGTTTATTCTAATACGTGAATTGTAATCGTGTTAAAAACTCTTTAAATTCATTATTTTCCTTAGGTTCTAAAAAAAACTTGCGTCGTGTCCTATTCCGTGGCGTCCGACTCTGTATTATGGATGCGTTTTCCGATCAAAGCACGTAATAATTATGTGTAGGCGATAAAAAAGTTGCTCCTTGTAGGATTTGAACACACGCAGTCAATAGCTTCGTTCTGCAAATGCCATGTAGTCGCAGCGTACGAGAATCTACCACCTCGTATCATGTCGCGAATGTCGTAAGAGGCGAGATAGGGAATCGAAAAATAAAAAATTGAGGTTGCCAATCTATGGGAGCGACAGTGACTGATAGGCTGTAAATTAATGAATCAATTGTTAGGCCACTGGACTACTAAAACGACAACATTTTTATTGTTTTTTTTAATACTAGTAATGCTATTAATATTCTCGTTAACTTCTATAAGTAAGCTTTGTGATTAACGACTGTCGAATGGTGGAACCGTCGACTTTCATGTTCGCGGCTCTTAATCATAACTAGTGTAGGCTTTTGCCGCTAATTAGTTTAAATAAATATGGAATACCACCGTAAAATAGATTGAATGCTGCTGTGTTTCGTATGGTGAGTATAGGGAACCTGAGACATAAAAATTGACCAATCAAAGTAATAAACAAGCACAAAAAATTGTATGAGTGCCGGGAGCCATTGTAGTTCAGGGACCAAACGCTCACCATAAATTTAGCATTACACAACAGTTTTAGGGTAACCGCGATCCCCGCCGGCACCAATTAAATTGTAGATGGCAAAATTGAGGTAATATGTTTCTACGTAACTAGAGTCGCTACTACCAACGAGCACTGCGTTGTACAAAACATTGGTGCACGCTCCTCAATGGGCCTCATTCGCTGTTTAGTGAGCGACCGAGATACACAGTGCAGAGATTACGTAAATAATTAATTATGCCGTATTGCGTTCTTAGATACTGCAAAAATAGTTCTAGAAATACATCCAAATCTGAAGGAGTAACATTTCATAGGTAAGTAATATATTATTAAGTGAAATTCGTGTAATATAAGTAAATTTTCTGTGGTTTGAAATAATTAAATAAATCATAATTGCTTGCTCGCTTGCACGCGCTGCTATTACGTAAGCGTGACAAAGACAAAAAAGAACGAGCATGGATTAATGTACCTCTGGCGCAGAAGCGACAACTCTTTTTTAGTTAAGTCATAACCTATATTAAAGTTGTTCTTTTTCTTTTATAATTTCTGTTATAGTATTTACTATTTTATTGTAAACACTCTTCTCTCATTTTTATAACGCAAGAAAAAAGAACGTTAATTAAACGTTCTACTACAATAATGTTTTATTTGTGTGTAAAAAATTTTTTCTACATTTGATTTATCAATGTATTTTTAAGGTTTCCACGTGTAAGTCATGACAAAAGTGAAAATTGGATCTAATATGTACAAAAGGAACGCAGAGAGGATACGTGGCTACCTACAGAACACTCTAGTATTTGTTCAGTTCATTTCAAAGATAGCGATATGTACCTGACTAAACATGGACGGCGTTATTTAAAAAAAAATGCAGTTCCTTACATAATGGTATTTTTTTTCTTTTTGTGTGTGACAATGTGACATTACCTATTTTTTGTACAAAATCTAGACATTATTTTTCTTTTCAGCAAAATGAAATGTCTTCTCGGCAAATAACACCAATATAAGTTGTCGTGAGCGATTCCAAATCCATTTTTGACACCCCCCAGAAAAATAAAGTTGAAAAGAAAAATGAAAGAATAATTAAAAATAAAAATATTCTCTCACAAAAAGTGAAAACACTTCAAAGCCAGAATAAACAATTGAAGAAAAAAATATTTCACTGTTAGCTCTTTTAAAATCTGCAAAACAAAAATATGGCCTGGATATTATAGTAGAAACCAATTTAAGCATGAATGTGGAACTTGTAGAATTATATGTATAAAAATATAATATTAAAAGTCTTACGAAAATGCGCTTTAACATTAAATTATTACTCACCGGCAGTCTACAAGTATGTTAGAGAACGCTATAATAAGGTCCTTCCTCATCCTCGTACACTCTCCAGGTGGTACGGGTCAGTAAACAGTGAACCAGGTTTTACTAGCGAGTCATTCAAAATATTGAAACTTAAAGCTAATTCGACAGACAAACCTCTTTTATGTTCTTTAGTATTTGACGAAATGTCAATTCGTCAACAGAAGTTGTTCAGTAGACAAAGAAAATTAGGAGCAGTTGATTTCGGTACAGGGCCCATAGAAGGTGAAGATACTGAAAAAGTAGCATCACAGGCGTTAGTCTTTATGATAGTATCATTAAACGAGAGCTGGAAAATACCAGTTGGATATTTTTTAATTGCTGGAATAACTGCTGTAATGAAAAGTAATTTGATAAAAACTTGTCTTCAAAAGTGCCACGATGCAGGAGTAATGATCGTAAACCTTACTTTTGATGGATGCGCCGCTAATTTTAGTGCTGTTGAAACATTAGGTTGCAAATTGACGGATATATCGAACATGCAAACTCATTTTCCACATCCATCTACTGGTGACAAAGTTTGTGTATTTGTTGATCCGTGTCATGTAGTAAAGATGATAAGGAATGCTTGGGAAAACAAAAGGTTATTTTTTGATGGACAAGGTGCACAGATTAAATGGCAATTAATAATTAATCTAGTTAAACTTCAGCAATCTGAAGGTTTGAAATTCGCAAATAAATTAACAGTACGCCATATTCACTTTCGTAATCAGGTGATGAAAGTGAGACTAGCAGTTCAGTTGCTTAGCTTAAGCGTTGCTAATGCTTTGATCGCTTGTGATGAAGTGTTAAATTCGTCGTCATTCTGTAACACTGGTGGCACAGTTAATTTTATTATTTTAATGAATAACTTTTTCGATATAATGAATTCGCAAAAGCGCCATTTTTACGGATACAAACGACCAGTAGATTTAAAAACAAAGTCAGACATATATACATTTTTAGATAAATTTAAAGAATACATTCTGTCTCTCCAAATATATGTCAAAAAAAGAGAGTTATTAAAAGGAAAAATAGGGAACCTCGAATAATTTGTACGCTTTTAAAAAAACGAGTGATTGAAACCGCAAGCAAAACTGGATTCTTAGGAGCCATT
This sequence comes from Parnassius orleans, assembly GCA_029286625.1. Classification (NCBI taxonomy): domain Eukaryota; kingdom Metazoa; phylum Arthropoda; class Insecta; order Lepidoptera; family Papilionidae; genus Parnassius; species Parnassius orleans. The sequence goes on along the minus strand of JAGSMP010000334.1, from coordinate 129,856 downwards.
ATATGTATAGAAAGTCTTAAAATCCTATTTAATAGTGTTGTTGAAGAAAAACAGTTATTGTCTTATTTATCTAAGATAATAACTGTTTTTCTAATAAGAAAACATGGGGGTTATAATAACAACCCAAATGTACTACAGTTTCGCGCGGCATATAAAAAAATATTGAATCACCTAGAACTGAAGTCATCGTTTACAGGAAATGGCATCCCATTAGATAATTTTGTTATATTAAATGCTTCATCGGTTAATGTAATCAACAATACATCCACAATTAATAGACATAATAATGAAAATTATCAAATTTTGCGTAATGAATTTGTTTTAAATTCTGATTTAGAGGCTGAAAACAATTGTGCAATATTATCTTAAAGACTTGAAAGGGAGCAGTCTATTAGTACTATAAAACTTATAGTGTGCTATATATCGGATACATATCTAGAATTTTAACAAAACAACTAACATGCGAAACATGTGTTAATAGCCTCACAACTAAAGACAAGCTTTGGCACCATAAACTCGTGACTATTAAAGATATGGGAGGATTGTGTTACTCCACAGAAGACGTTTATAAAATATGCCTAAAGACTGACACATTTATCTTGATTCTTTGATTATCGATCTTATACGTCTAAACGATCGCTCCCTAGACTAACCTGGCACTTTTAATCATCGAGTTCATCTGATCCGGTCTATCATACAAAAATACGCCCAAATACTTCTTTATCATGAAGCGAAATCTGATCAATCAGTCAAATCAACTTCGAAAAGACAAAAATTAACGAAATTAATACTATTCGAAGGCAATTAACTAACGTGAAACTTTGTTATGAAACTTTCAGAACTTCTAATTTTTAATTTTATTCAAATGTTATTTTTTATTAGTTAAGATTTTTCATTTAATTATTTTTTTATGGGTTAAGTATACATATTTAGCAGTCAATATTTTGTAGGTGGATAATAAAAAAAAAAGTTTTTCAATACTTTTTGTTTAATTTAACACTTTGTAAAGTAAGTAATGTACATTGTATAATATCACCTCTATTTTATTAATCTATGACCGACGTCATCGAGAAGCGAATGTAATCGGGACGCGAATTTACTGGGAAGCATCGCCTCTAGTTACGTAGTAACATATTACCTTAACGGATTGCAATTTATGTACAGATTTACCACCTGCTCGGCGTGAAGGAAAACATCGTGAGGAAACCTGCATATCTGAGGAATTAAAAATAACAATTTCGAAGACATAATATGAAGTTAACCAAAACGTATTAGAGGATTGGGGCTGCGCAATGTACACTTATTATGTGGTTTGGCAACCGCTGTTTTTTTATAATTCGTATTCTCGTTAATTACTAAACTTAAAATGCTTGTGCAAGGAACTTCATGGTAGAGAAATTGAAAAAGCACTTCTTAGAACATGTGAAGTTTGCCGGCCCACGTTGGTCCGGCGGATAATTCTGTGCCCTACCCTCCTCATAAATTATTCTTGTGCCCATCACTTGTACGTATTAACGCTATCCCCTTATTTTTTAAATTTAAAATATTAGCGTGAAATAGCAGCCTAATGGTGCCGACCGACGAGAACCATATATCCTTTTTCCGGTAACGAAGCATTCTATCTTAGTTCTCGGGAATGTAGGTGTGTACGGGCCACTTAACATCGGGTGGACTGTATGCATGTTTGTCATTTTTATTTCTATTAAACATAACTAAGTCTCAAATAAATAATAAAACAGTCTTCAAGAATAAAAAAAATCCACATGATTTTTTGAGCTTTCGAAGTCGGTGCTAGGATACAGTGCGTGGAAGAATTGTGGAATGAAAACGTGGAATTTTTTAACTTCCCGCTTTAAAAATTAATAATTTTCAAAGTAGGAAAATTTAGATTTCGGTCCGATTTTAATTATGCGAGTTTTCATCAGATCTCCACGTTTTGAGGTCCTAGGAAGCCGTTCCGAATATTCCTGGCTGAAAATCCGGCCGTGTGTGTGTGTGTGTGTGTGTGTGTGTGTGTGTGTGTGTGTGTGTGTGTGTGTGTGTGTGTGTGTGTGTGTCGTACGATATCTTTAGAACGAATCAACCGATCAATATGGGCGGTATTCGAGCCGTTTCAAAGATTTTCAAAAAATAAAAACCAAAAAAAAAAAAAAAAATTAAATAAATTTTCGAGCGTTGCATTCGAAAATAAGCGGGAAGTTATAGGGATGGCCTGCAGGGTCAACCGTTTTTCAGATTTTAATTCTGTTCTGCCATTTATTAAAAAATTATGATTTCTCCCTTTTGAGTGGTGTAAATAGTTCAAGGTAACCACCGGATTGTCATCTAAATAGTTAAATTAGTCTAGTCATCATCCCATATATTTTCACTTTTAGGGATGGAATTATCCTTCAAATGTATATGATGCCTTCAAGCACTAACTAAAAGCACTCATCTCAAGGACTAAAGTATAACTCATCTAATAAAAAAAAAAACAAAGTTCACCGATAAATTTGCCCACATAAAAAAATATACGCGTCGAAGCAAGCAAGAGTAACCTTGTTTTTTAACTCTTTTAAAAATGATACAAATGCTGTTTATATACTCGTCTATAGTTTAATTTACATACCCATCTAAATAAAAGCAATAAAAGGCAAATTGCTTGACATCGATACGTATAAACTGATCAAGAAAATACAGCATGTAGACTCAATATCCAATATATTTCCCTTGGGAACACTCACCTTTTCGATTTTCTGAATAAACGAATTTCGCCACCTTACGAAAAATACAAAATATGAATTCGCATTTTTATAGAAGATTTTTACTGAGAAAGTGGCACAGTTGTACCCAATAGTAAAGTAATGGGAAAATAAAAACGTAAAAATGTAATAATTTGCTAGTATCCTATTGGATTGCAAGATGTCGCCCGTGTCATGTAAACACTGCTCTCTGTATTAAAATCAAAATTAAATGTTTATTTCGCGAAATATCCAAAACGTTTTCTTTATATCGATAGAAAAGTGAGATCTTATTGTGATAGTGTTATTCAAGTGTTTCGTGATAAAGAACTTGATCATTTTAAAAATAATAAGTAATGACGTGACGTTACTTTAAGACTTTATTATATTTTAATGCAGTGTAATAGTTACCTACATTTTTACAATACAATAACGTAAAAATCTCATCATTCTACGAACATATAAAGTGAGTAATAAGAATATTTTATGGGACTTTAAATTTCATAAATTAAAATAAACGTTCGTTTAAATTCAAATGCATAGTAAACGTTGATCCTTTGAGAAGTTGTAGATCTTATTTTACGCACGACCTTAACTTAGTTCCTGATATCCTCCACGAGATGTCGACAAACTGTAAAAACTGTGGCAAGGACATTATTGAAAAGAATTTTACAATTTGCGTAGTATGTGGAAAATATTATCATTTAGATTGCACTAGTGTCTCTTATCAACGTTTTGTTTTAATGACACATGACAGAAAGAAAAGTTATAAATGCCACACATGTCTTTCGCCTTCATGTATCAACAAACATCCCAAGATACGCGATCATTTCGCTAAAGCATCAAGATTATGTTACCCAACGTAATAAATATAAATATCTCTGATGAAGAAACAGAAGGTGACTACTCTTCCCTGAATTCAACCCTTGACCTTAAATAGAAGCTATATACACAGAAACACAAATTTTAAAATTAATGAATTAAAAGAGAAAACCCACAAGCTAGAAGAAAAACTGGAAATAGCAGAAAATGAAATTGAAAATTTGCTCTCGGGAATCAAATGCTAAGCAAACGAATTCCCGAATATGAATTAAAAATTAAACAGTTAACTTATATATGCAAATCCACCACGAAAAGAAGTGTTAAGATATAGAGAGAAAAAAGTTTGACAAAAATGAAATTAGATTTTTTTCAAATTGAGGAAAATATAAAACTCCACGAAACAGATTCTACTAAACATGCTAGAACGTCAGTGCCATCTACCTAAGAAACAAATATTTTTTATAAAACAGAACAACAAATCGATGTAAACTCAAACTCTAACAGTATTCGTGAAACACCGATAGATGGTTACTTACACAAGTAAAATAAAAACAGATTTATTTACATTCTTGGAGATGAGCAACTAAAGGGACTGTCGCCTTCCCTTATAAGTACCAGGCATGGCAAGTGGAATGATGTCTTTATTCCCACGGCTTCAATCTTGTCCGGAGGTACTAGTACAGATATATTAAATTACTGTGATTTAACCATCGAAAAATTGACAGTTAATGACATTGTAATTTTAAATATAGGCAATAATGTCAAAGACACATAAATTACATTCCAACATTTGTGTAGCTTTAAGCAAATTATGTAAAGTTTCCGTTTTTCTAACTGCTATATGCCATAATCCATAATTTGATAAAAATACATTAAATTTTAATCTAAAATTATGGACAAAACATTTTGACAATTGTAAAATGATCAATATGAATGACGAATATTTGAATGCATTTAATTTCTTAAAAAACATTTGTAATAAAATTAATTTATGCATCGGTTATATAGAATATAAAAACAATTTTTAACAGTCGAAAATATTAAGAAATTTTAAAAAAGTTCATCTATTATAATCAACGAAACAGAAAAAACAGAAAATAAATACAAAAAATTGCTTAAAAAAGGCACTATACCTTATTACTTTCATCTTATGTCCCAAAAACAAACAAAGAAATTTTTTAATGAATATAATAATATCCTTACTCCTAACCATATATCTAAAAAAGGCACAATAGCTTTCTGTTTTAGTAGCATTACAAAAAACAAAAAATAAATACTGTAAGTCGAGATAATAACGAAAGCATTCAACATACGCTGCATTCTTTTCAAAGTAACAAGGACATGTATTTTCGAAGCAAATGGCAAGTACTTTACAATTTTTCACCAGAATATACATGGATTGCTCTCCAAAATAGAACTAATAGAAATTACCCTTTTGGAGATAAAAAACCATATTAATCCCAACGTACTACGTTTTACCGAAACATTTGTGAAATCAAGTGAAAAAAAATATATACTCATAAATAATTTTGAGTTAGCTACATCATTTTCCAGATCATCCAAAAGAGGGGGTAGTTGTATATTAGTAAAAAAAGGTCTTGAATATGAGAAAATAGAGTACTTCGATGCACTTGCTATGACTTACCACTTTGAGTGTTGTGCAATAAACGTTATTAATAATAATTTAATTATTGTTTGCATATATAGAATTCCGTCAAAAACAAAAAGTCATTTAGAATATTTTTTTGATAAATTTGATTCACTAATTAATAAATATATATTAAAACATTCAAAAAAGAAGATAATTATTACTGGAGACATGAATATTAATATACTTGAACCCAGTCAATACACCACATGTCTTAAGGATATTGTGAAGAAATATAACCTTCACTTTGATATAAAACAACCAACTAGAGGAAAATCGTGTCTTGATCTTATTATAAGTAACATTGACGAAGCAATTGGATCTGTGCGTTCATTATGGCTGTCAGATCATTATACTGTACAGGTGTTAAAGTTTACTGCGAAAAGTAACAAGAACGTTACACCAAAATCAATATATTCGTATATTCGACACTATTCCGAAGAAAATATAAATAGATTTAAAAATTATTTAAAATGCATTTCATTTTGTAAAGTTTATACTCAGACTGATTTAAATACAGCGTTTGAAGAATTTTTTAGCCTTTTCACATTACTCTATAAACGTAGTTTTCCTAAAATAAGAGTAAAAACCAAAACATTTACTTTACTAACATGGATATCCAAAGGCTGAAGATAAAGTTGTAGAACTAAACGTAAACTTCGATAAAAGTTTTATATGACTAGAAAAATTGTTGATCGAATTAAATATAAAAATTACGATAAGCTATTAAAAATATGTATAAACATTGCAAAATGAACAGCAAACAAAAATTCTAAATTTAACTTTAAATACAACAGCCTGGACTCAAGCTACTTTACCTATAAAATTTGGTGGTATTGGTGTGAGAAATCTTTTCTTGCATTGCCTGCTTTCCTTGCTTCCGTGCATAGTGTCAGTAATTTATGTAACATAATTTTAAATAATAAAGTAGACCTGTGCTTGCTACGGAGGCAGGTCAGACATGGGAATGCTCTGTCCCGGCGAAAATGTTCCACTGGAAGTTAACCAACAAAAACAGTGGGATATTTCGTTGGTACAGAGGGTGCAGAAAGATTTGTTTCATAATTTCCATAGTGACCAAGATAAGGCACGCCTTCTAGCTGTTTCGACTAAGAAATCTAGTCACTGGTTACACGCTTTACCATCAAGTAATCTCGAATCCGACTAGGAGCGGCGATTTGTCAACCCCATCGGTGCCCCTGTGGTAGCAGCGTCGACAAGTTTGGGCTCCACGGACTTTCTTGTAAGAAAAGTGCTGGTAGGTTTTCACAGCACGGTTCTTTGAACGATGTCATCCGAAGGGCTCTTGTCTCTATAAATGTTCCCTCGATTTTAGAGCCTTGTGGAATATTTAGAGACGATGGCAGGAGACCTGACGGTATGACATTGGTCCCTGGGGAGAGGTAAAGCCTAGTGTGAGATACTACTTGTAGACACTTTGGCGGCCTCTCATCTCACGGGTACCTCGTTTAGAGCCGGGCGGCTTCAGAGGCAGCTGAACTGAGAGTGGCGCAAATATGAGTCTCTGAGATGACTACATATTTGTGCCATTTGCTGTAGAGACTATCGGTCCGTGGGGTCCACGTGCGGTGAAGTTCTTAAAGGAACTCCATCCGGCTGGTCTTTGCTGCTGGTGATAAGAGGGCTGGCCTTTCTCGCTCAAAGGCTAAGTATAGCAGCCAGCGTTCTTGGTACGATACCGCGTGGAGAAGGACTGTTTGATAATTAAATTGCTAGTTTAAATTTTTTTTTATTATAGTTTTTAATATTGTATATAATAAAATATTGTATATTATGTTATGTAAATAAATACATTTCAAACAATAAATTTGTATTAAATAGTAAAAATATATGTAAAGCTATTTGGACAATTATAAAAAATGATACTAATCGTGTATATACTAAAAAGTACATAAATAAAATAATAAATAATGGATAAGCGGTAACAGAACTTGCTGAAACAGTATCTATTATAAATAATTATTTTATTAAAGCAAAAAATCAGATAATTTTTTTAATCATGATTATGTTAATAATGTGTCCAAATATTGAGTGGGCTGATTTAATTTTGTTAGTGCCCTTACATTTTTATTAATTGTATCTACAAGGTTTCTGATTGAGATACTTGACTCCTTGACTATAGGCTCGACATCAAATAAAGCTTGCACATGATTATTCACTAGAAGGTGGTTGTTGTTATACCGCTCACACAACATGTCCCACGCAATTTTATAATGATCGCCTTTAAAATCAATATTTTTAATAACTAAGGCTGCGTTTCCTTGCAATGATGAGCGCAAATAGTGGAACTTGTTTATTTCATTGATAACTCTAGTATCATGAATAAATGACGTAAATGTATCTCGAAATTCGAGCCAGCATTGGTAGTTCCCATCGAAATGAGGTAAATCAATTTTAGGCAAAGGAACAAAACTATTCTTATTAGAACAGTGTGCACCTGAGTCAGCCTGAAGCCCACCTCCGACCCAGCACCGTTGGACGAAGCACCTAGCAGGCTGCGCGTGATGGCCACCAGATTGAAGAACTGACGGTGAAAGTCCTCACGCTCAACTAACGCAGACCCCGCATCATCGGCAAGCATTTCTATGTTTGTCTGTAATTCGTCTAAGTCGGAATATAAGGCTTCGAATTTATTAAAACTAAAACTAGACTAAACTAGACTTTGCAACTCAGAAATATCAGAACTACTTTTTATTAAATTTAAATTAATTGTTGTAAATTGTAAGCTTTGATTTTATCGAACTACGCTTCTTCAATAAAGTTTTTAAATTATCTGCCATTTTATTTTTATATGAACACAGCAAAAGAAGAGAAAACGTTGATTATCTATACATTAAATACGGTCACCTATGGTACCGCTTCTGCTCCTTATTTAGCCACGAAGTGTCTGGTAGTTCTGGCTGATAACATTGAGGATAGTCGGGTCCAGCGGGCCATACGATGTGACTTCTACGTGGATGACTATTTGAGTGGGGGAAACACCATAGACTGTAGCAATTGCAAAACGGGTACAATTAACAGAGGTAAGTATTAACAAGCGAATTTCTCTAAAACTATATATACTAAAACTACAGCTTGTGTTTTAAAACGCCGAATAGATTACGCCGCATGACTCGGGATTGGTTAATTGTGCTCCGTGCATCGTGCGACTGAGTTGCGTACCGGACTTCTATTTTACGCAAGTAACGAAAATTTTTAACTTTACAATTTCTTGATTTATGCTCAAAATGAACTTTGTTATGATTATGCTTTTTGTTTCCTCAGAAGCATATTTCATACTTAATAACGCATCATTATTTATTTGACTAACTTATTAACCAATATTTTGCTATGTTATTTAAAACCAAAAATGTGCCTCCGGGGCTATAATTAACAAATCGACGGGGTTAGTATTAACGTTTTAATACCAAGCCCGGATGCGAGGGCTAGTATTAACAAGGAAACTGACTGTTTGTGTATAAGTAATAATTTTATGTTTTTTATGACAGCATGAGAACGTATAAATGAAATACTACTCGAGGCACCAAATCTATGGGTCTGAGTTGACCATGCTAGAAGTGATGGAGCAAAACAGAAATTACCGAAATGTAGCAAAAGAATTTGGGCTCTGCCAAGTTTCACTATTTTCACTATTCAATTTTGTAAAAAAAAAGCGGGTGCACCAGCGGAAATGGGTAACATAAAACCTAGCCCTAAGCTAAAAAGATGATAGTGATTTCTTGGAAACCGTAAGAAGACTTCTGACTGAAAAGCTACTCCACAAGCTCAATTTAATCGTAAGTGGGCTAAAAAATCTACCATTCTCACCGATACTCCAGGAAAGAAAGCTTTTGAAAAAAACATCATATTAAAAAACTGAAAAAGAGGAAAACGACAGTCAAAACCAGTAGAAAGAGAACAAAAGAGATAAAGCAAAGGGTAAAGGGAAAGGCAAGGCAAGAGGAGACAGAAAAATTTATTTTTCTGTCTTCTCTTGCCTTGCCTATTTATATAGACGACAAAGTAGAAAAAGTAAAGAAAAAGATGTTATAAGAAAGCAGTGACTCTATAGAAAATGAATATTTATGTATTGTTTGTGGCGTCTGGTATAATGAAGATTTATCAGATGGTGACAGGATTTAATGTATCTCTTGCAATGACTGAGCCCAAGCTGGGAGTATCAAAAGTGACATCACATCATTCAATTGCCTGAATTGTAGTTCGGATGATGAGTACGAATCCTTTTGTTATACTTAATTTAGTTCCTAATCGTTGATATTCTTTTAGTATTTGTTGATTTTATAAAAAACTACATTTTATCCATGTTGTGTAAGTTTAAGGAAAATACCATTTTCTACCTCATCTCATGATGATTTATAAGTTTTTTCCTAATTTTTTAATTCTTCGGATAGAAACTATAACTGATGACCGGTGCAAAACTGATAAACGTCAAAAAAGTGTCCAAAAATATTGATATTTATAATAATTCAACGAATAATTAAACGGGTTTATTTATTTTTCAAGTTTAGATATTTTGTGATTTGTAATGTCAATTTATATAAAAATATGCTCCAAACACGTCTGTATTAACAGCACTTTTATTAATGAAAAAGTAATTCCATACATATATTTGTTTTCTTCTTGAATAGTTGGCATAACATAATGTTAAGACTTACCCCAGAGCTGTTAATTCTAGCCCCGTTGATTAGGTAAGAATTAACAACTGACTTTTTTGAGAAATAATGTTCCATTTAAGACATCATTTAATTTATATTTGATTTATGTTAATAACATGATACTTGAGTAGTTAAAGCATCATGTCACTATAAAATATGTCTAAATATTTAATAATTTCGAAGGTACAACTAAAAATGCAATTTAAAAACATATTATATATTTAATAGTTATAAAGTTTGTCTGTAAGAAATCGCTTTTAACAATAAAACCGCCCATAATAACACATTTCTTTTGTCTTTTTTATAGAATAAGGGTGACAAACGAGCACACAGTCCACCTGATGGTAAGAAGTTGCTGTGACCCATAGAGATCTACATCTATCTTCGTTTGCGAATTTAAATGCAGATGCGTTGTCAGCCGTGAGGACTAAGACAGAATGCCTCTTTTCCAGTAAAAAGGGTCTCCGGTTCTCTACACTCATCATACGAAACACAGCAGCATTAAGTTGCTATTTTACGCTGGTATTTTGTGAGAGCATGGTCCTTCCCCGGTCGAGCCGACCCATTCGTGCTACAACTATACTACTAATATAGCTGCAGCATGGCTCTACCACGTAAAAAAATTGCCTTAAATTATCGTTTGTTTATAAATAGATTTTGAGTGCAATAAAGTACTCTGCTTATGTTATATTTTACTTGTTAAATTAATATAAATGTGAACACATACAGAGACGATACCAAAGATTCAAGATTAAAACTACGAAATGTGTTAATCAAAAAAAACTACCTTAAAGGCCGACTTCAACAAAAAAATAATTAAATAATTTCACATTCTGAACTCAGTGCTAAGACGAATTAAAGACTTACTTCAGAATTAGAAATAATTTTATTATTTTCATTTCTTTTTTTCGTGTTTTTCAAAACCTTTGAAGAAAACATGTCGTTATTTTAATTTCTTTCAATGAGGACTTTAAGAAAAACAACGAACACGATAACGAATATATGTTATTACATATCAAAAATCAGATGTAAAAAATAAGCTTTAAAAAAATGTAAAAACCGACTTTAAAGAATGAAATAGGATAAACTAGTGTCCATATAATTTTATAGCTTCCGAACTTGGTACTCAGACGTTGTTTCGAAAATTTTAAATCGGTTATACGTTTTCGGCCCTTTTGACGCAATAAGTAATATTATAAGCAACACCGCAACGTCAAGGTGATGTCTAGCATGAAGTTAAAATTTACATCCCCTTAGTCTCCACCATTATCTTTTCTTTTCTGGCTCTCGAGTTATAAGCTGAATTTATTATGGCCGAATATTTAATAACGAAATAATCATTTAAATCGGTTCACAATAATCGATGATATCGTGTTACATACAAAAATTAAATACAGTTAAATTGAGAGACTCCTCTTTTTTCGAAGTCATCTAATTACGAAATATAAATGACGTCTTCGACCTAACTTTAAAAAAAAACAGCATTAGTCACAGTTATCACTCAGTATCGTATAGTATGTCGATCATCAGGTTCGTTTGTTGTTTTGATGTGATGGTTGTATCCTTGATCGCACTTGTACATGCTGTGTGCATAATACGACCACATCTAAAACACATCTGCATTTTTATTCTTAATCAAGTTTTGATGCAGTTATGGTTCACTCACCATCAAGTTGACTATATGCTTATTTGTCACCCGTAAAGGAAAGCAACAAATTATATCCTCCACATAGCTAGACAAAAACCTCTTCTCATTACTGATAGGGTTTTAAATTATAGAAGAGTCTCGCTATTCCAGTGCGTGCTGACGGAATTCGCATGCCTTCAAAATATTTTTATGTTTCAGACATTCAGGTTTCCTGGTGCCGGCAGGGATCGAACCCAGTTTGCTGGTATACTCTACAATTTGCGAGGAGCGCTTACCTCTTGAGCTACCGAGGCTGCATTGAAAGTAAAAACTATCACCATTCTAAGCCTTATTAACAAAATTTTTAACTGCGCAGAACATATAGCGCCACAAAAGTACACGTTATTGCAAAGACACTCTTGGTCCTTTCCTCCCTTTTCCCTATGGATAGACAAGGATGTTGGGACAATTTACCTATGGTGCAATACATGACTTCACTGACTTTGTTATCAATGCCTTAGATAGCAAAATGAAATGCCTAGTTATATTTTTAGACCTTGCTAATGCTTTCGATGTGGTTTCGATCCCTAGACTTGAAAATAAACTAGAAGCATTAGGTATTAGAGGCACCCAGCTTGACCTTCCCAAAAGCTTTTTAAGTGGCAGGAAGTGTGTAAAAATAGGCGATTATGTAAGTGGTTCGATTGAGCACATGATCTTTCCAGTGCGCCTAATAACCTCAATTAAAAATCAAAATACCAGTACAATTTTTAGGTAGAACTAAACCACGCTCTCTAACTGTCGTGTTCATTAACGCGGACGGGCTCAGAGACCAAAGAAACGAGATCGCGCTCTTCACGCTGAACCATGATGTAGACGTAATGTTAGTGCAAGAAACTTTTTTGAAACCTAGCCATCGCGATCCTAAGATCGCAAACTACACCTTAGTTAGAAATTATAGGTTGACCAGCCATGCAGGCGGCACCTTGATCTAATACTAAAGGTCCTTGCACTGCGTACCAATTGATGCCCCCGTTAACTAACATAGAAGTATTCATCTGTAAAATAGCCCTGGCCATTCGCCTCTGAAACAGAAACAGAAACAGAAACAGAAACAGAAACTTTTTTATTCAATATAGATTATAAATAATACTTATTGAAAGTCACTCTTTGTCTAATTACCACTGGTTCGAAAAAACCTCTGTCCTGGGAAGAACCAGCAAGAAACCCAGCGGGACTTTTTTTAAACAACAGCTTACAATCATGTATATTACAATTAACCACACAAAACAAATTAGAAACAGCCTGGCAGCGAACACCTCATTCCCAGGGTTATTATCATCCATAAATTCCTTAACATTATAATAACCCTTTTATACAAACTATGTTTAATAAAGTTTTGAATTTTGAGCAGGTCGAATTTTGTATATTTTCTGGGACTTTGTTGTAAAAGCGTATACATCGCCCCAAGAATGAATTACTGACTCGGTGGAGTCGAGTAACTGGTACTACTAGCTTGTGTTTGTTCCTAGTATTTACAGAATGAACATCACTTATTTTTGTATAACTACTTTTATTTTTGTGTACGTACATTACATTTTCATAAATGTATTGAGATGCCAAAGTTAATATATTAATTTCCATAAATTTTTGTCTGAGCGACTCTTTAGGTTTTAAATCATAGATTGCTCTTATGGCCCTCTTCTGTAAAACAAATATAATTTCAGTGTAAGTTGCGTGTCCCCATAGCAAAATACCATACGACATTATGCTATGGAAATAGCTAAAGTAAACAAGTCTAGCTGTTTCCACACTGGTAAGATTTCTAATCTTTTTTACAGCATATGCTGCAGAACCAAGTCTGCTTGCTAACTTTGATATATGGGGGCTCCATTGAAGCTTCGCGTCTAGTGTTATTTCAAGAAAAATGGTGGTATCGACAAGACTCAGTTCCTCCATTTAAAATTACATTAGTATTTAATTGTCTGACATTTGGAGTCATGAACTTCATACATTTCGTTTTATTGCTATTTAAATGCAAGTTATTAACATTAAACCAATTTACTAATTTAGATATAGCATTATTTACTTCGTCATATTTTAATAATTGTCGTTTTAATTTGAAAATTAATGAAGTGTCATCAGCAATAATACTATATTATGGTTATCCCTACTATGTAAGGTAAGTCATTAATATATACAAGAAACAGAAAGGCCGAGAACTGAGCCTTGAGGCACGCCCATTTGTACTATCGACCCGGAAGAGCTCATATTATTAATGACAACTTTTGAGTTCTCTTACTTAAATATGAAACAATTAATTTAAGAGCATTACTTACACTGTAGTGTTGTAGTTTCCTGATTAATGTTTCATGGTGAACACAATCGAAGGCTTTGGATAGGTCACAGAATATACCCAAAGCATCCTGTGAATTCTCCCATGCATTGAAAATATGTTTAATCAGCTCAACACCAGCATCAGTAGTCGAGCGACCCCTGTGAAACTGAATTGATTTTATGAAGTAAATTATTAACATTAAAAAATTAACATTTGATCAAGAATAATTTTTCAAAATTTTACTTAGTGTTGGCAGTACAGAAATGGGTCTAAAATTGGCGGGGTCTAATGTACTACCAGATTTAAATAAAGGTATTACTTTACTATGCTTCATCAAATCAGAAACACACCATATTCGATACTAGTATTAAAATAATAGCTAGTTGAGGCGCGATTATATCGATTATAGACGCAATAACTTTAACGGAAATGCCCCACAGATCCGCAGTTTTCTTAACATCAATAGTTTTAAAATATTTTACAATATCTTTTGATGATATTTTATGAAATGTAAAATCTTTGTACACGCATTTACATTTTGTTTAAGCAATGATTCGGCGACGGCAGGAGAAGAATTCAGTGACATAGTGGTTAAGATCGGAATATCCGTAAAATACTTCTCAAAAACCATTGCAACATCCTGATCTGATTCCGTTAATTTGTTGTTAAAACTCAACCGGTAGTTTGAATTGCGAGAGCTGACTTACCAGTTTCACTATTAATTATACTCCACGTCATTTTAATTTTATTAGAAGCCGTCTTAATTTTGTTGCTCAAATGCAAAGACTTGGCTTTGGAGCACACCTTTAAATATTTTTGAATATTTTTAACATATTCCTAAATTGACGCTAGGGTTATATGACCTTCATGGTAAAGTTCATATAACCTTTGTCTGCACTTATGGACTCCTACTGTCGCCCATTCATTGAAAGCCTTCCGACTGTTCAAGGAGAACGTTTTAGAAGTAAAAGTATTATCAAATTCATTGTAAATAAGTTTAAACACTGTTCCATACAAAAATTAGGATCATTTTGGTATGAAAGTGATGGAAGTTTCTTCACTATGTTACTTCTAAACTTCTCCAAGCGACGTGCATTTACAGGAACAAACACAATTTTCTCATCTACTTGCTTTTGTGAACATAAGGTAACGAAACTAACTGTCCACAGTGATCAGAACTCAATTTTTGAATTATACATTTATGCAACGGCTTAACATTTGTAAAATGTTATCTATACATGTTGCACTACATTCAGTAATACGCGTTGGCTCTAAAATAAATTAAAAAGACCATATGATTTAAACAATGATCTAAATTTAATATTGGTGGAGGAAGCTTCTAGAGATTGATATTAAAGTCTCCACATATTATAACAGATTTATTCTGTTTATTAAGCTTAACAAAACTTCCTCCATAATTTTTTCAGTATTGTATATAGAACATGGGGTCTGTAGACGCACAACAATGAGGTGCTCAAACTCAACACATGCCATTTCTACAGTTCGCTCAACAGAGAGGCTCACAATATCTTTACGTTCCTTACATGATAATAATTTACTAGCTAATATTAACAAGCCACCTCTTAAAACCGTTTCTCTATTGAACGAACTGACCACCTGGTGATTACTGAAATTAAACATTATGTTATAAGCTTTTAACCAATGTTCAGTAATACATAAAATATGAATATTGTTGCTATTTAAGAACAATTTAATTTCTAGCTCTTTGCCTATCATGCCTTGTATATTCTGATGCACCAGGTGTAAACAATTTTTATTATCACTCTGTGGAGTCATACAATGAAGGTTTTGTAAGCTACATTCTGAATTATTTAAATTATTATAACTGCTAGAGATTACCTCTATTGTCTCATTTTCTAATTTAAATTACTTGGAACTGATTCCAAATTACATATTAAGTCATTACACTGCTCAAAAGAAGCAGATGTCGGTGTAGCCAAGTCCTTGGCTGAGTTAATATATAAACAATAAGATAGCACATTTGCTATCTGTCTTAAATATATTTGGATAGGTAATACCTATCTCTAGTCAAAAATTTCTTAATTAAATTATTTATGTCTATTAAATTAATTATATTATTATAATTATAACAATTAGCTGTCAAGTTTATATTGTTATTAAATGAAAAGTTATTCATTAATAAATTTAAATTGTATCTTATTTTATTTTCCTGTACAACCCTGTATGTAAGGCAATGTAAACAAGATAATTTTATGTACATTTAAAGTATTTAGATGATCAATATATTTTAATAATTGAGTTTTGTTTACATTGCCTCTTCTCCCAACAAGAATTATTAATGTGCTATTAGGGCAAAACTTACTAGTTAAAACTTTATTCATTATATGACTAAAGGATGCTCCAGGCATACAACAATTACTAACCTGATGTCCTTTTAAACAGTTATTTAACATTGTGCCCAAATTTTTGCCTATGTCATCACAATACATAATAACTTTATTTTTATTAATATTTAAATTACTTTTTAAGTTAATATTCTTTGTTATAGTACTGTCATAGAGTGTAGGTGAAAATAATGAGTCCTTACTGTTATCATTATTTTTTACACATATTGTCCCCGATGAACCTGGTATGATGGAGCGCTGATGCTCACTCTGATGTTTAATTAAGGAGTCAAAGCGCTCCTCATTATACTTACATGACTTTACCAGATCATTCATGGCCAATATGTGTTCTTTTATCTCATCCTGAGCCGATTCATATTTATTTGATATACTTTGTAGGGAGTTTTTAAGTGATAAAATTGTTAAATTTAGACACTCTATATCAGTCTCATAACAGTTATTCATATTTTCCACCTCAATTGAATATAATTTAAGTTTATTAATTAATTCTTGCTTTTCTTTACATACATTTATATAATTTTTGACATTAATTTTAGTTTTATTTTTTTTTTTTATTTATTTACCATATTAAAAAGCATTACAAAAAAACTATCTTAAAAAGTCGCATACAGAAAACCACTAAGGTTTGTGATGACGCGACCTGAGTCGACGTTATATTAAAGTATAATTAATTTAGTTTGTAAAAAGAAAACATTACAGCCTAATTAGGACCTGAGCAAACGCATATACGCTGTTTTAAGTAGTAACATTTTCTTTTTTTATGAATTACCCAAAAAGTACATTTTAAGTTTTTTTTAATGTTTTTTATATTTAAGTTATCGCGGAATTCTGGGGTAGGTTGTTTATAAGTCGTGGGACAATGTAACTTGCCGTTCGTTCCCGTACATATTGTTTGCACGGCTCGTCTGCAGCTTGCGGCTGCTTATTACATGCACACACGGGGTGCTTGATTTCTAATTTTAAGTCTTCATTAAAAAGTGTTTTTAAAAGTACATATTTGACTTGCGTATGAACTGGTAGTATATTGCAGTGCTTAAAAGCATACTATCGTCATCATGAAATTGACGTCGAATTTTGTCTGTTACAATGTTTTTAAGGATTCTTATCTGGAGGTTATATATTTTGTTTAAATAAGTATTAAATGTACGACCATAGCTACCTAAACCATACTGTATATAAGATTCTGCCAGAGAGTTATATAACATCATCTTAACTGGGAACGGAATTCTGTTCTTCAGTATTATAATATTAGCTAAGAATTGTCTTAACTTGTTACAAACATACTCGATGTGGTTATGCCAAGTAAACTTACTATCGATCTGCATTCCGAGATATGTCTGGGTATTGACGAGATCTATAGAGGGGCAACTACAAGTGTTTTTACAAGACGAGTGAAGGCAACTATGATTGTGAGCAACAATGTGCTTGGATAAAGTACACTTGATATAAGGAGACTTTATGTGTAACAGCTTGGTTTTAGTGGAGTTCAGAACCAATCCGGCATCATGACACCATTTTGCAAGCATATTAAAGTCAGACTGTAACAGGTCACATGCTATATCAGGATCTTTATCGGCGACTAGCAAACATGTGTCATCTGCAAACTGGTAGCATGAACAGTGATTTATGTAAAAGCGCATGTCGTTTACATATGACAGAAAATGGAGGGGGCCAAGCACAGATCCCTGTGCTGTGCCTTCAGTTACAGTCACCGGGTCGCTGTGTGTGTCATTTATTCTCACAGAGAATTTCCTATTTTTAAGATAATTTGTACACCATCTCAGAAGATGTCTCCGTATTCCACAATCGTCCAATTTAGTGGTGATTTTTTTATGATCAAGAGTGTCGAATGCCCGTGAAAAGTCTATAAATAGGACGAGTACATGGTTTTTATTATTTAGATACTCATTAATTTCATCTGTTAACTTCATCAAAAGATCATTTGAACCCTTCCCAGCTTGAAAGCCAAACTGATTTTCATATATTACATCGTGCGTATTGTAGAATTCATAAATTTGTTCACACATACTTTTCTACAATCTTGTTTATTGAAGACAATAAGGTGATTGGTCGATAGTTCAGGAAATCATCCCTGTCTTCCTTTCTTATATATTGGTCTAACACATCCTATCTTTAGTTCGTCGGGATAAATGCCAGTTTCAACACTTGTATTAATTAGGTTGGCAATGGCCGTGGCCCTTCTGTGTCCATACATTTTATATCAGGAACCCCAATATTATCAGAGCCTGGTGCCTTTTTAGAGCTAAGTTTTTTGATTATTTTATTTACCTTGTCACGGGTAGCTTTTTGAAAGTATATACTAGAATTATTTGGCCGAGAATACTTACTGGGACTTAACAAATTCGAGTTACAGGTTTGAATTATGTTTTTTACAGTGTTATCAAATCCTATCGCAAAGTTATTTACGATATCTTTGGTAGTCTGCCCTTCAAAGGCTTTTAAAACCGCCGCATCCACTGATGATGTTACACGCCCAAGCATTTTGTTGATTATTTGATAAACTTTTTGTATTTTGAAATTCTGTTGAATGTTTTGAATATAGTATCTATTTCGTTTATTCTCTAATACTTTATGAACTTTATTTCTTATTGTATTGTATTCTAATCTTAATTTTGAATCGAGTGGATTTCGTTTCCAAGAACGGAACAGTTTGTCACGTTTTTCGCATAATCGATTGACGTTATCATCGATCCATGGTAGTTTTAATTGATTAGTAGTATTTTGTTTGTTAAACTTAAGTTTAATAATACTCGTAGCTGCTTTTTTAGCATTTTGAAAAGATCGTTTAATGAAATTAAAATCTCAACAGGTGATTTCGTAGAGTTTGTTTGAAGCCATTTTACGTTTTTAATTCTTTGTAAAGGATATCATAATCAATGACTTGTTTAAAACCTCCCGTGTCAACACTAACTGAATCGCCCATGCAAGCGAGCATGATTGCTCGATGATCTGCCATGTAACATCTATCGCCGCGGCGTACGGATTAAATGTGGGGAGACGTGCAAATATGTGGTCAATGCAGGACTTTGTGATAACATTTAGTTTTTTTTCTATCCTTGTGTAGTCAGATATTCCACACATTAATCCGTACTCGCTGAGCATTTCTAGGTATGAGTCTGTAAGTGATGAGGCACTTTTCAGGTCAATATTGGTATCACCTATCAAGATTAGATTTCTTTTACCGTAAAACGTGGACATGCATTTGCTCAACTCCTTCACAAAAATATACCTATTTGTTTTTGGCGGCCTATATACTGCATACAAAACTATATCTTGATTTGAGTTAAGTTTAATAGTACCTGTTATGTTTTCAAATGTTTTTGTTTGCTGTTGTATTAAGGTGAATTTAAGGTAATTTTTGATGTAGCTAATAATGCCCTTTTATTAGACCGTAGTTGTGGGTACATGTTATAGCCCGTCAAGTTATATAGATTTACAATACTATTGGAAATACCAGCCTCTGTTACAACTATTATGTCTACAGGGAACGTGCAGTTGTGAATGACTTGTTGTAATTTCGTAAAGTTTTTATCATAGATCTAATGTTAACGTGCAAGCAAGAAATATTTAAATGACAGTTGCTAGGTAGCTGTTTGAAGCTTTTTTGTTGAAGAACAATTTGTTAATTGATTTATTTGTTCTGACATACTATTACAACTGTTTTTAATTACGAGAGCTGTGATTTGAAAGTGAGTGACTAATTTAGAATCACGGAGCCTTCCGGCTGTTTTTGTATGCGATTAATATCATAAATAGATCGGATATAAAAGATTCTACTATTGCTAGTTTTTCGAACACACACTTTTCCATCTTTGCACCATATAAATTGATAAGATTTACCTAGTTGGGATTTTGCTGTATACAATAGTGTTTTATTCAATTTCGTAAGTGCTTCCCTGAAGTATACACGGTTTTCGACGGAATCCTGGGGGGTGTTGGGTATTAGAGCTCCAGCTGTGAGTGTTCTTCTTTTGCTGACTTCAATCCATCGGCTACGGATAGCTTTATTCTTCATTTCGACGAGAATCGGGCCAGGTTTATTTTTTGATCCGGGTAGGCGTGACGAGGATTGGATGTCATCTTTGTTTAATTCGAGTTTAACAGCTATCGTGGCAAGTACTTCTGGTATATCTTTTGAAGGTGTATCGGGTAAACCAGCTATTTCTAGAGTAGATGCAAGACTTTTTTGTTCGTAATTATTCATCTCTTGTTCCATCGCAGATACTCTCAGTTCTAGATTTTTATTTTTGTTAACTAGGTCTTGGTTTTTGGTCTCCAAATCCCTGATGGCACCATCCTGTTTTTTTATGGACTCCTCCATAGTAGAGATTTGATCACTCAAGAACTCCACGGAGGCCTCGAGGTGGCGTATCTCCTCCTTAAAGGTTTTTAATCTCAATTAACTTTTGTACTTTCATAATATATTTATTAATTTTGTATTTCTTTAATTTTCTTCTACTGCAGGTAATCATTGCTGCTGTTCTTGATGTGACATAATCATCACCAGTCAAATCGATTGTTGTGGAGGTTGCAATGATTTAGAAGATTCACATTCTATGAGCTCATTGAACAGACTTTGAGTTTGGGACGCTTTCAAGTTATCTATGTATTGTTTGAATTGCACAATCTGCTCATTAGCCTCACTTAACTGTAACTGCAATGCAGCAATTAATCTGAGGATTCTCATATTCCTTGCTGCATTGGTCAAACTCATCGACTGTTCTCTGAGTTCATCCTTTTCTTTTAAAACAAAAGTATATTCTTTATGCAACTTAACCATATCACTTTTTAACTGAGTATTTTTAGCAATTATATTTATTATTTCCTTTTCGTTGTCATCCTTTCTTTACACAACAGCTCACACTGCTCCTTTGACGCCTTGTTTTGAAGCGCCATTTGAAGTTGGTTCTCCAATTGGCGTTTTATGTTGGTGTGTATTCATTTTACTATTAAGTGTAAATAGCAAAAGAAAACAAAGAAAGAAAACCGAAGAAGCAGAGTAAGCAAATGTCCAGATCTATGGGTTTATTTACAGATCTCAAATTAAATTATCATGTAAATAATTCAAAATGAAATCCAGAACAACACTTACTTAAAAGGTAAATCTTAAAATGTTAAAGGGATAACAAGAATAACACTTACAGTAAGTTTAAACGATGTTCGTTACAGCTGTCACTTTTGGTTAGAACACTAAACACAATTTAATTAAAATACTTATGACTTTTACTTATTTTACAAATAAAAATAAGTCGTATTTAACAATTGTAACTCAAAATTGAGGTGGATATTATCAATTTACAATTTTTAATTTTTTAAAATAGTTGGGAGCAAGTATTTTACAACTAGTCACCGGGGTTGCCACAGCAAAAAAAAAGTTATCTCTCTCACTATAGTTTTGGCATATCTTCAGACGCTCAAACGTATAATCGAATCCGACATCACAGAATTACTTAATCTAAGCTCCAGTGTCATAATAGCCGGAGACCTCAACAGTAAGCAGAACTCGCTTACCAATAACCCAAATGGTAATGCATTGTTCGATCTGTCGGAGCGACTAAACTTCGATGTAATCGCGCCTGAGACTCCTACCCGCTACCCATTCGCTACAAGTCAACAACCGGACATCCTTGACGCAGCAATACTCAAAGTTATCCATTTGTCGATAACGTCGATAGTAACTATTTTAGAACTCCACTCGGACCACAGACCAGTCCTTTTGCAGCTGGAACAGCCCGCAGGAGAGGTCCTTCAGACCAAAACCATTGTGGACTGGCGTAAGCTCGAGGTCAAACTCGAGTCTGTGACCTTCCAGCACTTAGTCTTAAATCCCTGACAAGATAGACTTGCCTGAGGAGGCCAATGAGGCGATTAGCGCCCTATCGGCCCACCTCACCTCTACAGTCGAAGAATGCTCTCGTAGGGTTCGTGTGTCGAGCAATCGGCACATGAAGCTCCTGAGTGACATTCGACAGCTGATTAGAGCGAAAAACGCGGCCCTAAGACAATACGATCATTATCGTACTGTGGATAACAAATTCCGTCTGCGTTACCTCAAAAACGAGGTGAAAGAGCGCATTAAAGAGTTTAGAAACAATAAGTGGGATAATCTGCTGGAAGATATCGATTCATATCATACTGCCTTCTGGCAGTTGACCCGAGCTCTGAAAGCAGAACAATCCTCACCTATGCCGCCTCTCATTAGGCCAGGCAACCCCGATCTCGCCTTTGACGACTTTGAAAAGGCGGAATGCCTCGCGGAAAGTTTAGAAAGCCAATGCACTCCCTCCAATGAACCCACAGATCCCGCTCACCTCCTAGTGGTAAAAGCGGAGGTCGCGCGTAAGTCTGCAATACCACCTACGGGCGACACCTTAGATCCTGTGAATGTCGATGAAGTCACAGAAGTAATTAAAAGCCTTAAAAAGAAATCAGCACCCAGCCCCGATGGCATTAGCAACAGGGTACTGAAATCTCTCTCTGCGCCGCTCTTTTGCCTCCTAGTTGGCATATTCAACGCTCTTCTTTCCAGCTGCTCCTTCCCGGATGCGTGGAAAGAGGCAGTCGTAATAAGAATCCCGAAACCAGGGAAACCGCGTAGCTTAGCCTCTAGCTACAGGCCAATCAGTCTCCTCAGCACACTGGGGAAAGTTTACGAGAGACTCATTTTGAATCGCCTCCACAAATATGTTTTCGCAAATAAACTTCTTCCAGACGAGCAGTTAGACTTCAGACCCGAACACTCGTGCACAAATCACTTACACCGCCTCACAGAGTATATTCTGAAAGGCTTCAACCTCCCAAAAAGAAGTTCTAAGACCACCAACACTGGTGCACTCTTCTTCAATATCGCAAAAGCGTTTGACAAAGACTGGCATGACGGCTTACTCTACAAGCTGTATAAACTCAACGTGCCTGATGGGCTCATCCACATCATCAGAGCCTTCCTTGCCAACCGCCACTTTCGCTATCGAAAGAGGGCACTCGATCCTCGAAACGCCTCCTAAAGGCCGGAGTCCCCCAGGGCTCAGTCCTCTCCCCACTCCTCTTCACACTCTTCACGAGTGACATCCCGAAGACCCAGTAGTTAATACTGCTCTCTTCGCCGATGACACGGCACTCTTCGTCGGCCATCATAATAAAAGTATACTCGCCCAGATGCTCCAAACAGCCGTCAACCGCTTAGGCGATTGGTTTCGCTCATGGAGAATCGAAGTGAATCCTGAGAAAAGTGTAGCAATATACTTTCAAAGGTGTCCCGCTCTCAACAGTCAACTAAATCCCAAAAAATCGTTAAGCACAATCACCATATACGGCCGCCTGACTGAACGGCCAAATACTTAGGGGTCACTTTTGACCACGACATGACCATTGCGAAACACATTCGCAATGTCCGCAACTGTGCCAAATTCATCGCTAGCCGCCTCCACCCGCTCACACCCGCAGTTAACAGTAAGAGCAAACTGTCCTTAAGACACAACCTCTATCTCTACAAAACATGCATAAGACCTGTCATGTCATACGCTAGCGTAGCTTTCGCCCACGCGTCTGAAACTTATTTGAACAGCCTCCAAGTTATCCAAAATAGCTTCATTCGAAAAGCCACCGGAGCTCGTTGGTGCCAGCGAAACTCTGATCTTCACAGAGATTGCCAAGTCCCGGCGATCTCGGAATATTTCAAGGAAATGTCTCAGTGCTACTTCGAGAGTGCCGAAGCACACCCTAACCCGTTGGTGGTAAGCGCAGTCACCTACGTTCCGACTCCAAACGTCACGGCCTCCCTCCGGGGGCCCCGTAACGTTTTAATTGAAAACCCGATTCCGTTAGACTACGACGACCCAAATGTCGCCGGGCCATCACACACCAACACTACACACAGTCACAGTCACACGTCTGCAGACGGGCGCGCCACATTCCCCTCCACATCGCGTACACACCGTACACCCGCATCCCTGGGCGGTTCTCACCGCCCAGAACATCGAAAGATACGAGTTAGCCGTCAGAACCGGGGCCCGCCACCCCCTGTTCGGACGGCGGTTAGACAACTCACCCACGTCATGTTGTGATTTTCGATGATTTTCGACGACATCGAGGAGTATTTGACGTTGATGTTGATGATCAATAAATCTCACCCCTAGATTATCGATTTTGTAGAACAAGTAAACTTTCTGTATTTTTATATTTTAAGAACTTTGTAGGGTTGGGCAAATAAATATTATTTTTGAGCGCCACCATTAATGCCTGGTACATGGCAAAACTAATTACCACTTGCGCCCTATAGTATCGAGTAGCAGAACTGGGAGAGTCAAGATGCTTCTAGAAATTTCCATGGAAGAACTTTCTAGAACTATCGACACCTAGTCAATCGGAACCGGTATGTACTCGAACATTTTAGATGTTTCTACAGTAGAAGATTCGGGAACTATCTGAGGCCCTATATAAGGCCGGTATAGACCGCGACCTTGGTCAGAGTTGAATTGGCGATACAAGCGAATACTTCGGAGCGATACAACTGCGAACTAAAGTGATCAGTAGTACGATTGTGTTTTATTATTAGTGTGGTTTTAAGTTGTAATTAGTGCTCTGTAATTAAAGTGTCAATTTTGGTAATTCACTCGGCAGTTTTTAATTGTCTCGAACCCCAAGCTCGTAACATTATTATTATTATTATTTTGAGATATTTATATAGTTCTCTCATCTGGTTGGGCTGTATAAATATATAAATGATAATGATAAATATACATAAATATCAGTAAAATAAAATAAATAATTAAAAAAAACATAAATAAATAAAATCCCAACCAGATGGAAGCCCTCGGCAGGGGAGACCAAATGGCCGAAGGTTAGGGAGAAAGGGAAAGAAACTCGCGGACGATGCGGGCGGTATCGAGGAGCACCACCTTCTGCGTGCGGAGTTGTCCGTTACGACGTCCCAATCGCCTCAGATGACCTGAGAGGCTTACCGGGATTAGCCCATTCGCAGAAACGAGCACAGGAATAATTTCGATCGGCAGGCCAGCCTACATGTCGGTCACCTCCAGGTCAGGTCCAGATATTTTATCTGCTTATTTGTTTCGGCTTTCACAAGGTTCTCGTCATAAGGAATGGTAATGTCGACCAAAAATATCCTTGACTGTGCCCGGTCCATCAACACAATATCAGGCTTATTTGCATGAATAGTCCTGTACGTGATGATGGTCCGGTTGCAATAGAGCCTGGCGCGGTCATTTTCATTTTCGTGTACGGCTTCCAGCAAGTACTTATATGGTAGTTTCCGATCCACGAGAACGTATTTCAGAGCGAGCTCCTGGTGTAGAATCCTGGCTACTAGGTTGTGTCTGTGCAAATACTCAGGGCAAGAAAGCGCCGAACAACCGTAGATGACATGCGTAAGTGACTCACCAGGATGGCGACAAGCTCGACAGATGTCGACGGCGCCATTCTTTAGGATGTATCTCCGAAAGTTGTTGGTCTTAATAACCTGATCCTGTATCGCACAGACAAATCCCTCGGTTTCCTCAAAGAGGTCACCGAAACTTATCCAGAGGGAGGCGACTGTATCTACGAAAGGCTCATGTAGAACCTGCCGTGGAGATCTTCTCCTTCCATACGGTCTCCCAGTCGGAAATGCAATGTACTGCTGGGTCTTGCCATTGCTCGTTGGCTAAGGATAAAGGAGTAAGCCCTTTATCCTACGAAATTACGTGCCTGTAGAATGGATTATCCGATCTCACCAGGAAGTAATTACGGAGGCTGCACACTTCGCGATTATGCATGGTGAGAGCACTCAAAAAGCCGCGCCCACCATGTTTCCGCGGCTAGTACAGCCTCAATACTGACGTTGTCGGGTGATGCATCTTGTGGGACGTCATAACAGTGTGGACTTTTCTATCCAGAGCGTTCAGTTCTAGCACTCGGGCACTACAATCTTGTCCTGCGCAAATGGCTAGTCGAAACTAGCCGCCGTGACCAACATTTGGTCTCGAGGTCATTATTATTAAAAATTAAGGAGGTATGCACACAACCGAATAGCATCCGTCGTTCCTTTTTTACCTTTTATTACCCAACTCATTACGTATTTTCTTCAGTGTGCAGTTTCTTCTCGGTCAGTTTATTTATGATACAGCAAAAAATTCGAATAAGAATTCGTAGTAGTAATCATTAACACTATTTACGATATTTGAGATGTTTCCGGCGTTTTTTTTATAAAACTGAAGTGAACAAACGAATGAACTCTTACTCTTGTCACCTATAGAAAGAAACTATGCACTTCCATTTGGCACGATCCTGACACACCTCTCTCTCGCTTCTTTCATATCCAGTTAATATCTAAGTATACATGTTTTTCGGTAAAGGGTTTTATTTAATAGAATAAAGGTGATACGCGAACATGCAGTCCACTTGATGGCCGTGGCCCATAGACATCTACATCTAACCTCGATTACGAATCAAAATGCAGATGCGTTGTCACCCCTGAGGGCTTACATGATAGCCCCATTACCAGAAAGAAGGGTTTCATGTCCTCGTCACTCACACGAAATCTGCAGTATTTTAAGCTGGTATTCTGTAAGAGAGAGTTCCTTCCTCACCTAGGGTTGACAACGCATTTGCATTTTGATTTTAAATCAAGGGTAATAAATGTAGATGTCTATGTACCTCATGATCCATTTACCATCAGGTGAACTTTTTATCCCACCCTTTTTGTTTGTCACCTTTACTCCTATAAAATGTGAGACGTATGTGTGCGTCTACTTTAACTTTTTTTTACTATACTCATCCAATCGTAATCAGAATTTGACTCGAAATACAACATCACTCTACTAACTACTCTGTAAATACAACACAACTAGACTCTATTATTATTAAAAGATGTCTATTACTTAATATTTTGTCACAATTACATTTAGAATATTAAAAAACTATAATATAAAAAACTAAAACTAACAACTTAATTATCATACAGTCCTACTCCCCGCGGTATCGTGCCAAGAACGCTGGCTACGTTTCCCCGCTGAATGGCTATACTTATCCTTTGAGCGAGAAAAGAATCAGCCCTCTTATCACCAGCAGCAGCGACCAGTCGCGGATAGAGTTCCTTTAGCGACTTCACCGCACGTGAACCGACGGACCGATTGTCTCTACAGCAAATTGCACAAAATATGTAGTCATCTCTCAGAGACTCATATTTGCACCACTTAGTTCAGCTGCCTCTGATGCCGCCCCGGCTCTAAAAGAGGTAACCCTGAGATGAGAGGCCGCCAAAGTGTCTACGCAAGTAGCATCTTACACTAGGGCTTTAACTTTTTTCCAAGGGACCAATGTCAACCGTCGGGTCTCCTGCCATCGTCTCTTAATATTCCACCATTATATTTATACATATTAATAAAACTAATGTGCCTGTTCGTAGTATTTTCATGTTATTAAGAGTTATTTTACTATTTTAAAATATTTGTCTGTCTGTCTGTTTGAGTGGATCCTTTGATGGTTTACATTCATAATTGGACCTGGTAGGTAGCACTGTTGTCAAGATCCAGAAATCACCCGTGCTAAGCCGGTGCGTACTTTAATAAACAATAAATGAAAAATTGCCTAGTTGGAGAAACCTTTCTCGTTGATTTTTAATTGAATAAAGTGACAATTGAGCACACAGTCCACCTGATGGTAAGTGGATGCTGTGGTCCATAGACAACCTACATCTAACCTTTATTAATAATCAAACTGCAGATGCGTTGTCATTCCTAAGGACTGAAACAGAATACCTTGTACCCAGTAAAAAGGGTCACCGATTCTCTACACTCACCATTCGAAACAGCAGCATTAAGCTGTAATTTTACGCTGATATTCTGTGAAAGCGTGGTACTTCCAAGGTCCATCCAATTCGTGCTACAGCCATAATTTTGCTACAGCGTAGCTCTACCCCGTATAAAGATTAAATTAGGACGTGAATTATAAAAACTTACGCTTGTCAAATAAAAAAATTAATAAAAAAGAACGACTTATTCTTCTTCATAATATGTTGTAATTATTGTAGTGTATTATTTTGTTATTATAATATAATATATTGGTATAGTTTATTTAGGTATTAGTATATAAGTTTACTATAATATATCTGGAAAGATGTCTTGAAGAGATCGCTTTTTAGCGATAACACCTGCTTTTTGTATCTACCTGCTAAGTTTTACTCCCTGTCTGTATTTTCTTATCGTTTTTCTGGTGTTCAATAAAATAAATGTAATAATAATTATAATAATCATAACTCAAACAACCCCTAATAAAGCCCAAACAACGCAACATACATGTACATAAGCTCTCACGCTGTCAACCAGAGGGGTAGGCAGTGACTATTACCTTCAGACATGATCCTGAATTACCTCTCTGGCTTCTTTCATATCCATATATCTACGTATACATTGCCTTCAGATAAAGGCACTATTAGTTTGGTTCATCATTAAAATACCGCCAATTTGGTCGATTAACATCCGTCTAAGGCGTACCTGGCAAACTGTACTATTTATTTCTGCAGCACAAATTAGCTTTGTCACTCTTTTCTCATTCGTTTTTATACGTGTCCAAAACATTGAATTATTCTTTTTCAATCCTGGTCACAACACCTTGTTAATAACGCAACACCGTTTTAATGGTATATCAGATTTAAATATCTACTTATCAGGTGATGATGACCTGTCAAATGGTTTTTGTGTAAATAAATACCTATTTATTCTCGTTAGAAAATTCAACAACTTTTCGGTTTATCGGATATGCATTACATTATTGTGTCGCATACGTTAATTACTTTTAAATCTACTATTGTATGTAATATCGAATATGTTCATAATGGATGACAAGTACGTGACCATATTTAATAGTCCTGGACGCAATCTGGGTGTATCAATTATTTGAACTGAATAGAAAATAATATTTTTTATTCGAAATACTTAGGTGATTACATAATACTGATTGAAAATAATATGAAAACTTGAAAACATAGTACTGCATAAGTCAAAGTTAACAATCCAGACCAAACTTTTAGCCGCTGCGCTCTAAACCGTCATATCATCGTATAATTTTATCTAGTGTGTAACCTCATTTCAATTGTGATATTATGTAAAATAATGCTTCTAACACATTCAATATTACCGCGTAGTGGCGGTGTAGGAATGTCCACTAACCCGTATCGTGTCGTGTGTCGTAAGAGGTGACAGACAAAAACAAACCAGAAGATGGGCAGCAGCATCTTCCTAATATTAAAATAAAAAATAAGATAAAAAATAAGAAAGTAAGGTTTCATACCCGCCTTCCACGCGTGGCAACTGTGGTGAAATTATCTCTATGAGGCAATCTATGAGGGAGGCCTATATTCTACAGTGGAATTCTCATAGGCTTAATACAGGAACAGAAACAGCAACACATTTAAAACTGGTCAAAGGTCTCTTCGAAAGTTTTGCCGTTAACGCCACGCTTCACAAACAGATCGACAACCTAAGTCAACCTGAGTAGAAACTTAGAACTTAGAGAATTTAGCCTAAGTAGTTCATCAGTGAGTTTCTACACTTAAGATTTGAATCTAAAGACTCATAGAATTATTTTGACAGGGAATTGCGTTGGGGCAAAGAGCGAGTAAGTAAAGTAAAACATAGTATGAACAACATTTTACATTTGTATTTTTTTTTTGTTTATTATTGTTGTAGTTTTCTAAAGAGCTTAACCAACGTCCCATTTTAACCACTTCATAGGTCAACTGGTAGAGAATGTCTAAAAGCATTAAGTCTGCCCTTTGTATTGTTTTGTAATAGGAACTTGTTTTGGATAGGCACCGTGAGTGTCGTAAGAGGCGACAGACAGGAACTGAACTGAAAAATGCGGTTGCCAACGCGCTTGCCAAGCGTAACAACTATGGTAAATATCCCTCCTATGAGGTAATATACGAGGGCGGCCTATGTTCAGCAGTAGACTTTTGCCAGGCTGTAATGGAATATACTGAAAAAAAGTACAACTTGAATTAAAAAAATTACAATTTAATGTAATGAAAACCATAAAGTTTGTTTTATTCATATCAATTTTCTGAGTAAATTTATTCGAACGCACTATCATGCAAAGACTGAAAGTGCCTGTCCATCACGCCAGTCAAGTGTAACGATAAAGAGAAATCTGAACTACTTTAGCGGATGGTCCTATGGGAAGACCGAAATTTAATTTCACTAATAATGATATGACATGATATGACACTTTTATAATTTATTTGAGTTCCTAGATTATAAACAGTAAGCTCTGTAAATTATAATGTCACTGTCTGTCATTTGTATTTCTATAAAGGTGGTTCATGTGGTAATGGTTACTGTATGAATTTAATTTACGTTAAATTAATCAAACGTATGATCTCTTCGACATGTATATTGTATGCATTTTTAATTAAGGAACAAAAAATGTAAAATTTGGAAACCAAAATCATAAGCAGAATAATATATTTAATAAATTTGTTAAGATATACGAGTATCTGTACCTTATTCATGCAAATAAACGATGTTTATCTAATCCTAATCTTAATAAAAACTGCGGTTACTGACCCACCTGTCAAGCTTGGCAACTATGGCAAATATCCCCCTATGAGTCGGGAGGCCTATTTATAGCAGTGAACTTTTCATAGGCTGTGATAATTATGAAAATGACACTTGGCACATATGTTTAGTTCAGATGGCAGTATGATATTATGGGACTCACATACCTTTCGTCACTTGTAATACAGCGCGTTTAGTACCACTAAAATTAAAAAAAAAAACTGATTCAAAAAACATAACTTTAATTATTTTAAGTATTTGTCAATAAACATTATTACGGCGTATTTAAGTTAGCGATTCATATTCATTGTATTCCATTTTGATACAGTTGTTTTCTTCTCGGATTCGAAAAAAAATGAATTTACTGTTACAAAAACACTTAAATCTTTCGAGTATTTGTTTCATGCAAATAGGTAAACTATTAAATCACAATACCGACTAGTCACAATGGCGCTACATAAAGTGCTGTATCAAAATGAGGGTTCAGTACACATATTCGTGAGTTTAACAACAAATCAGTCATGCAATAATGTGTCATAATTCTGTAAAATATGAATGTTACTACAATTAACTAATGAAATAAAATATGTTTAAAAGCCTCCTAAAATCATCATTCGTTATCATTAAGGCCTTTCAAAGTGAATTGTTGAACATAGGCCACCAATTTCACCAATGGAATAGAAATTTAAAAAAAAAGAATAATTTTGGAAAATTATTTTATGGACGTATTTTAAGTAAAACAAGATAAAAAAAAACAATATTTTATTACTTAAAATTACACTTATTAATATATCAAAAAAAAAAACACTGAAAATGTTGATCAACTAGCAATTACATCGCCAAAACGAATAATACGTTCGTTCCGTGCGTCGCGCCGTCCAAACAAATAGTGATTCGCCACCTAGTTTCTGTGATATTAGTGCTATTAGCCTTTTGGCTTTTACAGCTTCAGGCTCGCGGCATCTAAGGCCTCGGGAGATAGCTTATTATTTCCAACATTGCTTTCGTAACAATGTTAACCTATAAAAGTTTTTAGTGTACATATGAACGGCTAACTCGTGTCGTTTGAGGTACGCGGGTGTACGGTGTGTAGCATTGCGGTGTGGAAGGGCGGACCCTTGTGTGTGACGGGTCGGCGATATTTGGGTCGTTGGAGTCCAGCAGAACTAGCGGTTCTATTAAAACGTTACGGGGTCTCCGGAGACTGGCCGTGATTGGATTCGGAGCGAGTTTGGAGTAGAAGTGCCGCCGCTGGGCGCCTCAATTTATGTCGGAATCACTTGATGACGTCAGTTGTTTAAGTCGCTACATCGCCTTCCATAACCAACAGTATTGATTGTAATACCGAACGAGTAAGAGAAGACAAATTTATGCAGACAACTCCTAAAGTTACTATGAATAAAGAAGTAATAGATATTTAGATCCACTAATTACGTACTTGGCATAGCTATGGAGCTCGGCGCCAGTTCAAATCTCAACTCGTTTTACGGCGAATTCAACAACTTTGAAAGTCGCTTATATTGAACTTTCCACATTTCATATTGAGATAATTTTATTTATGTATTTTTGAACACCAGGTTTCTTAGCTGATCCTGAGAAATCCATCCATTACAGCCTGTATAATATATATACGCCAAGTAACCCACTATTAGCTTGGCAGATGGATTGCAATCGCATTTTTTATAATTTTCAGTTGTTATGAGGAGATGCAGCTGCCCATCTTCAGTTTTATTTCCTTTCTGTCACCTCTCACGACACCCACCGGATGATATAGAGTAGTCGATATTCTTATACCGCCACAACGCTTTTATATCCTGAGAAATATTATCTCATTATTTTATCGTCGAATATTTCAAATCTCGAAGAGTTAAAAAAGAAATGGATTCCTTTATCTGAGCTCCATTCATGCGTTTTCGATATGATATATTACCTAATATATTAAGCTAGCTTCATGGTTCCGAAAATATTATTAAAACTTTAGTTACTATTCCGTTTTAATTTCTCACAGGGTATACTTTTAAACTTCTTGAAAACTGAAATAAAAATGAATTTTAAGTAGCAAAAATAAAACAAACTTATTATTTAAGTTACGTAAATAAAAGTGGTACTCAGAAGTAACAAGCTTTGGATATTATATGCTACGCTCTTGAGAGGGGATATTTCTTACCATAGTACCTTCATTGATACTTTATGCTCTCCATAGGTGGTAGGACTCCATTTCTGCCTAGGAGACCGCCTGGGTAGACACCATCCTCTTTTTCTACCGCCGCTACTTTGGTCGCAAAATAACTGCTATTTCGCTTGCGGTGCTATGTTCTGTTTTGAAGTGTATAGAAGGCTAGTATAATTACAGGCTGTGAGATATTTCATCTTAGTTCTCAGAGTTGACAATGCATCTGTAGCCTTCTTTGTTTGAAGTTGGTAAAAATTCGTAAATTGAAATATAGTACTGGAAATGTAATTATTGGAAAAACTGGATCGTATATTAGTATAAGTAGACGTGAAAACGAGTCCACTTTATCTCATGCAGTGCGGAATTAGTCTAACGGACGACAGCTTTCCGTATCCGGATTGCAAGTAAATCACCATGGAGTGACTAAGTATTATTATGTTCTGTCACTGATAATATGAAAGAATTTTCTTCTTCTGATTAATTAAGTAAAATCTAATAAAGTATGTTACATGAGCATGCACACAATAAGACATATTACATTTATTCACTGTCATGAAAAATAAAAAAATATACATTTACGTGCTCACAATTAAGATTAAAATATAATAAAAAAGAAAATATGTTAAAAACTGTATCTTTATGAGGTAGAAATCCATCTAGGTAACCCTCTTACCTATTTCAGCCGCCAAGCAACAGATAATGCACTTTTTTGTTCAGAGCTGAAAGGTATAAAAACTAATATTACTGACGATTTTGTAGTGTGATTATGGGTTGTGAGCCTTTACAACTTAGGTTTTAAGTAGGCGATCCAGTTTTCAGCTGCAGCTGCACTTGAACTATACCGCAATGTTTTTATATTCACATCCACAGCGCACCGGAACCGTGTCGTAGTCGCACTGTCGTCGAGAAATTTGCGCTGTAAAGGGAGGCGCTCACAACTCAGTACATAACTGTAACAATTGTCATCGTAAAATAAATCTAGAAAATCGTCAAAATTGATTCACTAGCTATAATATAACCTAAAACTACGTAATAATAATTGTAACTTTGTAAATAATTACATCTGATTTACAGAAAACTTAATTAAGTAGTTAAGTAGACCATTTGTCAAAAATATTTAAAATGGTCTACCATTTCTACAATGGTTATAAATTAAATAAATGCATCTTAATCTTACGACATCCATGACACCCCCAATGTTCTTCATTATATAGTAGTAATATATAAAAATGTATGTTTGATTGTTCGTATTTTATGCGCTGCCATACCATTTGTCAGATTGCCGTAAAACTTTGTCAACTTATTCCACGCACTTGCTTAACGCGCCACAAGCGAAACGCACCGAAGCCTGAATCACGCTGTCAGTGTTCCGAAACTACCGCGCTATTTATAGAACAGCTCCAAAATAATACACGGAACGTTGGCCACTCCCCGGGTTGAACAAGTCGGGGTCAACAGTTTGGCCGTTGTTAGGAAAATAAAAAAAAAAGAAAAAGCGTTGTCGGTACGGCTCCGGCTCCGGCTCCGGCTTCATGTACAGGGAGCCTTAGATTTTAATTCTTAATCGAATTTAGATGTTGATGTCTATAGGCCGCGGTATACTCGAATATAACTCTACTATATAAATATTTAATATATACCTTTTTTTAATTGATAATACATAAAACATATTACAATAGTGCATAGTTACTATTCAGAAACATTAAACCGCAAAACGGTTTGTATTGTTGCTTGCAGACGTCTATACGCATACATATATTATTTTTAATTGCTACCATCGTAAAATTGGTTAAGGATAACAACTAACAACCTATTCATTGTATTAGCGACATGACGACAAACAGGTTTCGCTAGTTTACCACGATGAGCGTGTAAGTATACTGTTCGTAAGATAATATGTAGTGTGCGTGCGCGTTTCATATACATATACAGGCTGATTTCTATAGCAATTTTTTTTAATAATAATTTAATAAATTAATTTTATATATATAGATTTAATATAATTTATGAATTTATTAAGGAAGACTTAATTCAGGTATTCTAGTACATAATGTTTAAATTTATATTTTAAGTTTTTTTCTGTCAATTCTTAAGGTTTTCTGGAAGATCGTTTAGAATAGAAGCTAATATATTAAGAGTTCTCCTGTCACCATAAAAGTTATTTGATTTTATTTTTGCTACAGATTTTTTATTACTTTGTCTTGTTCTATTACAATATTTTAACATTTTTAATAAAGTAATCGTATTAAAATCTTCAATCATGATATGATATTCAAGTTTTTCATTTATAGGTATGACGTTACAGTATTTAAAAAGATCAATACAGTTATTTTCCTTATATTTTTGTTTTACCTACTGTGTTATGACTCGACCTAATATGCATGACTTTAGTTTTTTCTGCGTTAAGAACTAGCCCCATGTCATGAGACCATTGATTTAAAAGCGTTATATCGTCTTGAAGAATTTTTTGAGCGGCGGCGATGTCACGATCTGCTGATACGAGACAAGTATCGTCCGCAAATTGATACAGCTTAGACTTTGTTATAAGGTGGTTAGGTCATTTACATAAGCAAGGTAAAGCAATGGACCCTATACTGATCCCTGTTCTGTTCCTTCTGTAATGTTTATTTTATCACTAAATGTATTATCCACCCTAACAACATATTGTCAGTTACAGAGGTAGTTTTTACTCCAGTCTAATAAAGGTCCTTTGATACCTGTTTCTTGAAGCTTTTCAATTAGAGTTTCATGTCGTAAAGTATCGAAAGCCTTACTGTAGTCAATAAAGGCAACTAATACGTGTCTCTTCTCATCAAGGTAAGTATTAATATCATTTGTGAATTTTGACAGTAGCTGTGTAGTGCTTTTACCGGGTTGAAATCCGAATTGATTGTCAGATAAAATAGAGTTTGCAGTGTAAAATGTTCGTATTTGTTCACATATATACTTTTCTACTATTTTGTCGATAGTCGGAAGTATTGATATCGGTCTGTAATTGGCATATTCTTTTTGGGAGTGTTGCTTATAAATTGGCCTAATAATACTTGTTTTTAATCCGTCTGGATAAATACCCTTTCTTATGCTCATGTCTATAAGTTTTGTCAAAGCAAAAGACATCTTTTCACCTATGATTTTTATGTCAGTCGCTCGAATATAATCAAAACCGGGTACTTTATTGACGTTAATATTTTTTAATATTTTTGTTACTTGGTGTACACACGGTTTTTTATAATAAATAGACAAACAAGCCGGTTTTTTATAACTTTTTGTGTCCAAAATATTATTTTTACGATTTGGTATTATTTTAGACACATTTTCTTTAAAACTAAAGGCGAAATTATTCGCTTTCGTTTGAGTATTTACATTGTTTGTTTTAAAAGCTTTATTTATTACTTCGTCTACAGTTCGGGTTATCCTCCCTGTCATTTTGTTAATTATATCCCAGAGTTTTTTTGTATTTTTGTTTATTTCTGTTTTATAAAATAAGTTTCTAGATTTTTCTATTGTTTTGTGAGTTTTATTTCTTATTTTATTATACTCTACTCTTAACACGGCGTTAGTAGGATATTTTTCCATTTTAAAAATAAATTATCTCTTTTATTGCAAAGTTTTTTTATACTTTTATTTATCCATGGTTCATTATTTCGTTTAGATGTTGATTTTATTTTTATTATGTATTCCGATTTTTTATAACATTCAGTAATTTTAGTTATTATGTTATTACATAAATACATAAACACTCACGCCTGTCACCCAGAGGGGTAGGCAGAGACTACGGACTTCCACTTGGCACGATCCTGGCACACCTCTCTCACCTCCTTTACATCCATATATCTACGCATACACGCTCGTCGGTTAAGGGTACTCCTAATCTGGCCCATTTCCAATATATCGCCAATTTGGTCGATAAACCTTCGTCTAGGGCGTCCCTTTCCGACTCTGCCGTTCACTTCTGCAGCATAAATTTGCTTTGTCACTCTTTCTTCGTTCATTCTTTCTACATGACCAAACCACCGAAGCATTCCTTTCTTAATCCTGGTCACAACGTCATCTTGCAAACCACACTTTTCTCTTATCACACTATTTCTCACCCTGTCATTCAGATTCAGCCCTAGCATACCTTAATGACCGCATTTCTACAGCATTTATTCTACTCTCATGCTTCTTCTGCCAGACCCAACTTTCACTACCATACATTAAAGTAGGGACTAACACAGCATTGTGAATTGCTAAACGTGCCTTTTTTGACACATTCTGACTCTTCACAATAGCGTGTAGAGCCCCATTTACTCTATTTCCTGCGTTCACTCGTCGTTCTATATCCTTATCATATCTACCATCCCTACTAAATAAACATCCCAAATGTACAAACTCATCCACTTGCTCAATCAACTCCCCTTCTATTCTTATTTCACATAACGTTTTACTTTCTTCTCTTTCAAAAACCATCACTTTCGTCTTACTTGCGTTCACTTTCATACCACTTTCTTTTAATGATCGGTTCATTAAAGTAACCATCATTTGCAACTCGGCCGCCAACGATGCAAATATGACTTGATCATCGGCGTACAAAAGGCATTTGACGGTTAACTCACCCATTCTCAACCCACATTCTTCAACTTTCAAAGTTTGCAAACAACTGTCCATAAATAGGTTAAACAGCCAGGGGAAGCTACACAGCCCTGTCTGACACCTTTTTGGATGCCAAACCAGTCCGAGTAGACCCCGTTGATTCTGACACAAGCACTAGAGTCCCTATAAAGAGACTTCAATGCCTGTATCAAACCAGCGCTCAAACCAAATGAGTTAAGTGTTTGCCATAACACATTCCTGTCCACTCTGTCATAAGCCTTTCCAAGTCCATGAAAGCACAAAAACTTTCAGGTTTTGGCCAAAACTTCTCCGCATCATGCGCATGGAAAATACTTGATCCGTACACCCATTCCCTTTCTAAATCCAGCTTGCACATCCCAAATTTTTCCATCAGTTTCTTCCATAACTCTTTCAATTAACACCTTAGCATACAGTTTACCCACAATGCTAAGCTGATACCACGGTAGTTTTACAGTCCTGTTGTGACCTTTTCCTTTATATATTGGGACTATAACGGCTTTGCACCAGTCTTCCGGTACCCGCTTCAGTTCCCAACATAAATTAAACAAGGTGTACAGCAGGCCTGCCACCACTCCTCTCCAGCCCTTAGCGTTTCGAGTGATACTCTATCATATCCGGCTGCCTTACCTGCTTTCATGCTTTTCATTGCTTTCATTATTTCATCTACACTTATCTCCCTACCTCTCCACTTCTTTCGGAATTTCTTTTCACTTAATTCAGACGACCCTTCACTCATAAACATGCTTTCAATGTATTCCTTCCATCTTTTTAAATTCGAAACTTCATCATTCAGCATACAGCCATTCTCGTCTCGTATAGTTCTTACGAGTTTCCAGAACATTTGCCTGGAAGTTATCAGATATCCTTCTATCATTCTTATCCGTTATTTCTTGCTTTTTCCTTTCAACAACTTCTTTTACTCTCTTATTTATAAGTCTAAAGTCTGCCTTTTTTCTTTCAATCTCATCATTCATACCGCCAGAATTACCAGCTTTGGTTGCCAGTAAATCTAGCCATGCTCTCTTCTTTGCTTCAACTTCCATCCGAATCTCATCATCCCACCACAACGTATTATTTTTCCTTTCATTCGTTCTCTTACTTACACCACATACTTCGGTGGCTGCATCCACCAAAACTTTCTTAAATTTATTCCATACAGTCTTCAGGTCTAAATCATTCATACATATTTCATTCAAACCATTTATATTCTCCTCAGTCTACATTTATACTTCTTCACACCTTCATCTTGTAACCTCTCTGTTTTTATACGCTGTAACGCAGTGGTAGACACAGATGTCCGATGCCGCCAACGCCTGAATAGACCCTTAATTCGGCATAAGACCAGGTAATGATCCGTCCCTACGTTGGATCCCCGGTAAACTCTTGTATTTACCACTGCGCTCCGCATTCTTTCATCCACAATTATGAAATCTATCATGCTTCTATCATTACCTCTTTCCCATGTATACATGTGAATCCTCTTATGGCGAAAGAAAGTATTCGTCACAAAAAGATTCTTTTCCTCACATACGGCGAGGAGGTCTTCACCATTCTCATTTACACTTTCGTTGCCAAACATTCCTCCTTTCATAACCAGACCTCTTCACCCCAACCCTTCCATTAAAATCTCCTAACATAATGATATTGTATATCAAATTGGGGCAATCTATTGTATTAATATTATTCCAGTCTATATTATGTAATTCTTTACTCAGACGATCTTGTTTAAACGTATTAATGTAATAGGATCAGCCTGTATATGTGGCGGGGCAATGCATGCGATTGCAATCATTCGATGGTCCGCCAGTACAGTACCCAACGCTGCACTGTACAGTTCTTGTTTACGAGATCGCACAAAAATAATATGATCTATGCAACTCTTAGTCACTAGATTTTTACGTTTTTCGATCCTAGTGTAATCAGATATCCCACAGGATAGGCCGTACTCGCTCATTAGGTCTACATATTGTGATATTGTGTTATTTATAACTTTAAGGTTTAGATTTGTGTCACCTATAATTAGAAAATTATCACAGTGCGAGTATTTATTTAATAAGTGTTTCAGCTCGGAAAGAAATAGCGTTTTACTTTTGTCTGGCGGTCGGTACAATGCACACAGAGTGTAGGTGCATTTATTCGATGTTTCAAGTGTTCCAACAATACATTCAAAATCCAATGGAGTGGTTTTAGTGATATGAAAGTTGTGTTTATTATTCACATAAATTATGACACCAACTCCTTTTTTATGACTTCTTAACTCTGTGTGCATCGTATAGCCGTCAATATTATACAATGAACTCAGTTTATCTGATATACTAGCTTCTGTAATAATAATGATATCGATTAAATTCTTGTAGAATTCAGTACACTGTAAAATACATAAGTAGTTTTTAATCAGAGATCTAATTTTTATATGAAAGCAAGTAATTTTTGATGTTTTAGGTAAACATGATAGGAAGGTCTCAATGTTTAAACAGTCCTTAATTTTCTCAATGCTACTTATATCTATATCAGTAGGCAAACCCGTTACGAGAGTATCGTTGACCTTAGCAGAGCAGAGTCTCAATATCCGCTTCCTTCCTCAGAATGAAGACCTTGCTTTTATCTTCTTTGCGCGCTCTTATTTTTCCATCCTTGAACCACACATATTTATAGGTACCTGATAACTGCTGTTTTGCTTTCCACAACAACGACTTATTATAGGGCGTTCATGCCTCGCGTACAAATATTTTCCTTCCGCTTTCATTTTCGTCAGTCTTGGGTATCATATCTCCGAGTACTGGTTTCACAGTTCGCGCTTTTTGCAGCTAACAGCAACGCTTTTCCTCCTTAAGCTCCACGAGAATATATCCTGATTTTTTTCCGTAGTTTTCTACACATTTGGCAGTTATCACTCCTGGGTCTTCTATGTTTAACTTGTTTGCAAGATTTCTCATAACTAGAATAGGATCTTCATTTTCTAGGGCCGGTAATCCAGAAATTTCCATATAGTATTTAAGCTGGCCTTGCTCAAGTTCATAGACTCACTGTTCAACTGCACACAGTCTTGTTTCCATATTTTTGTTAGCGTTGGTTAGTGAGGCATTTTTCCTTTCTAATTCAATTACTCTTTGTTGAAATGCTTCGATATTATCGCTTATTTCATCCATTTTGTCAGTCAAAGGCTCTAGCGCCTTTGCAACTGTGTGTCAACCTCTTTAGAGATATCCTTCAGTAGTTTTTAATATCAATAGTATGCAAGGTACACAAGGTGCACAAGGTGCGTTCATGCTACTACATTTTTTTTTTACATACACTACACTCAAGACCTGGCGCCTTTTTCATAATTATTTTGTTGCACGTATAACACTGAGGAATTGGTGTTAGAAAATTATTGTTCGTAGTGACCTTAAACTACATAAAAAGCTAAAGAATTCCACGAAATTTTTACTCTTTAATTAAGTTCCATATTATTGATAGGAGTTGGCCGTTTAATTAACTCTGACTGAAGTATTTACACTAAATATCTTTAAGGGAGAATTTAAACACCGTAAAACAAGGTTAATGAGTTAAAGTAAAGTTACAGCCTATGTATGCCCCACTGCTGAGGACAGGCCTTCTCTCATTTGTGATAGTGTTTTAGGTCAAGGAAATGTCCGCAGCGCTGCCCCAATGCGTGTTAGCGAACTTCACATGTTTACGATGCACAATATAGCAGTGAACTTATGTTATATGCATACATGCAAGATTCCTCACGATGTTTTCCTTCACCGCCGAACACGTGGTAAATCAGCACTTAAAATTGTAATTAACAATTTCATTGTTGACGGCGGAGATCCCACCCGGTTTTCTCGCGTACTGTGAAATATACAGCGAGCGCTTAGCCCCTGAGCTACCACGCCTCTGTTTAAGAGTTAATTATATATAACTATTTTGTTACTTGTCATGGAACGAAACATAGACACTATGACATTGCCAGATACCAACTGGATGCGGGAAGCCGAAGATGGGGCTGTAGCCTGCCGCAGGCTGATGATGATGATGAAAGTGGCAATCGGCACATATGGACGATTAAAAATTTACTAAAAAGTCTCTTTAATTTTTTATTACATACAAGTGACAAACGGTCAATATGGTAAATGGATAAAGCAGACAATAGACTTCTGCAACTTACTTCAGAAGGCTACAGATTTTATTCCATATAGATTATAAATAATATTTATTGAAGTTCACTCTCTTGTTTAATTAACCACTGGTTCGGAAAATACCTCTGTCCTGAGAAGAACCAGCAAGAACCCCAGCGGGACTTTTGAAAAAAAAACAGCTTGCAATCATATATGTATGTTACACAATTAACAACACAAAACAAATTAGAAATAGCTTAGTAGCGATCCTAATTCCTAGGGGTTATTATCATCATAAATTCCTTAATATTATAATTTTGTTTAATTTTGTTTAGTAAAAAAAAAATTGTTTAATAAAGTTTCTGAACTTTGAGGAGGTCAAATTTTGTATATTTTCTGGGATTTTGTTGTAAAAGCGTATACATCGAGAAATCAAAGAATCAAGAATGAGTTACAGACTCGGTGGAGTCGAATAACTGGTATTACTACCTTGTGCCTGTTCCTAGTATTTACAGAATGAATATCACTTATTTTAAAACACGTGCGGGTATAATACGGTCGTATTAGTAAAAGTTTGAATGGTACAAGTCCAATAAAAACTTTTTGAGAATAGGTCCAACTTTACATTCTATGACATGTACGAGCACCCCTCACAGGCGGAAACAAAAAAGTTTATGAGTGCAACAATTTCACTTTAAGATCAGTTCCAGAAGCAGATGTTAGCACTAAGTCGGAACATAAGAGGTGTGAGCTTAAGTAACGTGAATGGGTTTGTATGTATTATTATTAGAAATAGCAGTCTTTGTAAAGTCGAACCAGAACTGTTTTAAATGACAAGCAGAGTTCCAAAACAGATGCGAAAACTGTATATGTTCCTAGTAAGAAATTACCTTGAGGTATATTACTTAAGCTTATTAACTATAAGACCTAAGCACTATGCTCAATGACCTCAATAGTGCCTCCCAACGGATAGGTCTTAAGGTGGACATGGACAAAACAAAGATCATGTGTAACGTCCATGTAACACATATGCCGGTAGTTGTTGGGAGCACTAAGCTCGAAGTTGTTGACGAGTATGTTTACCTAGGACAAATAGTCCGACTAGGTAAGGCCAACTTCGACCAAGAGGTCAATCGACGAATTCAACTCGGCTGGGCAGGGTTCGGAAAATTACGACATATCTTCTCGTCAGGTATACCTCAAAACCTAAAAACGAGATTGTACAACCAGTGCGTGTTGCCAGTGATGACTTATGGATCTGAGACGTGGTCCAACACTATTGGCCGTATGAGGACACTCAAGGTCGCTCAGCGAGCTATGGAGAGGGCTATGCTCGGGGTTTCTCTGCGTGATAAACTTAGAAATGAGGATATCCGCAGTAGAACCAGAGTAACCGACATAGCCCAACGGATTAGTAAGCTGAAGTGGCAATGGGCGGGCCATATAGCTCGAAGAACCGGCAACCGATAAGGAAAAAAGTTTCTCGAGTGGCAGCCTCGTACCGGTAGGCGAAGTTTAGGGCGACCCCCCACTAGATGGAGTGACGACCTGGTAAGATATGCAGGAAGTCGATGGATGCAGGTGGCTCAGGACCGCGCTTTGTGGCATTCCTTGGGGGAGGCCTATGTTCAGCAGTGGATTTGTGAAGGGCTGTAATGATGATGATGATGATGATATTACTTAATTCCAGAGGGTTAAATAATTGAATTTAAAGAAAAAGTAAAAAATTAATAAAATAAAAATAAAATATTCCCTCATAATTTAATAACTTATATGGTCGCTGCTAACACATAGTATATGGAAAAACTAATAATATCCCGATCTTAAAAGCTATCCAACAATGTGAAAATTATTTTATACCTTTAAGTTGGTGAAGACTTCTTTAATTTTTTAAACTATTATTGGTATTTTTCATTATCAATAACTTCTTGAGTGCCAGAACCTAGTCTTAAAAATGTGGAATACGTTATCCAATCTCTTTTCTATTCTAGTCTTGAGCTAGCAATCGACAAAGTAAACAAGTGTCGCTGTATACCGTTTGTTACAAAACTACCTGTAAAGCCGAAAGGAGGTTAAATGGGGCCTTATAACGAGTCCATTCACAATATTTAAGAACCGTAGTAACGCTGCATAACATACCCAAAAAAAATAAAAAAATATTATTTTTTAAACAACCTAAACGAACACTTACATTTTCATAATAAACGTCAAATTGAGCTCCATCATGCTGAAACACCATGTTTCTTTGGTTCTCAAAGTAATCCCAGTCAGCCACAAGGAAGAGAAGAAAAGGAAAGTCGTCAATCGCCTCTTCGAATTCCATTTGTAAAAACGTTAGATAGTTGCTACCGTTCAGACGTGATGGCATAATGACGGGACCGATGACATGCCCGTCATAAAGGCCAGCCCACACATTCAGCCGCCACTGGTGTTGGAATCTGCCCTGCCGTGAAGCATGTGGATTCGCGCGAGCCCAAACGTGATCGTTATGCGTAGTTGAAAGTCCTGACCTCGTGAATGTTGCCTCGTCCGTTCAAAGAACATAGTTTACGTAATTAGGGTTTTCCTCTAACTGCCTGAGGTACCACTCGCAGAAGTTCCTCCTGGGTGCAAAATCGGAGGGTATCAGCTCCTATGTACGTATGTGATATGGGTGACGATTGTCGTCACGAAGAATTCGCCAAACTGCAACAGGGTTTATACCGAATCTTGTTCCGGCTCGCTCGTACTTGTGGATGGCTCTTCTTCAAA
This sequence comes from Parnassius orleans, assembly GCA_029286625.1. Taxonomy (NCBI): domain Eukaryota; kingdom Metazoa; phylum Arthropoda; class Insecta; order Lepidoptera; family Papilionidae; genus Parnassius; species Parnassius orleans. The sequence goes on along the minus strand of JAGSMP010000334.1, from coordinate 85,424 downwards.
ATGCTCATTTTTTGAAGCCAGTACTTGAGTATAATGACATCCTTGTGTTGAGGTAGCAAACATTTATGAATGAAAAATGGAAAAACTTTTAAAGTAGACAATTATTAGGTAAAATAGGTACGTAGGCCTTTCTGTTAAATAATCTGGTTCCCTGACATGACAGCTTACTAGGGTTGACAAAATTTTTGGCTTTGATAATTAATTATATTTTTTACGGGATATTTTGTATCACGTTGTAAATTAATGCTAGTAAAAACATTACTAGTAAGGGAAACATCCTTGTGGAGTTGATTGTATTTACGCTACAACGAAGTCGTTCAAAGTTAAAGTAAATTGCTGTAAAAGTATTTGTTTTCAATGTACTATGTTTTTCTTAAAAATTATATCATAATGTGAATCAGTAAAATTTACTTTCGTTGGTTACATTTTATGCTTAAATCCATTTACTTTCAATATTGTCTTGAGCTATAGAAATAGGCCTTATATAAGAGCAATAGAAATTTTATGGAGGTGTTTTTACACTCTTTAAGTAAAATTTATTTGAAATTAATTTTATCATTGAAATTTACAGAATTAGAGAAAAGTTTGTTGAAGGTTTCCCTCTTAGAATCAAGCCTGATCTCTCTCCAATCCAGTTGGATTGCCGTCCTATTGGAATATGAGAAAGAGAGAATCATGACGGAAATTCGGTCTTACGTTCATTTGTTCGGAAGAAATTATTAGAGAACTTATTGTATGGCAGTTTCATAAATGTGTTAGTAATTAGGCAGCATTAATGTATGTGGTATATTTTGTATAAACTATACTATAACAATGATTTTGACATTTCTAGATAATAGGCTTTTTTATGGCTCCGTAGCGCAGTGGCTTAGTAATGAATTGCAGCGGTAAGGGTCGCGGGCTCAAATCCCGTACGGAACAAGTATTCTTATATTTGTCCTTGTGAAACTTATGTATGTAAACTGCTCTCACGATACAGGAGAAAATCTTGGTATTTTTTTGTATTTTTTTTATAGTATAAGGGTGACAAGTGGTATGGAGGTAACGTATTTTTAAAGAAAAATAATTTAAGTTTTTAGGTTTTTTACATAAAGAATAGCTTGGAGCACTGGTTTTATAATCAAAACTGACAGCCATATGGCATAGAGTGGCTGGTATGATTGACACAGGTTCAAATGGAACGTTGTGCAAAAACACAAGCTGTTTGGGCTTGGTTGCTCGCGTGCACACCTCTTTTGCGCTATAACATCGCAGTTGTTATAGTATATAATTGCGCTGTTAGCTTTAGAACGTAGCTTTACAGCTGTTTCCAGAAGGTATCGATATGTTCATTCCAATTTCAAAATTACATTCTCACACATAAAAATATATTCTTAAACTAATTTCGTCTAAAAATGGGCATACCATCTATTCTACACGTGGTAGAGCTTGTAGTAGAGCTTGTTGTAAAACTTGTAGCAGCTGTATTAGTTGTAGCACGAATAGGTCAGATCGACCGGGGAAGGACCACGCTCTCACAGAATACCAGCGTTAAATAGCAGCTTAAGGCTGCTGTGTTTCGTATGGTGAGGGTAGAGAACCGGAGACCCTTTTTACTGAAAACGAGGCATTCTAACTTAGTCCTCAGGGGTGACAACGCATCTGCATTTTGATTTTTAATCGAGGATAAATATAGATTTCTATGGGCCACAGCATCAACTTACCATCAGGTGGACTATGCGCTCGTTTGACACCCTTATTCTATAATAAATACTTATATAATATTATTTGCAATTGTCTGTATTTTACAAATGATTTTTTTAGCTGGTTAATTAACTTCATATATTTTTTTTTATTTTGGTACTTACTCTTATTGTAAAGATTTAAGAAAATGATAAAAGGTCTTTTACTTTAAAAAAATAAACAGTCTAGGTTAGAATGTTAGTTATAGTAGATAAGTACGAAATACGTATTGTTAGATTTAATGGTATTCAATAATTGTAAGATACAATGTTAATTCGAAAGATTTTATTCTTATCATAGACCCTATCGATTGGTTCAACAATTTTGTTGAACATGCTATTTAGCGACTGTCGATTTTTTTTTTTGCATTTTTATTTGGTTCGATTCCCAGCTCAGGTAAGCTTTGTTAAAAAATGTTTGAATGTGCTTATTCTCAATTTGGAAAATCAAGGAATGTTTCCTAAAAGTAAAATTTGATATCTATACAAATAAACAAAATTGAAGTGTCTGTTTGTAATGTCAAAATAACAGTTTTTTACTAAATGCATATGAAAGTACTTACAGTAGGTATTATAACAAAAAAAATTGTCTGTTTGTCTTTCTATCTATTTGTTCCGACTAATCTCCGAAATGGCTGTACCGATTTGGACGGGATTTTCACTGGCAGATAGCTGATCTTATAAGGAATAACTTAGGCTAATTTTATTTAAGAAAAAGAATTAGGGTTCTGCGAAAGAAAAATTAAAACCCTAAATTACACGCGGATGGAAGTCCGGGGGAACAGCTAGTGTTCAATATTTAATGTACTTTCCCTTCATATCTCTTTCATTTTTTCTACCCTGTATAACCGTTTAGTGGCAGTGTATGAATATCTATTACCCGATATCACCCTGTGGATGTCGTAAGAGGCGACAGAGGGAAACTGAAACAGGAAATAGGCAACAGCATCTTCATGATAACAACTCAAAATTATAAAAACTGCGATAGCAAAACCGTCTGCAAATGGTGGCAACTATGGCAAAATCTCTATGAGACAGCTATGGAGGAGAACTACTCGTATGTTCAGCAGTGGATTTTATTGGTTGTAATGAATGAGTGGATAGGTGAATGTGTATCACAGAATCCACTTAGCATCAGGTGAGCTTTGTGTGATATTAAGTCACCTTAACTTTTACAAAGACTATTCCTTGCTTTCTAAGTAAAATGAGATTCGAACGAATTTAAAATTATTTTGCAAATATTATTTTGCATGAATTAAAAAACTGGCTGGATAATTGAAATAAATTGACCAAAGTTGTTTATTTCAAATGAAAAACCTTCTTTTAACCATAATTTATTAAAGTCTGTACTTAAATAAGATGAGATAATAAAGAATTATATTCGGGTTATTTTATGAAATATTCGTTTATTTTCGTATATTATTAAAAATGTCAACAAGTCGAGAGGAATTTCTAATAATATAACAAGCACGAATTGCTGTTGTCCCTCTCGTAGACGTCCTACATTGGCAATTTTGAACTAGTTTAGTGTTATATTGGATAAGTTATATTAGTATTCTGATTTATAATGAAACCTCACAGGTAAGTTTATGCAACGATATAATTGCTCACTTAACTGTTTCCTACCATAATAAGTTAGTATATGCTAAGCAGAAAATACAGTATAATATAGTCTAGCATGTAATATGAATTAATTAAATATTATTATAAATGTTTTAGTTAATATAAATATTATGTAATATATAATTGTTTAAAATATAGAGTGAAAATTGATAATTTTTGATTATGGGTGATTTATTCAATGACGATGAAAGGGAAAGAGAAATTTACACTGATAATTCCTATAAAAGGTTACGTATATTATGTCTATCAAGTTTAATGATTGTTGACATAATTACTTTCTCTGTACTCCATGTAACTGGAAGTACTTAAGGCATCACAACGCTGATTAAATTTATGCCTTAATGTTTGCAAACCCTTGTCAAATTAAGGAGTTTGCTTTTGATGTGGCTCGATTGTTTCGTTGAGATAGTGGAGAGCGCAAAGTGCTCACTCAGTAGTGAACGTGTTCTATTGTGTAGACTCACAAGAAGTGACACCAATTAAGTTTGACTCTCGTGGAATACAAAGTTAAAGGTTGTCGAAACACAACACTATGCGGATTACTGTTTTGATCTACCTTTTTATAAAACAAAAGAGGCAGACGAATTTACCGTCCACTTTATGGGAAGTGCCACTCGCAGAAACCTGCAGTCAACTTCCGATAAAGAAGGGTACAGATGCATTGTCACCCTTGAGGACTATGATGGAATACCTCCACAGCCTGTTATTATACCGGCTCTCTATAGCCATAAGATCGGAACATAGCAGTGCAGGCACTGCTATTTGCCGGTAAAAATAGGTAAGAGGATAGTAACCTAGACGCACACCTAGATTTCTATCTAGGTGTGCGTCTAGGTTACATACCACCTAGAAAAAGTACTTACTGAAAATAATTTATGCCTTTAACACTAGTTCGGAAAATAAGTCTGCCTAGGGAATAACAAGCAAGAAACCAAGCGAGACTTTAATTTTCACACTTATAGTTTTCAGAGTACTTTGTACTGACACTTATATGTAAAAAATTGTTGAAAAATCTGTTAGTAGCGATCACTTTTTCTCAGCAGTTAATGTTTCTTACCCCGTGTAGTGGCGGGTAATAATACCCACTACTCCATATCTTCCCGTGGGTGTCGTAAGAGGCGACAAAGGGAAACTGATGCAGAAGATGGACAGCAGCATCTTTCTGATAAAAGCAAAAAGCAATAAAAAACTGCGGTTGCAAACCCGCTCGCCAAGCGTGGCAACTATGGCAATATACCCCCCATGAACAACGACACAAATAAACGCTATTCCTGGCTACGGTGGCGACCATGGTAACGGCGGGGCAGGGGGTGCTAAGAATCTCCGGTGGAGGTTCGGTTGCCACCTACGACGACTCGACCTGGCAACATATAACGCAGGCACCCTGAGGACTGACGAGAAGATCCTGGAGCTGGAAGAAGAGATAAAAATGAAATGAAAAATGAAAATTATATTTATTTCTCCACCACAAAAGTATATAGATAGGTCTACTAATATAACTTAAGAAAATATGAAATATTGTAATAATATATATTTGCGGCGGACTGGAGCCTAAACTAGGGTATCCCTGTATTTCAGGACTCCAGGTCGCAGAGATAGATAAGTACGCTGGAATATAATAGGACTATCCGAGGTCCGAAGAGAGGGGGAGGACACGGTAATCCTCGAGTCCGGCAACTTATTCTATCACCGGGAGGGCGACCATCTGTCCTAAGGAGGTGTCGGATTTATCGTCCACAAGTCTCTTGTTAACAACGTTGTAAAGATTGGGAGTGTGTCGACGAGGGTTGCGTACCTTATACTCAGAATTACCAAACGGTATTCGCTGAAGGTTATACAGGTTTACGCACCAACCTCGGCACACCCCGATGAGGAGGTGGAGGAAATGTATGAGGATATCTCTAGAGCCATGCATTCCTCCAAAACCCACTATACGGTGTTAATGGGAGACTTCAACGCAAAACTAGGCACAAGAGAGAGCGGTGAGCTGAAAGTAGGGAAATTCGGAATACGGCAACGGAACCCAAGGGGCCAGCAGCTGGCCAACTTTATGAAGAAAGAGGGACTCTTTATGATGAACTCTTTCTTCCAAAAGCGGCCCCGCAGAAAGTGGACCTGGTCGAGCCCCAACGGATCGACAAAAAATGAGATTGACTTCATTATGACGAACAGACGACAACTGTTCAGTGATGTCTCAGTGATCGCGAGGGTGAAAACTGGCAGCGATCACCGAATGGTGAGAAGCACACTGAACCTAAACATTAAGTTGGAGAGGTCACGTCTAATGAAGTCAACGCTACGTCCCCCTCGTGCTCTAATCCAAAGTCCCGAAAACTTTCAGCTCGAGTTACAAAATCGTTTTCAGTGCCTAGAAGATTGCAATGAAGTGGACGATATGAATGACAAGCTTGTGGAAACTATCCATGCGGTCGGAGCTAAGTTCTGTAAGACCCGTCGCAGAAGAACACAAAAGAAGAAGAATCTCCGATCACACTCTTAATCTCATGGTTGTTAGACGGGAGATGAAGCTGCAGTCTTCAGCAGATTTAACAGCATACAGGCAACTGAACAGACAGATCTCCAAATGCATGCGACGGGACTTGCGCAACTTCAATACAGCTCGTATTGAAGAAGCGATCGAGCGGAACCAGGCCTCCAAAGTCATTGCCAGTGATCTGTCTGCCAGAAAGAGCCAACTGTCGAAGCTGAAGACCGAATGTGGCAGCATCGTTTCCGAGACACCTGAGATTTTGAGTGAGATTGAGAGGCTCTATGGGCAGCTGTACACGTCATCGTTGGAGCCACACGCAAGTGTGAGTAACGATCCAAGAGCAAGTCTTATCCGACACTATTCCGATGATATCCCGGACGTCAGTCTGAGCGAGATTAGAATGGCTCTCCAGCATCTTAAAAACGGCAAGGCCCCAGGCTAGGATGGAATTACAGCGGAGCTTCTGAAAGCGGGTGGAAAACCGGTACTTGAAGTCCTTCAGAAGCTATTTAATTCCATCCTCCATGGTGGCATTACACCGGAGGCGTAGAGCAGAAGTGCGGTGGTCTTGTTCTTCAAGAAAGGCGACAACGCTCTCTTCAAGAACTACAGACCGATTTCCCTTCTGAGCCGCGTCTACGTGCTGTTTTCGAGAGTCATTACGAAACGTCTCGCATGCAGGCTCGACGACTTCCAGCCTCCCGAACAAGCCGGTTTCCGAAAAGGCTTTAGCACCATAGACCACATACATACGCTTCGGCAAATTGTTCAAAAGACCGAAGAGTGCAATCTGCCACTTTTCCTTGTGTAGTGGACTATGAGAAAGCCTTTGATTCCGTCGAAATTTGGGCGGTGCTGCAGTCCCTTCAGCGGTGCCAAGTTGACTGTCGGTATATCCAGGTGCTGAAGTGTTTGTACAGTAGGGCTACGATGGCTATCCGAGTACAGTACCAGAGTACGAAACCTATCCAACTGCAGAGAGGTGTAAGACACACCCTGTCTTACACCTCTCTGCAGAGATGCCTCTTTTCCAGTAAAAAGGGTCTCCGGTTCTCTACCCTCACCATACGAAACACAGCAGCGTTAAGCTGCTATTTTAAGCTGGTATTCTGTGAGAGCGTGGTCCTCCCCGGTCGAACCGACCCATTCCTGCCACAACTATACTATTAATATAGCTGCAGCATGGCTCTACCACGTAACAAAACCTAACTCTGTAAATGAGACTTGTGTTATGAATAAATATTTTTGTATTTTGTATTAATACTCGCAGAAGTAGGCAGATTGCTCGTAGTCGCTTTCCAGAGCAGAGTTCACTATTGCGTTCCTAAAATAATTTATATTTTGATCGCTGATGCACGCTTCTTCACCCAGATAGAGAAATATTGAAAATTCTGTCAGTCCGGAAGAATCCGGCTAGAACAATCAAAAATCTAAAAGTCAAAAGTAATTAACAATAGATCCAAAGGGCTTTTAGTATCAATAAAGTTGAGTAGTGTCTATTTTTACACCCACGCGTCACATGTTTAATTTTCTTTTAGGGACTATTTATTTATTATTCAGACGTAAAGACGGATTACACATAGTTGTAATTTTCATTGGAACGCCAAAAATCTCGCGCAAACGTGATACAATCCGCAACTGGCTGTCGTATCTATATTGTAAGTTTTGATAACGTATTAATTAATTACAACAAATGCTTAATTCTTCAAAAAAATATTACAGAAAAATAAATTCAGTGTTTCGTTTTTCCTACGATACGGTTTTTTTACTCATGTGGTTAGTCCACTGTCCTTACTATATCAAAAAAATCAATCCAATTACGAAACTAACTTAATGGTTATGTGGCTTGTACACTGTTACTGACAAGTTCAAAATTAAATTATCGGTCTTCATTTTTATTAGAAACTGTAAATTTATAAGAAAATAATTGTAAATACAATATGTTTTCTTAAACATGTTTTCAATAATAAGAAATAGACATTTTTCAAATTCTTTTAGAAAATTACCCATTAAGATATCCAACCTACGAAAATATAAAAAAGAACATTTTTTAATATTCTTTTTCATAGAATAAGGCAAACGTATTTGGATTGCTTCTTCTTCTTTTTCTTTATCAGCACGTAGGAGTCATCGTTGACACGTAGCCTTAGATATTGAGCGTTGGGCAATAGACCTTGGAAAATTGAGATTGGACATGAACATTTCCAATTAAATTAACAATTTGCCATGGATTAGCGATCGCAGTACCAGCGGTCTCACTGCTTTGACGCTGTATTCGTCGATCTAATGTTGTTGGAGATACTCCAAGCATACGAACCATCCAAATCTTGCTTCCTCTTTCGTGATGCGATACGATCGAATTCTATGACAAACTTCATAAGAATTCTTCCAGCTATTTAAGCGTAACTGAAGAATAAACATCTAAGCAAACTTACTTACATATTAATAATATTAAAGTAATGTGTACATTAGTAAAATATTTTACACTACTCTAGAAGTTTATTTTTAGAAGGGCCATCCAGGATCTATCATTCAGCAGAGGGATTTTTTTTAATACTAGGAAGGGTGACCAATCGACAAACGAGCAATCAGTCCACCTGACGGTAAGTTTAAAGGTGTCCATAGACACCTATATTTATCTTCGATTAAGAATCAAAATGTAGATGCGCCCTCAACCTCAGGACTATGGCAGAATGCCTTATTGCCAATCAAAGGGTCTTCGGTTCTGATCACTCACCTTACAAAGCACTGTAGCAATATGCTGCTTTTTTACGATGGAATTCTATAGGAGAGTTCATCAATGGTCGAATCGACCCATTCGTGCTGCATCCATTAAACAACTATAGTACCTTCTGTTCTGATAAGGAAAATAGAAGGCATTTTAGAACCTAAGTTTAATATTATGTCTGTTGAACTTCTGAGTTATTAGTATACAAGCAAAAGGAAAGCACAATTTGTCATCCAACGTACCTTTGATCCTATACAAACGAGGTATTATGTTACGGAGCTTTACAGTTTGTGTCTCGTTCCTACTACTGAATACGGGAGACGTAGGTAGGACTTTGAGGACGAAATACAGGTATTATCAAAGGACTCATGTGTTACGTAGTCCTGTAATACAAATCTGTGTTTCATAATTATTATTCCGTCTTACTCAACGACAAAATTAAATCCGAAGTCAATTATCGACTAAAATTAGTTTTTGAGGAATGGTGATCAAAATGTACTAAAATAGCTACTTAAATTTTTTATTACATTCAAGTGCCAACGGTTAACATGGTAAATTGATACTGCAGACCATAGACTTCTGCAACCAAATTCAGAAGGCTACAGATACACATATACACACAAACACGCTCGTACGCGCATGCACACACTCTCACAACTCACACACACACGCATAAATAATTTCAAGTTATATTCAAGTGAAACTAACTATCCAGTATTCTATGGTGAAAGTAAGTGATAATTTACTATAAAATTAAGCTATTAATTTAAGACTGATCACTTTAATTCCTACTCTTGTATCAATGTAAATAAAAGTATGCGGGAAAAATTATAGCGTTATAGGCATGACGTTTGATGTTATTTTTACAAATCTTTATACTTATATTACGTACGGCAGTAATATAATATAATAAATTACCCAAGTGTTGGAGAGACCTTACATCGATATTTAAAACAAAAGGAACCTACAGTTTTGACTAAGTTAAAAGTATTAATTGACTGTATTAAGTATTATTGACTTTAAAAACAACGGTTTGAAAAAAAATTACTTGGACGTCCGGATGTTGATTTTGTATGTGGTCACGAAAACTCCCGAAAAATTGACAAATTTGTTTTGTGTACATTACATTTAAAGCTCCCTCCCCAGAATAAAATACTGTAACGTAGTCTTGACTCTACCAATGCGTAATAAACCAATTTTAAATGTTCAAGATCAGCTTCATCCCGTAAGCTTCTTAGCACGTAACAAGCTGAGCTTATTTTACTCTCAATCTCGTCTAATTCATATTTCCACTTTAGAGCACTGTCTATCCTCACTCTTAAGAATTTGGCCACTTCTACAGTTTGTACTGTTTTATCACCTAGAGTGACATTCAGGGCTATGTTGTTTTTGATGTTATTGCGTAATAACATAACATTTGTCTTGTTAGTGTCAATCGACAGGCCCTTAACAGTAAACCATATTCTAATGGATTATAATATTTGGTTTATTTTAATTTCTAGTCATGGTAGCTCAGATGGTTGGTGCTCGCTGTAAATTTCACAGTACGCGAGCAATCCGGGTTTGATCCCCGCCGGCACCAACGAAATATATAATTGCAATTTTAAGTGCTTATTTACCACATGCTCAGCGGTGAAGGAAAACATTGTGAGGAAACCTGCATATCTGAGAAATAACAAAAAAAAATAATAATTTGAAGACATGTGAAGTACGCCAACACGCATTGGGGCAGCGCGGCGGACACTTCCTTGGCCTAAAACTCTCTCAGAAATGAGGAGAGGCTTTACCTTTACCTTTTTTAATTTCTAGACTCTTCTAGAGTATTTCTGAGGCTGGGATAACAACATTACTGTCATCTGCAAAGAGAACTAGCTTTGTCGAGTCTGTCGTTTTATATAAATAATGGTTTAAATCATTAATAAAAGTAATAAATAATACGGGACCTAAAATGGAGCCTTAAGGTACTCCCACTTTTACGTTAATTATTTTGGACTTCACTCATAATTTCAGACATACTATCTTTCACCGTTTTTATTTCTACAAACATTTTTCTGTTTGTAAGTAGGATTGAATAAGTTTCATATCCTGTTTTCGAACCCTATAATAATGCAATTTTTCCAAAAGAAGATCATGATTGATGGTATCGAACGTAGAGCTCAAATCGAGAAAAAGTGCAGCTACCTTAAATTTGTTACTTAATTTTTCAATGACATCATTAAGCAGCCCGTCTATTGCATCTTGTGTAATGATGTTATTTTGATAACCAAATTGCCCCTTATCAATAACTTTCTTTAAAACAAGATGAGCCACCAATCTAGACTTAATTATGAATTCGAATATAATTTTGATTTTGTGCGTAATAAATATATACGACTTTGGCAATTTTCAGTTGATTAGGGAAAATCCTTTATGCACTTATTAAAGAAACAACCCAATGGTTTGGCGAGAAATTCTATATTGTATTTTATTAAAGTAATAGGAATACGTATCGTCAAAACCGCAAGATTTCTTGGCCTCCATTTTTTGTGTGATCTTTGGCACTTCTTCTACAGAAGTTGGTCTTAGTGACATATCGTTTACGACTCGATTTGTGTTACGCTTAAGGTATGAAAGAAAGAGTGTTGGTTGGTGATGTGCCCTATCCTCCGCAACTCTGGCGGAGAGTTGATCTTAATCTGCTTTTGCACCTTAGTGCGACCAAAGCCGCGGACATTTTTAATAAATATAAATTATAAATTATTCGAAGAAATCGAATCCATCTAAGTTTAACCAACCGCAATCATGCTTAATTTAGTTATAGCTGGCCAATCTTAGATGTAACCGTACTTTCGGCCCTCATGGAATGAGAGTGCAACAAAACATTTAGTAGTGTAATGTGTAGACTTCAAGCACCGGTTTTCCACCCGCTTTCAGAAGCTCCGGTGTTATTTCATCCTCACCTGGGGTTTTGCCGTTTTAAGGTGCTGGAGAGCTATTCTAATCTCGCTCAGACTGACGTCCGGGATATCTATTTATTTATTTATTATTTATTTTTATTTAGTTTCCACGAGATTGTCATTGATATCGTCCACTGCATTGCAGTCTTCTAGGCACTGAAAACGGTTTTGTAACTCGTGCTGAAAGGTTTCGGGACTTTGGATTAGAGCACGAGGGGGACGGAGCGATAACTTCACTAGACGAGACCTCTCCAACTTAACGTTTAGATTCAGTGTGCCGCTAACCATTCAGTGATCGCTACCAGTTTTCACCTTCGCGAGCACTGAGACATCACTAAACAGTTGTCGTCTGGTCGTCATAACGAACTCAATCTCATTTTTTGTCGAACCGTCGGGGTTCAACCTGGACTACTTCCTGTGGGGTCGCTTCTGGAAGAAAGACACCATGAAGTCAGCCAGCTGCTGGCCCCTTGGGTTCCGTTGCCCTATTCCGAATTTCCCTACTTTCAGCTTACCGTTCTCTCTTGTGCCTAGTTTTGCGTTGAAGTCTCCCATTAAAACAGTATAGTGGGTTTTGGAGGAATGCATGGCTCTAGATATATCCTCATATATTTCCTCCACCTCTTTATTGGGATTTATCGAGGTTGGCGCCTTGCGCGGTTGCTCGTATCGGTGTGGTGCGATTAGACGTGCACGGCAATGAAGTGGTGGTCCATTGGTTTCGATGAAATGCTCAACGTCGTGCTTCGGTGTTAATTTCATTGAAGTTATTCTTGTGATTCCAGGATATTATTCAAGGATCTTGTGATACGATTGTTGAACGTCTATGCTTCTTATTGTGGGCAGATTGGTCGCTTGGACGAAAGACTGAGATGCAAGATTGGTTTTCCCGTCGATGATTCTTCTATTTTTGATGTCGACGATCAACTGGTCATGTTGAAGAAAATCAGCACCGATGATTGGTTTGCTGACTTTAGCGACGATAAATCTCCATTTGAATGGTCGGCGTAGGTTTAAATCCAGTTCCATTGTTTTTTCTCCATATGTAGGAATCGCCGTATTGTGTGCTGCGTAGAGTTGAAAATCCAGTGGCTTCATCTTCTCTCTTTGTCTCGGCGGTAAAACTGAGATATTCGCTCCGGTGTCGATAAGGAAGGTAAGCTTGCTTTTTTTATCGGTGACGAAAAGATGGTAGAACTTTTCTGTTACGCCGGATCCCGTCGCATCTTTGTATTTGCATATATTTTGCATTTTTTTACACGGTGTTGTGCATTTTCTTGCCTCGGAACCGAAACGTCGATGATAGTAGCAGTAAGGGGATCTTGTTTTTGAGCTTGTTTGACTTCTACTTGCAGAGCGGTTGCGACGAAAAGGTGATCTTCGGTGTTGCTGATTGCGCTGGTTATATTGTTGCTGGTAACAGGTTTGATGCTGGGAAGCTTTGAGCGCGGCGACTTCGAATGATAGCTTCCTAATTTCTTCGAGAAGAAACTGGGTATCATTGGCCTTGGTTGAAGTGCCTTCGATCATCGATATGTGTGAGCTACTGCTGTTTTCGATCATCTTGTCCGCCAGGAGTGCCAGTTTGTCGAGCTTCGTCTGCGTGCTGAATGTTTCACTCACTGCTAGTACCGATCGAACATGTGGGGGTAGGTGGTTTACCCACATTAGCCGTAGCGTCGAATCTGGGACTTTATCTCGCGCCAAAGTACGCATTCTGTGTAGGAGTTGTGTGGGCTTCTGGTCTCCAAATTCTATTTGTGATAGAAGTTTCTGTAGCTGGCGACTGTCGGATTCTTCATATGCACAGATCAGACGATCCTTCAGTAAATTATACTGGTCGGATGCCGGTGGGTTGTACAACAGGTCCGAAATATGTTCGATGTCTTGTTTCTCAAGTTGGGCGATCACCATCTGTGCTAGTTGCGCTTGACTCTTTTTTAAATCATTCGTTGCGGCTTCAAAACTGATGAACCAAAGTCGGGGCTTATCTCTCCAAAACGGTGGTATTCTCAACGATAGAAATATACCGGCAATTTCTTGTTCCTTGACCGGGTTTGATGTATATGCGTCGGATTTCTTCGCTTCTCGCTCCATAATGACGTCTTGATTACACTGATTTTATATATACTGAAGTCCTCCTTGATATTTTTCCTACTATTCTTGCAGGGATCTTTCTTATCGGTGTTCGTAACGGGGTCACCAATGTGATAGTGGGGTATTGGGTCCACTATTAACAGACTCCGAGTGGTCTAGGAGCGGAGAAATGAAACTATTTTTTATGATATGCCTTACTATGTGCAGGCGAATGGAGTATTTATTCAGTGAACCCTGCCTATATTATATGCCCGGCTACATCCTTAGTTTACCAATAGTAATAATTTTTATTTACTTAGCCAATTACAATTTATACATTTTGACCAATGAAGATTAATCAATAAAATATTATGTACAACTATTATATGTCGCGCTCCATTTGCCGGCGTAAGACTCGTGGATAGCTTCTCGTAGCTGCGTTGCTGGACGGGGCTATAAAAGTGATGCAGACCGGCGCGCGCGCGTAATCGGCGAGCGGCGGCAGCGTGGGACACATTTTCGGAACAGCAAGAAGAAGCGAAGCTGCGGCGTTGAAGAAACGGCTCGAAAATGGTCGACGGATGCATGAAGATAGCCGGCGTGTGAAGACGATGCGGCGCTGATGATATTTGCGGCTGCTTCTTGTTTCTATATTAGAACGTTAAATATATACGTCAAATTATCTCGCATCGATATGCAGCCCGCAGTATCTCAGTAGCCGGGGGTAATTAGGAAATAAATGTTTTCTTCATACCTTCACCTTCTGCGTTATGGTAGCAGCAGGGTAACATTATTTATTACCCTTTAGGGTTGATTAGCCTAGCTGCTACACTGTTATCAGGAAAATCTCCTGGCTGTTTCCCACTGTCGCCTCTTACGACACCCACGCGAAGATATGGGGTAGTGGGATATTCTTAACCGCGAATATCCTAGTCCATGTCAGATGGTGTTTTTAATTTTTATGAGTATAAGTGGTTTTCATGTCAGCAGTTTCCAAATACTAAATTGTAATTTAATTTTTAAACTTCTTAGGTTTTAATTTTGTCATGTACTTCAGATGCTGGTTTTAGTTTTTATAAGAATAAGTTGTTTCCACATGGAAAGTTCCTAAATAATAATGTAGTACAATTATTAAATAATTTTGAATCCTATGATCTCATTTCATACGGACAACTTTAATGTTTTAATTTTATTTTAGGTGAGATATTTTTTTATTACTCTTTTTAATAAAAGTTAAGTTTATATTGCCAATTAAAAATAACGGCATGGTCTGGTTTTTATTTTAATAAAAATTATTTGATTTGAAAAATGATATGCTTTTTATTATTTCATTAAATAATTAACTAATTTTCCCATAACAAAGTATACTTCCGTCATAAGAAGATATTATCTAGAGAGAAAAGATGTTAATGTTTTAACCACATGTACTTCTCATATTTTTCAAATAGAAAAAAGGCATAAAGAGTACTTATTTTTATTATTCAACAAATTAGTTCAGTGAAAAAAAGCATAATATTACTTCCTTTTCAGACTGATTCCATTCCATGGTAATGTATTCACGAATATTTTTTCTAAAATTATTAATTTTCTAAAGAACTTTGGTGTATCTCTTCATACATTTATCTTTTAAAAAAAGAGGCTAATAAAGAGTAGCGTAGTTTAAATAAAAGTTAATAACTAATTAAATATTAAATTCTGCTTTTAGCTTGTTTAATTAATGAAAAGAGTATTTTTTGACGTAATTTTTCATTAAAAAGGCGAAATTGCCAGATTCTTCAATAAAAAGATATTAAGAAATAATTAGTTTTTTCGCTCTCCTGTAAAATGTACTTTTTGCATGGGAGAATTCAGGGGATTCTTTGGGCATATTATGTGACCTTCCACTATGTTCACCGTGAGAAATTAATCAGGAAGCTACAGTATTATTGTGTCAAGAACACAGCGCTTAAACTTATTATTTCATATTTGAGTAATAGAACGCAGAAAGTTATTATCCATGGTAAAAGTTCTTCCGGGTCACCTGTACTTATGGGTGTCCCTCAAGGCTCAATTTTCGGCCCATTCCTATTTCTAGTGTATATTAATGACTAATTTTCCCTTGTAGGGGATAATTATGATATAGGATTATTTGCCGATGATATTTCAACTTAAACGTGAATCATTTAAAATTGACGAAGTGAATAATTCTATATCAAAATTAAATTAATTGATATTGGCATCACTCTCGACGCAAAGCTTCAGTGGGGCCCCCATATACCTAAACTATCAAACAGACTAAGCTCTGCAGCTTATGCTGTAAAAAAGATTAAAGGTCTCACTAGTGTCGAGACAGCTAGGTTAGTTTATTTAAGTTATTTCCATAACATAATGTCTTATGGGATTTTGCTATGGGGAAATGTGGCTGATTTAGACACTATTTTTGTTTTGCAGAAGAGGGCCATAAGAGCTATTTGCATTGTAACACCGAGAGAGTCTGTTAAAGTTTTTTTAAAGAAATTGTTCTTGATAGAACAAGAAAAATTGAAAGAAGACGAATAAAAATAATTAATTCTTTAGTTGAATTACATTTTTAAAATAATTAGATGTATGTACAGTAGGCTGGTTGAAATTTGAGTGACGGCGTAAACAAGAGCTCTACGCAATGTCCCCTGAGCTGTAGCGACGTCTGCAACCTGCGGAACACTGTCGGTGCCGGGAAGCAACCTTGTAACTCTTCCAAGGCGCCAACAAAGAGGTGGGGTACGGTCATCCTTAATCAGCACTAGGTCGTCAGGTTTCAAGTCCTTGCATCTAACGCGCCATTTTGTGCGTTGTTGTAATTCGGAGACATATTCATTTGTCTACAGTTTTAAAAGTGCTGCTTAACTTGTTCTAGCCGCTGAAATCGGTCAAGGTGATTAGTGTTATGATCAATTAAACAGCTGGTAGCGAAGTAAGTGGCCTGCCAATTAAAAAGTGGGTTGGAGTAAGGGATTGGTAATCATTAGGAAAGGAGCTTAGAGGAAATAGGGGCCGGCTGTTGAGGATAGCCTCGATTTGCGCAAACAATGAATATAGTTCCTCAAACGTTATATGAGACTTTCGTAAGGCGGATATTATTCCTGACTTGGCAAGACCATATAAGAGTGGAGCGTATGCTGGGGAAAAACGGAACTCTTTGCTCCGACATACGGCAAAATCCGAAATAGAGTCACCATTCGACTTTATTACTTTAGCTGCGGCAACAAAATTTCGTCTCGCAATATATAATACACTATATATTTTATAGAATATAGTAAGTGAATACTGTGGCCCATAGACATCTACATTCATCCTCGATTAAGAATCAAAATGTACCCTTGTTACCCTTGAGGACCAAGATACTTCGTATCCAGTAAAAAGGTCTCCGTTTTTCTACAGTCACAATACGAAACACAGCAGCATTAAGCTGCTATTTTACACCGGTATTCTGTTAGAGCATGATGCTTCTCCAGTTGAGCCGACCCTTTCGTGATACAACTATAATATAGCTGCAGCATGGCTTTACTACGTGTGTAGATGTTACTTAAGTATTATAGCATACGTTCTTTTCTTAATTTTTTTTCACTTTTTATAGATATTTTGTAACGTTTAGTAGCCTTTATTTACTAGTAGTATAAAATGCAAAATTGTTAATCAAAATATAACACTCACACCATTAGCACCATAAGTTTGTTCTATTGTCGGCATTTCCTGTTCCACAACTGGGTCACTTTATTTAATGCAACTACAATTTCGATTATATCGACTGTATCAATAAAAAATACTTAGAGATTTTCTAGTGTATTTTTAAAAGCGTTTACTAGGAACCATGCGAAGTGTTGTTTCTTTGCGGGAATTAAGTCAAATGTTTATCCGGTGCCCTAACAAGCTATCAAACTATGAAACAAATATTTTAGAGCAAATTATTAGTGATCCAATTTGATTAATGTATCAAAAGCCTTACAAAAGACACAACATATTTAAATTCAGTTGTATCTTATTTATCTACTCAGTGATTCATTATGCAGATAAATATTTTGCCATCTAAATATAAAGATAAAGATTTTCGGAGTTTTGAAACAAACAAAAAAGATAAGCCCTAAGTCTGGCGTCCCGATGAGTCTGGCGTCAGTGATCCAAAAGATATAGTCAATTTGTTCAAAGTTCACTTTCAATTTAACCTTCTAATTGTAATGCTAATCGTGCCGAAAGTGTGAATGCGGTTGCAGTCGTATCCGACGTGCGGGTTTCACTATTCAATTTTGTAAAAAACAGAAAGCGGGTGCACCAGCGGAAATGGGTTACAAAAAACTTAGCCCTAAACTAAAAAGATGCTAGTGATTTCTTGAAAACTGTGAGACCTCTGCTAAAAGCTCCACCACGAGCTCAATTTAATCGTAAGTGGGCTAAAAAATCTGCCATTCTCACCGATACACCAGAAATGAAAGCTTTAGAAAAAATGAAAAAAAACTGAAAAAGAGAAAAATGACAGTCAAAACCAGTACAAAGGGAACAAAAGATAAAGCAAAGAGTAAAGAGAAAGGTAAAAGCAAGGCAAAAGGAGATAGATAAATAAATAAAGACTATAAAGTAGATAAATTAAAGAAAAAGATGTTAAAAGAAAGCAGTGACTCTGTAGAAAATGAATATTTTTAAATGAAACTAATTTTTACGGATTATATCGCGTTTAATTAAACAAAAGAATTAAGTAAAAATTAAACGCGATATAATCCGTAAAAATTAGTTTCATTTAATGTGTAGTCTTCGCGTAAATATAAGAAAACATGAATATTTTTGTATTATTTGTGGCGTATGGTATAGTGAAGATTTATCAGGTTGTGATAGATGGACCGGGCCCAAGCTGGGTATATCAAAAGTGACATCACATCATTCAATTGCCTGAATTATACTTCGGATGATGTTTACGATTAGATATCCTTTTGTTATACTTAATATAGTTCCTAATATTAGGTCCTTAAATATGGAATTAGCGTTTTGTCGTCCTGACCACTTTGATCTGAAATATCTCCTCTTTGGTTAAGAATTCCAAATTCAAATTTATAAATTCATTTAGCTGGTACATTTGAGTTTTAAAACAGTCATTCATTTGTTTTTTCCTCATTATTTCTTTGGCGTCGCTTATTACCGCACAATGGAAAACATGAAATATCGGTATATTTACGAGTACGAGTTCTACCGTGGCACCAGTGCTGCAGAAACAGCTCGTAGGATTAATGATGTGTACGGCGCTGGTGTCGCAAAAGAAAGCACGGTACGTTTTTGGTTTCAACGTTTTCGTTCTGGGAATTTCGACCTTCAGAACCAACCCCTTGGACGACCGGAGACCAAAGTGGAAAATGAAGAATTAAAGGCTATTGTGGAAGCGTAACCATCACAAAGCACTTCAGAGATAGCTGCAGGCTTCGGGGTAAGTGATAAAACTGTATTAATCCACTTGAAGCAAATCGGGAAAGTAAAAAAACTTGAACGATGGGTACCTCATGAATTGTGCGAATTTAACTTGCAAACACGCGTCGACTGCTTTGTTACTTTGCTCAACCGACACAATAATGAAGCGATTTTAAATCGAATCATTACTTGTGATGAAAAGTGGATACTGTACGATAATCGGAAGCGCTAGTCGCAATGGCTGAACACTGGAGACCCCAGCCAAATCCTGCCCTAAACGAAAATTGACTCAGAAAAAGTTACTTGTGAGTGTTTGGTGGACTAGCGCCGGTGTCGTTCACTACAGCTTTCTTTAATCTGGCCAAACGATTACGGCAGATATCTATTGTCAGCAACTGCAAACCATGAAGGAAGAACTAGCTGCTAAACAACCGAAATTGGTCAATCGCTCCAGGCCACGGCTGCTTCACGACAACGCAAGACCACACACTGCACAACAAACAACCGCTAAGTTAGATGAGCTACAATTGGAATGTCTGCGACATCCACCGTACTCCCCGGACCTTGCTACCTTGCTCCAACAGGTTACCATTTTTTCCGGAATTTGGACAACCTCTTACAAGGAAAAAAATTCAACTCCGATGCGGCAGTCCAAACCGCCTTCAAAGAGTTTATTGATTCTCGCCCCCATGGTTTTTCTAGTAAAGGGATTAATGAACTACCTATGAGATGGCAAAAGTGCATAGATAAGAACGGTGCATACTTTGATTAATTAAATATATTTTACAAAAAAAATTGACTTTATATTCCTTCCGTACAAAACGCTAATTTCATATGTAAGGACCTAATAGTTGACATATTTTTAATATTTGTTGGTTTTATAAAAAAAACTACATTTTATCTATATTGTGAAAGTTTAAGGAAAATACCATTTTCTACCTCATTTCAGGATGATTTATAAGTTGTTTGCCTAATTGTTTAATTCTTGGCTTGGAAACTGTAACTGATGACCAGTGCAAAATTGATAAATGTTAAGAAAAAGTGACCAAAAAAAATTGATATTTTTAATAGTTTAACGAATTATAAACGGTTTTTTTTCGGGTTTAGATATTTTTTGATTTATATAAAAAGATGCTCCAAACACGTTTGTATTAATAGCACTTTCGTTAATAAAAAAAACTAGTCCATGAATATATTTGTTTTCTTCTTTAATAGTTGGCATAATATAATGTCAATACTTACCTCAGAGCTGTTAATTCTAGCCCCGATCATGAGGTACTCGTAAGAATTAACAACTGACTTTTTGAGAAATTATGTTCTATTAAAGAAATCATTTATTTTACGTTTGATTTATGTTAATAACGTGATACTTTAATAGTTAAAAAATCATGTCACATAATAATGAAGTCTAATATTTAATTATTTCGAAGGTACAACTAAAAATGCAATTTTGTTAATTGTGGTGTCGGTCTATCTGGTGGTTGGTCCTGGTTAGTCTGATGACCATATATGCTGGTATGGTCATCATACTAACCAGGTTAAGTGATTGGACAATTTTCTGTCGAGTACAGGTTGGAATGTGGCATGAGGCAGGGTGGTTTGACTTCTCCCTTACTTTTCAACCTGTACATTAACCAACTGATAGTGGAACTCAGCTGCACACGGGAAGGTTGCTCTCTTGACGGACACTGTGTCAATAGCTTCAGTAACACGGATGACATGTGCTGCTGAGTTCCACAATCGCTGCTCTCAGAAAATTAATCTTAGTTTGTGAGCAGTTTGCGGAATCACATGGCTTTATTTATTATGTAAGGAAGAGCGAGCTTATGGTGTTTCAAGCGAAGGGAAGTAAAGTGGCTTATGTTCCAACAGTAAATTTAAACGGGGTGGTTCTTACGAGAATGTCGTCCTTCAAGTACCTTGACCACATAGTTACCGAAAACTTGAAGGATGACAGTGATATTGAAAGAGAAAGATGGCAGTCCGCTGCAACATATCGGCCCGCAGATTTGCTCAGTGTAACGCAGAAGTTAAAATTACACTGTTAAAAGCCTTCTGCTAAACAATGTACTCGTGTAATCTGTGGGTTAACTATACGCAGTGTGCTATCAATGCTCTCCGAGTTCAATATAATAATGCCTTCAGAGAAACTCCAGAGATTTTGCAGTACATCAAGGATGTTTGTGGTAGCGCATACTGACGGCTTTCACGCTGTAATACGCCAACAAATCGCGTATCTTATGCGCAGAGTTCAAGGGAGCTCCAGCACTATTCTGAAGATCATTAATTATATGCCAGACTGTTCAGTCATGAGGCACTGGGTATACACACATGCGTGTATACCAAGTGCCACAAACTGACCCAGAAAATATTTAAATTAATGTCATAGTGTAGTTTTTATTTAATAAGACATATTAACATAATTTGTAAGTTCATATTTTGTACTAACACTTTCATGGACCAAAAGTCTGAAAAAAATATTTTTTTTTCATTGTATCTACCCCTTTCTATTGCTTAAGTTGTATTCACGCAAATTTCTGTAGTATTTTATATGCGTTCACGCTTGTTTTTTATGGAACTTCCTTGATTGTGTTTGTACTCTGTGCCAAATATATCGAAGAAAAGCTATACAAGAAATGGTATGTAGGTAGGTTCAAGGGTAGGTAATTTATTAGTTTAAAGGTGTTAATGAGGGTGAACATGGCCATAAGAAAATACCGAACAATGCACAAAACAACATAAATAATTTTGATGAGATGACCAATACATTATTCGGTAACCAGAGCAATTGATTCGGCCTATCGCTTTTAATTTTTCAACTAACTTCTTTTCCATAAAATTTTCGGTTGCATTTGAAGCAATAACTTCAGCCTATTGCTAATTTTTTCTTATTTTTCTTCAAATAGAAGGAATATTTTAATAGAATATGCAATGGAATTTTTAGCCGCGTTAAAAAAGTTTTGAACATCGTAAAATTTAAAATTTTAATGAGGAACTTTAAATCATAAATTTCTGATACTTTGCCGTAAAAGTTTCAAATTGATAATTTGCATTCACGATTAAGGTTTTTAAATATTGATGCAACTTATGAAGCTTTTAACGTTATGGATAACCTTCCTAGAAATTAAAAGACTGCATCATTACAGTTCATCTTCGTGATCAGCCTTCTCATGAAAGTTTTAAAATATACATACATAGGAAAGTTTTAATATAAATATATATACATACTTAAAAGCGGCTAAAATTTTTATTGCATATTCTATTAAAATATTCCTTCTATTTGAAGAAAAATAAGAAAAAAAAATGGCAATAGGCTGAAGCTATTGCCTCGGTTCCGTATTTGTCATCACATCAAAATAAATTTATATGTGCACAAAACGTGTGAGCCGTGGTAGCTCAAAAGATAAGCGCTCGCTGTAAATTTCACAGTACGCGAGTAACCTGGGTTCGATCCCTGCCGGCACCAATGAAATAGTTATTTCCAATTTTAAGTGCTGATTTACCATGGGAAAATAAGAAAAAGAATATTTCGAAGACATGTGTAGTTCATCAACATGCATTGGGTCAGCGCGGCGAACATTTTCTTGCCCTAAAACCCTCCCAGAAATGAGAAGATTCCCGTGCCCAGCAGTGGGACGTATACTTAGTCAGGTCATTCTCCTCCAAATGTTGCCATATCTTGTAATCCAGTGGATTTAAATCTGGACTAGAAGAGGGCCAGTCTTCATGTCCGATAAAGTCAATTCCACGGGCGGTCAACCATTTTGGCGTGCTTCGTGCCCTATGATCTGGTGCAGAGTCCTTTTGGAATATCCAATGTCTGTTTCTGAACATTGTTTGAGAAAGAGGTTTCACTATATTTGTTAGGACGGTATTTTGGTACACCTCGGCACTGGTTTTTACACCTTTTTCACAGAAAAACACCTCAGTTAAGCCTGAATATGAGACTCCAAGCCAAACCATGAGTGACGAAGGATAATGTCCTCGTTGAACCCTCGGAATACGCGAACTGGCTTCTTCGCTGCTGTGGGCATACACCTTATCATTTTGTTTATTATAACTTTCTTCGATGTTAAATTTTTTTTCATCCGAAAACAAAATTTCGCGGCATTTTTTTCCCGCGTACCGCCGTAACAAAGCGCGGGATCTATCCAGCTTAATTTTTTTCAAACGCTCGTTCAAAAAATTTCCCGTCTTCTTACCATAAGCTCGTAGTCCTAGGTCTTCATTGATCGCTCTTTTGACCGTGGTTCTGCTTAGGCCCATCTGAAGAGCTAAGATTTTTTGTTCACGAACAGGATTTCGTTGGATTCGCGCCGTCACTGCTTTGATGATCGCGGGTGTCCTAACTGTACGAGGTCGGCCGGTCCTCTTACGATCTTCGAAGCTTGAATCTTCAGTGAATCGTTTGATAGTGAGATAAACAAATCGTAGGGTTATTTTAAATTTTTGGTAGAATATTGAAAATCTCTTTTGGCGCGTAACCACAGCGATGCGACGCGATAACCGCTACTCTTATCTTCTTTCTTCGACCACTCCATATTTGAAAATGAATGAAAATTAATGTCTTATTTATTTTCGGCAAGCGCAAATGTTATATTTTAAAAATTGGTGAAGTTCATCTAGCCAGTATTCAATTTTTTTTAAATAATAAGGTTTTGACAGAACTTATGACCCGACTAAGTATAGGCTGTAACTTTACTTTACTTTACTTTACAAAACGAGCATTTCGTGCATTCGACATTTTTTGCTCATGATCACCCTCATCAATATCTTTATACTATTAAATAATTTACCCTTTAACCTTCTATTGTTTTTTTTCGATATATTAATCACATAGTACTAGCACAAAACAAAGAATTTCGTTAAAAAACAAGCGTGAACTTATCTCAAATAAACCACTCAAGTTGGCGTTAATACAACTTAAGTAATACGACGGGGTAGATACAATGAATCACTGGGTAGATAAATAAGAGACAACTAACTTGAACGCTGCAGTGTGACTTTTGTAAGGCTGATGATACATTAATCAAAACAAAATTTTATTCTCGCTTAATTGTAAATTTTAACCTTATAGTGAAGTCATATAATATTTTCTTGTTTATTTTGATGGATTCATCACTATCATCATTGTCACAGCCCTTCACAAGTCCACTACTGAACATGTCAATTATTTTGGTTATGATTCGGTTAATTTCAATTTATTCTACTTATTTTATTCACATTTTAAGTGACTCTTAAGGAGTAAAATTAAATTAAAGTTGTGTACTTAAGATTATTTCGTTTTAATCGGGTATTAGAAATAAAAAAGAGCTGTTTTACAATATTGTAGAAAATTCTGGTTACCTTAGTTTACTTACAAACAGGAAAACATAAACCTAAAATTTTTAATAAAGCAAAATAAATATATTAAAAGTCCTTGCACTTTCAATATTTTTATTAAATTATAGCATATACGTTCTTCAATACCTTAGCCCGCTACATTTATGTCAAAGAGCTCCTATTAACTAGTGCAAACGTGATTTCTTCCCAGTTGCACTGGCTTTATGTTATTTAGCCAAGCTATGTGCGTATTTAATTAAATATACACGTTATAAGGACGAGAGAAATGAAACGCTTGATTGTTGACATAAGACTGCTTGTAATTTCGTTATTGTTAAGTTTGTATATTAGATTATACTCAAACATATTTATTTACGTAGAGATACTAGGTAGATACTACACCTTCCTTCCCAAAGAAAAAAGAAATGAATATGAGCATTTCTTTTTTCTTTCATAATATTAACATTTAAAAATACACAATAATTATATCCCTAAGTATTCTAATTAATAAATATAATATAACATGGGCAAAAGCTTATATATTTTAACTATTTCTAATAAAATTTTCTATTTCTTATAAAATTATATTATATTTAGAATATAATAATTCTATTATATTATTTAGATATAATAATTATATTATATTATTTTAACTATTTCTTAGTTAAAATAATATGATTACAATTAATATTAGAATACTCTAATTAACAAATATTAAGGTAAAGTAACATTAATTAATAAAACGTATTACACTAATTTATTATAATTATAATCGAATAAGTACATAAAATTTGAAATGTATTACTTAATAACTATAATATTATTACAATATTATATAATATGTAATATTATAATAAATTTATTACATTTATTTTAAGGATAATAAAATTTAGTTCGGTTTTTGTGAACAATGTAATTTTTGCCATCTGTTAGTATTTCAACATTCGGTGAACAATCTCTAATTACTAAATTTTCTTCTTTAACTAATATCAAATCATTAATTTTATAAGTTATAGGGTTCATTTTACAATCATATTTGAATTTCCTAACGATTTCACTACTGATTAAATTTTCTCTTGCTCCTTTTTGGGAGGTTTGTAGGTGATATTTTAACTCTAATGGATAATCTTCGTAATTATAGAGGGTTCCACGGTTTCAGTTAAATTACTGGGTAAATTAAATATTTTGCCGTAAACTAACTCGAATGGTGTATACTTAGTTTCGCTGTGAACGGAAGTATTATATGAAAATCACCAAAAATGTATCCAAGAACTCCAAGACACGGGGTGATTGTCTGTCTGTATACGTAAAAATGCTCCTAAACTCTTGTGTGAATTTTCAAGTGCGCCAATACTCTCGTGATGGTAGGCTGTGGAATTTAATTTATTAATTATTTTTTTATAGAAGAGGGGGCAAACGAGCATGCAGCTCACCTTATGGTAAGTGACTACCGCCGCCCATGAACAACCGCAACACCAGGGGAATTGCAGGTGCGTTGCCGGTCTTTTAGAAAGGAGTAAGCTCTTTTCTTGAAGGTCCCTAAGTCGTGTAGGTCCGGAAAAATCTCCGTTGGTAAACAATTCCACAGAGAAATTGTACGAGGAAGAAAACTCCTAGTACAACGCACAGTAGTGAACCGCCAAGTATCCAGATGATGAGGATGGTATCGTGAATTTTGACGCGATGTGCGTTCGTGAAATTTGGCGGCTGGAATTAATCCGAACATTTCCTCAGAGCACTCCCCGTGGTAGATTCGATAGAAAATGCAAAGGGATGCAACATCCCTACGCAGCGCCAGTGAATCGAGCCGATCAGAAAGAACTCGGTCGTCGACGATTCGAACCGCTCTGCACTGGATGCGGTCAAGTGGAAGGAGCTGGCACTGGTGTTTTTAATAAACTACATACCTCTTTCATCACTGTGGACATAAACTCGGTACCTCGATCTGTGGCTATCTCCTTCGGTATTCCATAGCGAAGAATGAAATTAATTACAAAAGCCTGTGCAACTTCTACAGAATTCTTAGAAACTAACGGGTATGCCTCTACGTATTTAGACATCTCACATTGGAGTGTTAATATATATTAATAATTATCTATCTAGAGGTCCTACGATATCTAAGAAAATTTTCTCGAAGGGAGTTTAAGCTGTAGATGTTACAGTAATAGGCTCCCTAACGGAAATGGAATGCTTTTGTTTCTGGCATTTGTCGCACCGTCTCACAAATGCTGTTATGTCTCTTTCAATACCTTTAATTTAATTTAATTAAATAGTGTACATGCTGGCTTACAGTATGCCCAAAACGCCAGCATGCTAATTTACAAATTACAGTTAAAATACCTTGCCAAAAGTAATATTTTTTAATGTTATTCAACATCCTCTTAATACCCTCGTGGCCACTAGTGGGGAGGAGATGACCCAATTTATGTAAAACCATACATATTACCACATTCTCAAAAAGTAGAAATTAAAAGCAATTGGATAAAATGTTAAATCAAGGGATGATTGAGCCTTGTAAGAGCGAATTGTCAAACCCTATTCTCTTAGTTCCTAAGAAATCGGAATATAATGATTATAAATCGAGATTAGTAATAGACTATCATAAATCAATACTAGATGATAAGTTTCCTCTGCCAAATGTTACAACAAATACTCGACTCTCTTTGAGGTTGTATATATTATACACATTTAGATTTAAATCAGGGTTCTTATAATGTGGAATTAGAACCAAATAGACGTAAGTACACAGCATTCTGTTCTGGGCAATACCAGATGACCAGAATGCCAATGGGC
Source organism: Parnassius orleans (assembly GCA_029286625.1). Lineage (NCBI taxonomy): Eukaryota > Metazoa > Arthropoda > Insecta > Lepidoptera > Papilionidae > Parnassius > Parnassius orleans. The sequence continues at coordinate 58,325 of JAGSMP010000334.1, read as the reverse complement.
CTGAAAACTAGTCCCAATTCTTTCTCTAGGATGATAAATATGGCTATGGGGGGCTTAACGTTTAAAAAATGTTTTATTTAATTTTTGGAAGAAATTTTGCTGACCATAATAAAAACTTGACTGAAGTATTTGAGTGATTAAAACCTGTAAATTAAAGTTAAATCCCAATAAATGAACATTTAAAAAAAAGAATTATTGTATTTGGGTCATGTTAAATCTGGAAATGGTGTTTTATCGGATCCTGAAAAAATCAAAGTTATACAAAATTACCCTATTCCTACTAATACAGACGAGTTAAAACGCTTTGTAGCCTTCGCAAACTTTTATCGTAAATTTATTCGTAATTTTGCAGATAAAGCTTTCCATTTGAACAGATTATGTCGTAAAAATCATTGTTGTAGCGCCAATTCTTGTGCAGTTGGCTAGGATAAGGTTCTGAACACAGAGCTCTTTACGGTCTCTTTGTCTAAGCCTGATGTGGCTATATGTTGCAGACGAATACATAATTCGCAGTGTATGTCTGAACCAAGTTCTTTCACAGAAGAAAAGTCCTTGCCCTGGATTTTAATATGTCCGCATCTATATCTGAATTTGTCGCAGTGGTGATCGCAGTTTCTGCGATAATTTCTTTGTAAGTACAGGTCCAATCAGACCGTCTACCCAATGGGTTCCTTAGGATTGCCTTTGAGCTTCTTTAGCGGATTCTCATAGGGTAAATGTAAAAATGTTTTTTTTTACTTCAAACAGGGTAATTCAAAATGTTATTACAGAAAACGGAAAAATTTATGAGTTCATTCTTCATTATCGGACATTATTTGAAAAGTGAGTGTTCATTTCCTTCGAAATGAATGAACCTTACTATATTCTTCATAATTGGATATTATTCGAAAGGTGTGTATTCAGTTCCTTTGAAGTGAACGAAACTTACTTTATTTTTCACTGTCGGAAATTATTTGACAGGTGTGTGTTCAGTTCCTTTGAAAAGAACGAACTTTACTTTATAAAATGCACTATATGTTACGGTTCCTATGTACAGAACGTGGCCAACTTCTTTTGATATTAATTCTATATGAATAGAAACTTGCAGAAGAGACAGTTTTATTAAGCGGCAACTTAGTTGCAGGATCGCGTTGTTGTATGTTGATTGAATACCCATCATTCCCCGAGCAAAACATCAATGGATACTGTAGCGCATCATATGCTCGATCTACCTCACTAGTACGCTGAAGTGAATTATTTCGACTCTCGAGGATGATATCCCTTCGATAAAATTGTTGATCCACTAACACTAAAGCCACTTCATTAGTAGTTGGTGCATTGCGCCTACCTCTTTGTTCTTCTGGTTGTTTTTTATCAACATGTATGACAACTTTGTATGACTCTGAAGGAGGTGCTTTAGCAATGGCACTTTTCAGATCTTTTATATACAGGTTCACTTGATGCAGTATATTCTGCAATTGTTTGATTAAATTTGGCTTTAAGTTAGGAAATTTAGAACATCGAATCTTTGCTTCTCGATCATCTTCACCTACAAAATATATTTGAAGTTATTGAGCGTCATGTTCGGCTTCTGGTAATATACTTCCAATTAAATGGTAGACCTGGCCTTGTACTTTCAAAGTCGGTTACGTTTACCACTAAAGGAAGTCATCTGGAAACAGGCATTATATTTACGAATATTACCATGATCATGATCATGATCATGATCTGGGTGTAGATCATTAATCAAACTAAAGAGTGGTTCAGGCAGTTGTTTCTACCGATCAAGTTGCACTTTTTCAGCGCTGCAACACATACCAGGTGTCTCATCCTTCAATTTCAGCGCATTGCACCACTGACACTTGTATGTCATAGAACCCAAGGCTACACTGCTGTCAGTTCTATAAGCAATATCAGGGTCATACTCCATAGCGAAATGGACCTTGTTTTTCCATAAACGCAGTGTAATGTTTTCCTCATACCGTGACTGAATTGCTCTATGCACTTGTGGATTCGCAGTTTGGTAATTTGCAACAGCTTGCCTGTGTACAACGGGATTTATTTTCTGATAAGTGGACACCGGCTTTACGATTTGAATCTGGCTTGTTCTGCCTATATCTTTCTTGTGCACTTTTTAATTGACTTTTTCTTGTGTATGATTTATTAGTAAATCTCGACCTTCGTTTATTTTATTTTTTGTCATTTCGCAGCGCAAAATACAGACTAATTTTTAAAACTCTCACATCCGCAGCGAGCTAAAACCTTAATGCGTTTATACCAATTCACTTTATTCGTTTGAAGTGAATGAAAAATTGCTTAACTCCGTAAAGTATATTACACTATGAATGTTCGTAACCACGCCACGGCCACGTAAATCATGAACGAGGTACAGTTACACTGCAGCTGTATTATGGCTGCAGCACGCATGGGCCAGCTCGACTGGAGAAAGACCACTCTCTGGATACCAGCGTAAAATAGCAGCATAATGTTGCTTTATTTCTTATGGTGAGTGACGAAAAGAGGATACCCTTTTCACTGGTATCAAAGCATTTCATATAAATCCTAATTTTTTCTCACAAAAGACCTGATAGACGTAGATGTCTATGGGCCACAGCACAGACCACTTACCATCAGGTGGACTCTATGCTCATTTGTCACCTTTATTCTATAAAAAAAAGGCATAACCTACTAACTTCGTTTGAAAAAAATCTAACAAGTGGAAAATCCTGCTGGAACGATACGATATTATTTTGAAGAGAGTAACATTCTTACGTCAAGTAAATAAAATTAAAGATTGGGAAATTGACGTTTTTATTGACGAAACATTGTTGAATGCAAACCATATGGTTTCGCTTACATAGAACGATGATACAGCGGCCTCCACCTCAAAAGTTTCATCAAGTAAAGGAGCCCGCCTTATTATATGTCACGCGGACTCAGCTTCTCAAAGTTTTATGCCAGACCGCCTCCTCGCATTTGCGTCTAAAACTACAAGTGATTATCATGAGGAAATGAACTTTGAGTTTTTTAAAGAGTGGTTTGAGAAGCAGCTAGTCAGCTTAGAAAACCCATCGAAAATTATTATGGACAATGCGCCGTATTATTCTGTATAAGTTGATAAACCACCAACTCAAGCAAATAAAAAGCAAGCAATTGTCTCGTGGCTGGTAAGAAATGGTGTGGAAGCAAGTCCAACTTTATTAAAAGTTGAATTGTTAAATCTGGTAAAAGCAAGTAAGCCGTCCAAGTCCCGCTATATAATCGATAAACTAGCCCTAGAGCATGAACACGAAGTTATTCGATTGCCTCCCTACCATTGTCAGTATAACGCTATCGAGCTTATTTGGGCACAAATTAAGAGTCATGCAGCGCGGAACAATACTGACCCACCCTTCAGTACTACTAAAATGCTGACTCTGCTAGAAACTGCCTGTGCAGAAGTCACTACAGAAGACTGGAGAAAGGTCGTGGAGAAAACAAAGGAAATAATTTTACAAGATATTGAACGAGATGTAAATATAGATATTATTGAAAATGAATTAATAATATCTCTGAGTGCTGACAGCAGTGATGAAGATGACAATACTAATTATAGTTCTGATAGTTCAAATGAATATGTAAATGCTATTTTTTTTTTAATTATGTACTTGTCTTATTTTGTTCCTTAAATTTACGATAGAAAATAATAATGGGACAAGGATTCGACTGCTATTCTTTTTTTATAAAATTACAGTACCTATTCCGTTATTATGAAAAAGTACTTATAGGTACTGTAATTTTACTCACATATGTTTGAAGTCCGTATCGATTCATTCACTTTAGTCGATGTTTTTAAGCAGGTCACCTCACTATAAAGCTAAAACTGACAAATGTCAAATGTGATCTATTAAATTGGCCCTACTTTAGGCTTTTAAACATCCTTGATTGACTTTATGTTATAAGTATCTGTGTCTCACATCATTGACAATTAGCATTAAAAAACAAATTATATCGCCGTCGCACATAAGCATCATATTAGTCTGTGCACATATGTGATGCCGTTGTTGTTATTGTTACAGGTAATTTAAAATTATGAAAACCTAAAGTACATGTATTTTCAGCTTCATAGTAAATCTACTTTAATATAAACAGCACTAGGTATATGCACCAAAACATAGTTGAAAATTATATTTTCATTAATGTAAACAAAACACATGCCAAAACAAAGCTGAAGATTATATTAATATATAAAAGTAACCACAAGTTGTTGCGAAAAGGTGTTGTTTTTTTTTTTTTTTTCAAAATTCAAAATTCTTTATTCAGTATCTTAAATTTAAATACAATAACTAGGCTGGGGTCTCCTTTTAAGTATATCAATACCTGTGTTAGGGGACCCCAACACACCTTGTAATTTACAGTAACAGACCCAAATTTTAATGATTTATTATGCTTAGTGACAAATTCTTTTTATTAACTTAAAAAACAGCTAGTAATTTACAAATATGTATATGTAGAGAACCGGAGATCCTTTTTACTGGAAAGGGGGCATTCCATCTTAGTCCTCATGGGTGACAACGCATCTGCATTTTGATTTGTAATCGAGGATAGATGTAGATGTCTATGGGCCGCAGCAACCACTTACCATCAGGTGGACTATGTGCCCGTTTGTCACCCTTACCCTATAAAAATATAAATTTTACAATTATGCTTTATAGTAAATTTTATCTATCATATGCAATTAACAACAAACATAACCCTTATCATCAAGCAAAACATAATAATTGTAATGTTGAACATGTTAACTACAAGTTAACAAATGTAAATAAAAAAAAAATATATATATATAAAATAAAAATTAATATTAAGCACACTTTGTAATCTTTTGTGATGTATGGATAAGAAAAAAAGTAGGTATTTGAGAGAATGTAGCTATTTTTCTTAGGCCTTCCCGCTAAGCCTTCCCGTGGCTTCTATCTTATTTTTTATGTTCGGATCTCCAGGAAAACTGCAAAAATGTTTTATATAAATACAAATATATTTATACCCACCCTAATATATTAATTTACCCAGCAACGCTTGATACAAAAATTGGGCAGCAACTGTGACGTCAAAAGAGATGTGTTGACATTTAAAGGTGTGAATTGACATGTTAGTGGCTACACGGGCAACGCCCACTCCCCCGTTTTATTATGTATGTATTATAGTATTCTATGAACATATGTACCCTTTTATATTAGATATATTTTTAACATTTAACATTACATGTCAAAATTATTTGCATTTATACTGGACGAATGCCTTTCCAAGATTGTGGCAGCTAGCAAGTATTACTTAAAAGATTAGTCAACCCTCACCAAGTTGGCGGGGAGGTTGGTGAGTGCAGAAGGGATTACCCCACCTGTAAATGGTGCTTCTCGTCACTAGTCTGAAAGACCTGGCTTCAGCGTTTTTGGGTAGATTGCCCACCATTTGGCAATCGCCAGAACCGTTAATCGATATAGTTTAACTGAAAGAAAAACGGTAAATCGATTGTTGGAAAGAGAAGTAAGAAAAAGGTATATTCTTCTTTAGCCTCAAAACCCACTACTGAGAACAAGCTTTCCAAGAATTTGCCAATTGACTAACCTAAAATTCCGTCAGAGTAGGTACCACCCTCTTATTTTTATTTTACCTACCAAGCAGCAATGCGTGCACTGTGTTCCGGTCTGAAAAGTACAGTGAGGCAGTATAATTACAGGCTGTGAGGCATTCCATCTTGGTATTCATATGACAATGCATCTGTAGCATTCATTACTTAAAGTTTTTTGCAGGTGGTCATGGGCTACACCCACTTACTATCAGGTGGGCTGTGAGTTCATTAAAAATGTAGGATTTTAGTGAAAATATTTATTACTGTTCTTCTTTGGAACGCTCTTTCTTTCGCATTCCGAAATCAGGAAGGCCGAGAACCAGTTTTTGTTCAAATCCAAAGTTCGAGTACTTCTCATAAATAAAATCGCAGAATCAAATCAGCGTTGTCAGTTAACTGTGTTAATATATACATATATGTAAATGTATGTATTTTATTTTTATGTTTATATATGTGCCTATATTATTTATTCAATTAATACTGTCTACTGTCTACTCTAAGGAAGACTGGACTGGATAATGCCTCAATCCTCAAGTCCGCCTATGTACATACATAAAAGTGTATAATTAATAATTGCTCAGGTTCAGGCAATTGATATGGAGTGCATAATATTTGTAGATGATACAACGCTTATTATACAATGTAAAAATATAAATTAAATGCAATCATTAGCCACGGAACAGTTTAAAAATGCAATAAATTGGATGGAAAGTAACAATCTAAAAATAAATGTCGATAAAACTAAAATAATTAAATTCGAACCATGTAAGTATAACTATAGCAATAATAATAATAATATTATAAACAAAATTCGACCAGGAAATTCAACCAATTTTTAGGCATAATTCTAGATAAAAGTTTAAATTTGTAAGATCATATTTTAAATCTATATATACGAGGGGTGATCCAAAAGTAATGATAATGAAAATAAAACACGGTAATTAAAGTAAAAATAATAATTTATTTTTGTACATAGTCTCCTAATAAATCAATACATTTAGTCCATCTTTTTTCTAAACCCAGGATTCCCTTTGAAAAAAATTCTTTGTCTTGACCCTCCCAAAACGCTTCAACAGCAGCCATTACTTCGCTATCGTCTTCGAATTTCTTGCCTCGTAGGCGTTCCTTGAGCCGAGGAAAGAAGTAGAAATCACTAGTAGCTAGATATGGCGAATATAGAGGGTGTTCGAGCAGTTCGAATCCCGTTTCTTGAATGGCAGCCATCGCAACTGCGGCTTTGTGAGCCGGTGCGTTGTCTTGGTGAAACAGCACTACAGCTCGCAGTTTGCCGCGTCTTTTTTCCTTAATGGCCTCCCGTAATCTTCTTATTTGGTCTGCGTAGTAAGAGCCCGTAATAGTGGCTCCCTTTTCCAAATATTCCACCATAATTATGCCTTGAGCGTCCCAAAAAACAGATGCCATAACCTTTCCCGCCGAACTTGAAACTTTGAATTTCTTTGGCGTCGGTGAGGAGGCTCGCTTCCAAGTCATCGATTGTTGTTTCGTTTCAGGATCAAAATGGTGGATCCAGGTCTCATCAATAGTCACAAAACGGAAAAAAAATTTTTCTTGATCTGCTTGGAACTTTTCGAGATTGACCCTCGAAATGTCAACTCGATTTTCTTTTGCTCGTCGGTTAACATTCTGGGTACCCAACGCGCAGAGACCTTTTCATATGCAACTCGTTCGCAAGGATTCTTTGAACGCTGCCATATGAGATCCCTGTGACCTCAGCTACATGCCTGATGGTCACTCTTCGATCTGCCAACACAACATCTTCGACTTTTTTCACGTTGTCTTCAGTGAGGGACGTGGATGGGCGTCCTTCGCGATGTTCATCTTCAGTGGATGTTCTGCCCAGTTTAAACTCCTTGGCCCAGCGTGCAACTGGGAGGAGCAATGTTTCCACTAAGTCACTTTGTATGTCTTTTGAAGACATTTTTTTCAAACAGAGGTACTTGATGACAGCTCTAATTTCGTTTTTCTCCATGTTGTCATGTACGTGGTAGAGCCAAGCTGCAGCTATATTTATAGTATAGTTGTAGCACGAATGGGTCGGCTCGACCGGGGAGGGACCACGCTCTCACAGAATACCAGCGTAAAATAGCAGCTTAATGCTGCTGTGTTTCGTATGGTGAGTGTAGAGAACCGGAGACCCTTTTTATTGGAAAAGTGACATTCCACCTTAGTCCTCACGGTCGACAACGCGTCTGCATGTTGATTCGCAAGCGAGGATAGATGTAGATGTCTATGGGCCACAGCAACCACTTACCATCAGGTGGACTGTGTGCTCGTTTGTCACCCTATTTCTATATAAAAAAAAAAAATGTTGATGTTATCTCTTTTGACAGTTCGTATTCAAATGAATGTATCTCCCGGAAATCGTGATCTATTTATATGATTTTTTTAGGCTGACGTAGTGAGTATATAAGCAAGCAAAAAATATGTTTTTTGGATTTTTATGCGGACCTGAAGTAACCGATTATCATTACTTTTGGATCACCCCTCGTATAAAAGGCAAACCTGACTGATTTCATCTATCAACGCACAGCCGAAACTACTGAACGGATTTCGCTAAAACTTGGCATACAGACAGGTTTTATGACGTGGGCATCCGCTAAGAAAGGATTTTTGGAAATTCGCTAAGGGGATGAAAAAGGGGTTAAAAGTTTGTATGGAAGACCGTCATTTTTAGAGCTAGAAGCCTGAAACTATTTTTTTATGTTAACAATTAGAAATAAACAATTACGTGTCCTAGGGTTTTTGAAAATTTAATCCCTAAGGGGGTGAAAAAGGGGTTGAAAATTTGTATGGAGAAACAAGATTAGTTAAACTATTTTATTCGAAACTTCACAGGAGTACTCCTATAAATAAATGAGTAAGCATATGTTTCAGGCTCTTTCAGAATTCAACCCCTAAAAGGTGGAAAAGGGGTGATAAATTCTGAAAATCAACATGGGTATCGTTTTTATGGTTTATTGGGTCGCTGATTTTGTAAACCAACAACTATTTCAAAATTCAACGTAGCAGACGGGAAATACCTACCATCATCCACTGTGGGGGTGCGATGTGGTTGAAATGTCAATATGGGTGTCGTTTTATGGTTTTTTGGGACGTTAATTACGAAAATGACATCGTTGTGTTTTTTCGAACAAATATAAAGTGAATGGTGAATGAGCGCTTCAACCTGCACCACATACGGTACATATTCACTGTTAACGGATATTTGACTGGACTTCGACTTTGTTTGCTTGCTTATGGTTTAAGATTTGCTTCGTGTTTTGGATTAGTTGCTTTACTTTGTCTTTCTTACAACCACTGTTCAAACTTGGAATTCGATTTGCTTTGTGATTAGGTATTGTTGATAGAAGTATTTTTCCTCACTGAAAAAATGACTACAGAAACTCTTAATATTAAAGGAAAAATGGATGAACATACTGTCTGCGTTCACAAATTGTTAGATTTGTGGTAAATGATTGGCCTAGGTTTTCAGTTATAACCCACGACATAAATGGCAATAATCATTCACCAGCAAATGAATGTTCAGCCGATATGTTAATAAATGAAACTTACGGTGGACTTTGTGAATTCTTAGCTGCAGTATTAATATTTCCGTTTCGGTTTGAAGTATATCGAAACGGTCTGCTATACACAGAGTCCGGAACAGATATCTGTCCAGTAAGGCGATTACAATTTAGCCATTATTTATCTAATTGACATTTTGACGCCTATCTGCCTATTGTTGCGAAGAAAATTAAGGGGATGAAAAAGGGGTTAAAAGTTTGTTTGGAAGACCGTCATTTTTAGAGCTAACTAAAATTACGTGTCCTAGGCTTTTTGAAAATTCAACCCCAAAAGGGGTGAAAGAGGGGTTGAAAGTTTGTATGGGGAAACAAGATTAGTTATACTATTTTATTCGAAACTTCACAGGAGTACTCCTATCAATAAATGAGTAAACAAGTGTTTCAGGCTATTTCAGAATTCAACCCCTAAAAGGTGGAAAAGGGGTGACAAATTCTGAAAATCAACATGTGTATCGTTTTATGGTTTATTGAGTCGCTGATTACAAAACCAACAACTATTTCAAAATTCAACGTAGCAGACGGGAAATACCTACCATCATCCACTGTGGGGGTGCGATGTGGTTGAAATGTCAATATGGGTGTCGTTTTATGGTTTTTTGGGACGTTAATTACGAAAATGGCATCGATTATGGCTTGAAACCAACATGGATGGAAGGATGGATGGATATATTTTTGTATGTAAAAATCATCATGGGTTGGGTGACTTGCGTGTCATTTTTAAGGTTTTTGGGTCGTAAATTAATATCGAATTATTAGTGTCCAAGCTTTCCTATTATGGATTCAATCCGACCGCAATCAAGTGGTTCTCCAGTTATCTAAATGATCGCATGCAGTTGGTTAAAATAATTTAAAAAGATGGTACACATTCTCTATCAAATACTTGTCCTGTAACGAGAGGAGTTCCCCAAGGATCCATACTAGGCCCTCTTTTACTTATACTGTAAATAGCAGATATTAGTACAGCCATTCAGAACTGTAAATATCATATGTATACAGACGATTTGCAGGTATATCTTTCCTTTTTACCAAGTCAAACTAACTGGGCTGTTAATAATTTGAATAGAGATCTAACGAAAATCGCCCAGTGGTCAGAAGCCAACACTCTTGTACTCAATCCAGCAAAATCAAAATACATAGTATTGGGATCAAAGCGACAGATAAATCGAATAGTTGCAAATAATCCTGATTTGTGTGTCCTCGGGGAGAAGGTTAATCGTGTGACTGAAGCCAATAATCTGGGGTTGCTGATGGATGACGCGCTTCGCTTTGAGAGACACGTGCTCGAGATCGCACGTAATTGCTTTTACAGACTAAAAGTATTATACCGAATACGTGACTTTTTAAGTAAAGATCTGCGCGTTAAGCTTTGCAACTCCCTTGTACTTTCCAGGCTAAACTATGCCGATACGGTATATGGACCAAGGCTACTTTCGAAAATTGACCGAATAATTCAGAGGATCCAAAATGCTTGTGCCAGATATATACACCACATTCCCCCACGAACTCACGTCAGTCCCTATTTAAACAAATAAAAGTTATTAAGAATGTCCCAATTAAGAGCGCTACATTTGGCAACACGAATGTTCGGTGTCTTTCAAAACAAAAAGCCCGGATATCTGTTAGAAAAACTAAAATGGCGCAAGGACGGTAATTTTAAGAACATTCGAACAAAATCAAATGTCGTTTCAATACCAAAACACACAACGGTAGCATTCCGCGGTAGTTTCCGATATGCAGCTACTAAATGCTGGAACAACTTGCCCCCACCTATCCGTCAACTAAATACCATCAGGCTTTTCAAGGTAAAAGTAAAAGAATACTTTTGTCAGTTTAACTTTTAGGGCGGATAAAATAGCTGCATTTATTTTTTATAGCATAATATAAATATCTCTATTGTTTTATAGTAAATACTCATTATATTATTTATTATATACATTTATATATACCACAGCATTAATAAAGCTCCCATCCTTTTTCATTTCCATTATTTTATTTTATTATTTTGATAACATCTTTCTCGAAAATAGAAATAAAGCGAACACACTATCCTCGCGGGCGAGTCCAACCTCAATGAGCATTGCTGAAAACCAACGCTACCGCAATTTGCGATAGCATTATGTTGAGTCAGTGCCCCTTTCAGCATCACATCACTCATTCAATCGGATAATTTTATGTCTGTTTATTCTTATTTACTTTTATCTTTGATGTTTTTTTATGTATCATTTTATTTTCTGTATCAAAACTGTATGAGTGTAAGCTGCTGAATAAATGCATGACTATGCCTATGTCTATGTCTAAATAACGTAAATGATATTGATAAATATTTTAAACTTAATTTATTAGAATAGAATAGAATATACTTTTATTGCACAAAAACATAATAGACAAGAAGATTTGTACAAAAAATTTGCACAAAATTATATCTGAACAAAAAATACTAATTTAAAAATTAAAAAACAATTTAAAAAAAACAACCAAACCAAATATATTTTTTTACAAATTAATTAAATGGCAAAACCAAAAGAAATACTTAAGTACCTACCTATTTTGTATTGATCTTCAAGTTCCAATCCCTACCAATAGATGGCATTGGTATCGTTTTAGAATGCGGTAACGTTGTGTTTTTTCGAACAAATATAAAGTTAATGGTGAATGAGTGCTTCAACCTGTACCACATACGGTACCTATTCTCTGTTAACGGATATTTGACCGGACATCGACTTTGTTTGCTTGAATTCGCTCAAAATACATTAACAGTATATCGTTAATCGCCGCTGCTTGGTCGTTTTTCGGGGTTAGTATGGCACGTTCACACAACCATTCCATTGGCTTATCGTGGACATGAGCAATATCTGGGTAAATTTTGGATATTAACTCCTGTAACGTAAATATAACTGTGCACAAATTATCAGGGATGGTTATCATTCCGTCATTTATCGGGAAACACAGTTGCCGATTTCAAGTAGGAGATTCGCAAATACACCAGCAGATTTTTTTTTCTCCTAAATGTACCCGCATATTTTTCAAGAACTAGAGGATTTTATTAGTACTGAATCGGCAATGCTATCTTCAAAAACTATAACGTTTTTATCAAAATAAATGAGGAAGAAGTTATGTGAAAGAACAATTCTATGAAGTTATAAAAATTAAAAGTGACTTATTGTGGAGTGCATTAAAGAAGTACTTTAATACGGAAAGGAAAGCTAACATGTGATAAATTTCAAAATATTTTAAAAAGATTGTGTGATTAAAATAGCGTATTGTTGTGCAGTTATTTTTTTGCTTTTAATGCTAAACGAGGGTAACTGTGATGTTTGACTGTAGACAAAAATCACAACACAAAAGGAATAAAATTACATTCTTAACTATTCCATATTTTCGACGCCAACTACGCTAATCGATTAGACTAGTGGTTGATGCGCTTCGTACGTACAGATATGAAGAAAACCCATGGTTCAAGTCACGACACTCGACTGTGAAATAGATTTGTATTCTCTTTTTATTTATTTTTTACTTATTTGCTTTTTATTGTAATTTTGACAATTTAATTGCTGAGTGGTTACAAAATTGCTTACTGAATTGCTTACTACAATATTGAGATTACTTGTACCTGTTTATATTTCCCTATTATAATACTTCTTAAAATGGAGAACACACAACATAGCAATGTAACATTTCGTAATAAAAAAAGAATAAGCCGTGCATATTCAGACGAAGAACTACCAATTTTCATGCAAGAAGATGTGTCTCTTAACACTACATTAAGTCAACATAGCGAAGCCACTGTAGCGAAATAGAAACTATGGTTGAAGAGGGTGATAAAGTAGTCATATGTGTTGGCACGAATGATTCTAATCCTGTGAAACTATGTGCTGAACTAGCTACAGCCCTTCGAATTTTGAGAAAGGCCGTGGTAATTGTTAAGAGTATTCCATATAATTACTATTTAAATGAATGTAAATTAAATCACGATATTAGGACTTTATTACAATGTTATCCTAACAGCATCTTTCTTGACACCAGTAATAATCCTAATTATTATAAACATTTATTTAATGTTTATAGAATTAACATTAAAATTAATACAGTCGACTACGAAAAATATTTTGTAAAGGATATAGGCAGATCATTTCGGTCAGTACCTTTTGATTTAATACAAAACAATTCTACGTTTATAGAGGCTTCACACTCTGTATCTACAACTGATAAAGTACAAATAAAGTCTTCAAAAAACGATGTAATTGTTTTTTTTCGAGAATAGGCAAATTTGTGTATTTCACCAAAATATAGCAGGAGCCCTAGGCAAACTTGATCGATTTACCATAGCACTAGATGCTTTATATGAAGAACAGAATCTACTCCCAGACATAATATGCTTGACAGAACATTTTATCACTACTGGAAATGAAGATAATTTACAAATAAACGGATATAAAAGAGCAAATTCATTTGCAAGAAAAAAAATTAAAGACTCACAGAAGAAGAATTGCAATAGAGGAGGCTCTTTTATCTTAGTAAAAAGCAACCTAGAATATGATATGTATGAGGATATAAGGTCTTTGGCTACAGAAAAAGTATTTGAGTGTTGCGGTATCTCATTGCCTGGGGAAAAATTGTTAGTAATTTGCATATATCGGACTCCTGAAAGTGATATTAGCATCTTTTTTGAAAAATTTGAAAAAATGTTATTAAAACTCAGCTACAAAAATAATTTCAAGACTGTAATTTGTGGTGATTTTAATATAGATCTCCTCCCAAATGCTAAAAAACATATGATAGCTTATCAATTTAATGAAATATTAAGTTCTTATAATTTCAATCCTATGATATCTGAGCCGACAAGAATAACTAAGACAACTAAAACTTGTATAGATAATATTTTGTGTAATTTTAAAGGTGGAATTCCTAGAATATGTGAACTAAATTTATCAGACCACATCGGGCAATTATTATCTATTCCTTTAAAACGAAGGCAAAATGTAAAATTCTGGTTTACATACCGAAGAGACTACCTAAAGACAATATTCATAAATTCAAGAAATGCTTGAAAACATTTCTTTCTCAGAGGTAATCTCAGAACAAGTTAATGTAAACATAGCTTACAACAGCTTTATAGATACATATAAATTATTCTTTGACTTGTGTTTCCTAAAATTAGAATAAAATGACACAAAACAACAAGAACAGATGGCTCACAAAGGTATAAAGGTATCCAGTAAAGTAAAAAGACACTTATATAAAGAATATAAATACGAAGGAAAAAAAAATCTTAAGACAAAATATTTAAAATATGCGTCAATACTGAAGACTTGTACAAAATGTTCGATAAAAAAAGCAAATCAACGATTAATAGAAAATGCTAGTAACAAAGCTAAAGCTATTTGGTCTCTAATAAAAAACTATTCTGGTAATAATGTTATACAAAGAATTATACCAAAGATTGTGGTCAATGATAAAACAATAACAAATAAAAAACTAATCGCTACTTACTTTAACAATCATTTTATAGACTCTGTGCCAAACACGAAAGGATCGCATTCTAATAATATATACGATTACGTAGATCATAACACTAAAACATTTTTCTTCAACCGGCTACATATCATGAAGTATTTAATGAGATCAAATTATTAAAAACACATCATCTGTCGGTCCGATGAAATCTCAACCAAAATAATAAAAGCGCAGTATACATAACAGCCCCTCTCACACATGCAATAAACTTATCTTTTGTTACTGGTGAATTCCCGCAAAGACTAAAGAAAACTATAATTAAACCATTGTACAAAAAGGGTGAAATATACAACATGAAAAACTACAGACTAGTTGCTCTAATCCAAATTTCGCAAAATTATTTGAAAAATTGTGTATAAAGGGTTATTAATTTTTTGGATAAATATAATATTATTGCTAATGAGCAAAATGGTTTTCGTAGAAATAGATCCACAAACCTAGCCATATATCATCTTATGAAAACAATACACGAGTCATTAGACAGAAAAATACACATTTCGGCGATATTTACTGATATGTCAAGGGCTTTTGACTGTGTTAATCATAAAATACTATTAGATAAAATGGAGAGGTGTGGAATTCGAGGAGTGGCTTTTGATTGGTTTAACATGGTCATACATTTCGCATAGGAAACAAGCCACAGAACTAAATAACTTTTGTTATAATACAAAAATAGTGACAGTTATTAGATCCAAATTTAGAGAAATAAGCCGCGGTGTTCCACAGGGCACTGTATTAGGACCCCTTCTTTTCTTGTTGTATTTAAACGACCTTCCAAAACATATTCAAAATCCAACGATATTATTCGCAGATGACTGCACCACACTCGTCAAGTGTGCTTCCAGAGATTTATATCAATCAGATGTTAGCATTACACTCGGAAAATTGTGAATGGTTAAACCGTAACCAATTAAGTATTAATTTGTTAAAACTCATGTTATACAGTTTTATTCCAAATTTCAAAACCGTTACCATTAAATATAGAACATGAGTCAGAAATAATACAGGAGGTGCATTCAAAATTCTGGGCTTAACTGTTGACACTCATTGTAGCTGGGAACCACATTTAAATGAACTTTGTGCCAGCTGTCAAAATACGTCTACCTTTGAGAAGAATAATTTCTAACACGTCTGTTAAAGCAGGATTGATGACATACCATGGATATATACAATCAGTTTTAGCGTATGGCATAATTTTCTGGGCAACGCCCCAAACATCGGCAGGGTATTTAAAATGCAAAAAAGCACAAGGGCTCCGCAGAGGACTCTTGTAGACCACTTTAAGAAACTGGGCATTTTGCCACTACCCTGTTTATACATTAAAGAGGTATCTTTATTTGTACGCAAATATGAATACTTATTTGAAAAATCTAAAATCCCAGGAAGCCTTATAAAATAACAAGTTCATTTTATCCAAAACAGTACAATATAATAAAAGCATTTACTGTAATGCCATTAAAATTTACAATAATATTCTGACTCTTTTAAAAATATGAACGATATAAGATTTAAAAGGTACTGAACACGTGGTTATTAGATAAATGCTTCTACAGCTTACAAGAATTTATAGAAAACAAAGATTAAATAAAGTAATGATATATTTAGTGGTTAGATTTATTATTTAATTATTCCAACAAATTATTGAGTACTAAGACAAAATTATAATGAAAAGTTAAATAAAGTAATTTTAGTAGTAATTAAAGTATTTTTATAGAAGTAGTATAGAAAACTGACGTCATATATTGTAATAATAATTAAAAAAATACGATGACATTAATGAATTAATCTATATATTATATTTGATAAAGATATCGATTATTTGATAAATATAACTAAGACTTAATATTGTACACCTGAAATAGGTAGACTATGGAGCACAAATGTATATAACATAATCTTAAGATCTTATTTAATTTTACCTGTAGTCATGCAATAAATATTTTTGATTTGATTTGATTTGAGGCCATAAAGTGGATCTCTTAAGACACGCCTTAACTTCTTCTGCTCTAGTTCCTTTTGGCACTACTGGTAGAGTCTGTCTAAAATCTCCAGCCAGCAAAACCGTTACACCACCCATTAACTTTTATTTCTCTTATATCTTGTAGAGTTCTGTTTAAAGCCTCTACGCCACCCTTATGAGCCATGGTTATTTCATCCCACACTATCATTTTCGTATGTTTTAATACTTCATCAAAATTAATTTGTTTCGATATATTACAAATGGGAGTATCAGCTGTTGTTAAATTGAGTGGAACTCGAAGGTAGCATGAGCAGTTCGTCCACCCTCAAGCAGTGTAGCTGCGATCCCAGAAGAAGCCACAGCCAGAGCAATTCCGTGAGTACTTCTAACATTTGCTAAAAGCAAATTTATGAGGAATATTTTGCCTGTTCTACTGGGAGCATCTAAAAAGAATATTGCACCCTCATTTGATTCAATTTTTGTGTTAATTTTAATTGTAAACTGCTTTTGTTCATCATTCAGTGATCCTTTATTATTTTAACAGTTTTTGCTAATGATGCTAAGTCAACTTGTCTCTTTAAAAACTCTCTATTTTCAAATTGTTGTTCTTTGCTTGGCTGAGGTAACCTCTTTAGTAGCCGACCACCCAACGCTAATACGGCATCTTCTATTACCGAAAGGCATTTGTTAAATACTACATCTGTTATATGCTCTACATCCACATCTCCCTGTCTTTCTAATTGCCTTTTAAAACCTTCAGATAGGTATTCTTTGAATTTCTCCTAAAGGCTTAAAGGGTCTGGCATAACATACTTGGCAGAACACTAAAATAATCGTAAAAAGATCCCTAATCATTTGCGGTGATTGGCAAAGTGCTGCCTCTTCCATTGCTGCGAACAAATGCTGATCATCTTCAAGCAAGCCGAGAGCTTAGCACCCTGATTGGAACTTGAAATATACATGACCATCTACAGTTTTTAACGCTTCAAACGAAATTGGGCTCCGGATCTCATGAAGAAGCATGAAGGTGATAGCATTCTGTATTGTTCGGATGCACAGTATAAACCCTGCCCAGAACTTGCTCTTTTTTTACCCCTGGCCAGCCTTTAACGTTTGCTCCTCTCTTTTTCCTTTAGAACTTTCTTTTATCCCAAACGTAGTATGCAGGTTCTTCTAAGTAGAGCAATGTTTTTGCAAAGTTATCCACTTTACACAAATCGAAAAAGTATAGGAGTGTGGTTGTTGGAGAACTATTCACTTTTTCGCCCAGATTATGCTCATTAAAATAAAACCTTTGCCCATTTTCCAAATGAACAGTGAGGTGGACTACGGGAGGGAAACGCTCATGAATGGAAAATTCAAGGATTCGCGATTATGCCTCTGATGAACTTATATATCTTCCACTTGTGTAGGTTTTAATTTCATCCTTCGCATTCTCTAAAGCAAACGATGCCTGGTGTGAACCTATATTAACGTATGTATTTACAGACGTATTTTATTGATTTCACCGAATGACAATATTCCACATTAAGGTGAGCGTTAAATGTTTTTAATAATACTGGATTATAAGGGACTACCCAGCGATTATCTATGGTTGTGACTTTGATATCAACAGAGAACCCACCGTCATCTAGTAAACGTCTCTTTTACTGTGAATAACCGTCTTCACCAGTTTGAGTTTCCTTATGAGAGCCCTGGGGTATCGTTTACTGTACATGTTATCTTTCATACATGGTGACTTTCAATTTAAAGTTCCACATGGACCATATATCGTATTACATTTAACGATTTTGTGAAGCTCTGGGTCACGTTTGGGATCCGGTATTTCAGCACAAATTATATTGTCAATTTGATCCGGAGTAATACGTTTGTGAAGCCATAAAAGAATATGAATATGTGGAAGACCTCTTTTGCGATTCCGTTGAGTACATATAGCATCGCACTTTATCAAATATTTTGCCCTTTGTCAATAAGTTCATGATCTTTTCACCTTTAGTCGAAACACCCTCGAAATTATATCGTGCCTATCATGAGATTATTGTCCTCAAACAATTGCTCTTTTATCTCGTCCCAGCGAGGATTGTGAAAGTGATAAAAGATCAGGCCAGCCGTAATTCTAACATAGGTCATAGCGTCTTGTGTTCTTTCGTGCATATAACTTGGTCCACCGTAAAGGTGATGGAAAGACAACCATTTGTCCTAGTTGGTTGGCGTCTGCGTCTTGTCATCCAATAGCATATTTTAAATGGATGTAACTATCAGCACGTAATTTTACTTGATTATTTTTGATATAAGTTAATCTCTCTGTTTCTATTTTGGCGTATTCATCCACCAAATATTGACTAAAAAGGGCACGATAGTTGACTAAATAGTTATCTTCTCCTTCTTTAATCATTATTCTATATGAATAGAAACTTGCAGAAGAGACAGTTTTATTAAGCGGCAACTTAGTTGTAGGATCGCGTTGTTGTATGTTGATTGAATACCCATCATCCCCCGAGCAAAACATCAATGGATACTGTAGCGCATCATATGCTCGATCTACCTCACTAGTACGCTGAAGTGAATTATTTCGACTCGAGGATGATATCCTTCGATAAAATTGTTGATCCACTAACACTAAAGCCACTTCATTAGTAGTTGGTGCATTGCGCCTACCTCTTTGTTCTTCTGGTTGTTTTTTATCAGCATGTATGACAACTTTGTATGACTCTGAAGGAGGTGCTTTAGCAATGGCACTTTTCAGATCTTTTATATACAGGTTCACTTGATGCAGCATATTCTGCAATTGTTTGATTAAATTTGGCTTTAAGTTAGGAAATTTAGAACATCGAATCTTTGCTTCTCGATCATCTTCACCTACAAAATATATTTGAAGTTATTGAGCGTCATGTTCGGCTTCTGGTAATATACTTCCAATTAAATGGTAGACCTGGCCTTGTACTTTCAAAGTCGGTTACGTTTACCACTAAAGGAAGTCATCTGGAAACAGGCATTATATTTACGAATATTACCATGATCATGATCATGATCATGATCTGGGTGTAGATCATTAATCAAACTAAAGAGTGGTTCAGGCAGTTGTTTCTACCGATCAAGTTACACTTTTTCAGCGCTGCAACACATACCAGGTGTCTCATCCTTCCATTTCAGCGCATTGCACCACTGAAATTTGTATGTCATAGAACCCAAGGCTACACTGATGTCAGTTCTATAAGCAATATCAAGGTCATACTCCATAGCGAAATGGACCTTGTTTTTCCATAAACGCAGTGTAATGTTTTCCTCATACCGTGACTGAATTGCTCTATGCACTTGTGGATTCGCAGTTTGGTAATTTGCAACAGCTTGCCTGTGTACAACGGGATTTATTTTCTGATAAGTGGACACGGCTTTACGATTTGAATCTGGCTTGTTCTGCCTATATCTTTCTTGTGCACTTTTTAATTGACTTTTTCTTGTGTATGATTTATTAGTAAATCTCGACCTTCGTTTATTTTATTTTTTGTCATATTTTAATGTCGTCGATACAGATTGATCTGTTCCGCTGGTTGGAGATAATATTACACTATTTACAAAAGATGTAACAGTTAAATAGTCAAGCTCTGAAAAAGGATCACGCTCTTCGACAGGTACCTCGAACATTCGATCCACAAGTGCATAGAGCAATTCAGTCACGGTATGAGGAAAACATTACACTGCGTTTATGGAAAAACAAGGTCCATTTCGCTATGGAGTATGACCTTGATATTGCTTATAGAACTGACATCAGTGTAGCCTTGGGTTCTATGACATACAAATTTCAGTGGTGCAATGCGCTGAAATGGAAGGATGAGACACCTGGTATGTGTTGCAGCGCTGAAAAAGTGTAACTTGATCGGTAGAAACAACTGCCTGAACCACTCTTTAGTTTGATTAATGATCTACACCCAGATCATGATCATGATCATGATCATGGTAATATTCGTAAATATAATGCCTGTTTCCAGATGACTTCCTTTAGTGGTAAACGTAACCGACTTTGAAAGTACAAGGCCAGGTCTACCATTTAATTGGAAGTATATTACCAGAAGCCGAACATGACGCTCAATAACTTCAAATATATTTTGTAGGTGAAGATGATCGAGAAGCAAAGATTCGATGTTCTAAATTTCCTAACTTAAAGCCAAATTTAATCAAACAATTGCAGAATATGCTGCATCAAGTGAACCTGTATATAAAAGATCTGAAAAGTGCCATTGCTAAAGCACCTCCTTCAGAGTCATACAAAGTTGTCATACATGCTGATAAAAAACAACCAGAAGAACAAAGAGGTAGGCGCAATGCACCAACTACTAATGAAGTGGCTTTAGTGTTAGTGGATCAACAATTTTATCGAAGGGATATCATCCTCGAGAGTCGAAATAATTCACTTCAGCGTACTAGTGAGGTAGATCGAGCATATGATGCGCTACAGTATCCATTGATGTTTTGCTCGGGGGATGATGGGTATTCAATCAACATACAACAACGCGATCCTACAACTAAGTTGCCGCTTAATAAAACTGTCTCTTCTGCAAGTTTCTATTCATATAGAATAATGATTAAAGAAGGAGAAGATAACTATTTAGTCAACTATCGTGCCCTTTTTAGTCAATATTTGGTGGATGAATACGCCAAAATAGAAACAGAGAGATTAACTTATATCAAAAATAATCAAGTAAAATTACGTGCTGATAGTTACATCCATTTAAAATATGCTATTGGATGACAAGACGCAGACGCCAACCAACTAGGACAAATGGTTGTCTTTCCATCACCTTTTACGGGTGGACCAAGTTATATGCACGAAAGAACACAAGACGCTATGACCTATGTTAGGAATTACGGCTGGCCTGATCTTTTTATCACTTTCACATGCAATCCTCGCTGGGACGAGATAAAAGAGCAATTGCTTCGAGGACAATAATCTCATGATAGGCACGATATAATTTCGAGGGTGTTTCGACTAAAGGTGAAAAAGATCATGAACTTATTGACAAAGGGCAAAATATTTGATAAAGTGCGATGCTATATGTACTCAACGGAATCGCAAAAGAGAGGTCTTCCACATATTCATATTCTTTTATGGCTTCACAAACGTATTACTCCGGATCAAATTGACAATATAATTTGTGCTGAAATACCGGATCCCAAACGTGACCCAGAGCTTCACAAAATCGTTAAATGTAATACGATATATGGTCCATGTGGAACTTTAAATCGAAAGTCACCATGTATGAAAGATAACATGTACAGTAAACGATACCCCAGGGCTCTCATAAGGGAAACTCAAACTGGTGAAGACGGTTATCCGCAGTAAAAGAGACGTTTACTAGATGACGGTGGGTTCTCTGTTGATATCAAAGTCACAACCATAGATAATCGCTGGGTAGTCCCTTATAATCCAGTATTATTAAAAACATTTAACGCTCACCTTAATGTGGAATATTGTCATTCGGTGAAATCAATAAAATACGTCTGTAAATACATACGTTAATATAGGTTCACACCAGGCATCGTTTGCTTTAGAGAATGCGAAGGATGAAATTAAAACCTACACAAGTGGAAGATATATAAGTTCATCAGAGGCATAATCGCGAATCCTTGAATTTTCCATTCATGAGCGTTTCCCTCCCGTAGTCCACCTCGCTGTTCATTTGGAAAATGGGCAAAGGTTTTATTTTAATGAGCATAATCTGGGCGAAAAAGTGAATAGTTCTCCAACAACCACACTCCTATACTTTTTCGATTTGTGTAAAGTGGATAACTTTGCAAAAACATTGCTCTACTTAGAAGAACCTGCATACTACGTTTGGGATAAAAGAAAGTTCTAAAGGAAAAAGAGAGGAGCAAACGTTAAAGACTGGCCAGGGGTAAAAAAAGAGCAAGTTCTGGGCAGGGTTTATACTGTGCATCCGAACAATACAGAATGCTATCACCTTCGCATGCTTCTTCATGAGATCCGGAGCCCAATTTCGTTTGAAGCGTTAAAAACTGTAGATGGTCATGTATATTTCAAGTTCCAATCAGGGTGCTAAGCTCTCGGCTTGCTTGAAGATGATCAGCATTTGTTCGCAGCAATGGAAGAGGCAGCACTTTGCCAATCACCGCAAATGATTAGGGATCTTTTTACGATTATTTTAGTGTTCTGCCAAGTATGTTATGCCAGACCCTTTAAGCCTTTAGGAGAAATTCAAAGAATACCTATCTGAAGGTTTTAAAAGGCAATTAGAAAGACAGGGAGATGTGGATGTAGAGCATATAACAGATGTAGTATTTAACAAATGCCTTTCGGTAATAGAAGATGCCGTATTAGCGTTGGGTGGTCGGCTACTAAAAGAGGGTTACCTCAGCCAAGCAAAGAACAACAATTTGAAAATAGAGAGTTTTTTAAAGAGACAAGTTACGACTTAGCATCATTAGCAAAAACTGTTAAAATAATAAAGGATCACTGAATGATGAACAAAAAGCAGTTTACAATTAAAATTAACACAAAAATTGAATCAAATGAGGGTGCAATATTCTTTTTAGATGCTCCCAGTAGAACAGGCAAAATATTCCTCATAAATTTGCTTTTAGCAAATGTTAGAAGTACTCACGGAATTGCTCTGGCTGTGGCTTCTTCTGGGATCGCAGCTACACTGCTTGAGGGTGGACGAACTGCTCATGCTACCTTCGAGTTCCACTCAATTTAACAACAGCTGATACTCCCATTTGTAATATATCGAAACAAATTAACTTTGATGAAGTATTAAAACATACGAAAATGATAGTGTGGGATGAAATAACCATGGCTCATAAGGGTGGCGTAGAGGCTTTAAACAGAACTCTACAAGATATAAGAGGAAATAAGAAGTTAATGGGTGGTGTAACGGTTTTGCTGGCTGGAGATTTTAGACAGACTCTACCAGTAGTGCCAAAAGGAACTAGAGCAGAAGAAGTTAAGGCGTGTCTTAAGAGATCCACTTTATGGCCTCAAATCAAATCAAATCAAAAATATTTATTGCATGACTACAGGTAAAATTAAATAAGATCTTAAGATTATGTTATGTACATTTGTGCTCCATAGTCTACCTATTTCAGGTGTACAATATTAAGTCTTAATTATATTTATCAAATAATCGATATCTTTATCAAATATAATATATAGATTAATTCATTAATGTCATCGTATTTTTTTTAATTATTATTACAATATATGATGTCAGTTTTCTATACTAAAAATACTTTACTTACTACTAAAATTACTTTATTTAACTTTTTCATTATAATTTTGTCTTAGTACTCAATAATTTGTTGGAATAATTAAATAATAAATCTAACCACTAAATATATCATTACTTTATTTAATCTTTGTTTTCTATAAATTCTTGTAAGCTGTAGAAGCATTTATCTAATAACCACGTGTTCAGTACCTTTTTAAATCTTATATCGTTCATATTTTTAAGAGTCAGAATATTATTGTAAATTTTAATGGCATTACAGTAAATGCTTTTATTATATTGTACTGTTTTGGATAAAATGAACTTGTTATTTTATAAGGCTTCCTGGGATTTTAGATTTTTCAAATAAGTATTCATATTTGCGTACAAATAAAGATACCTCTTTAATGTATAAACAGGGTAGTGGCAAATGCCCAGTTTCTTAAAAAGTGGTCTACAAGAGTCACCTGGGAGCCCCGCACATAGCTCTAATGCACTTTTTGCATTTTAAATACCCTGTTGATGTTTGGGGCGTTGCCCCAGAAAATTATGCCATACGCTAAAACTGATTGTATATATCCATGGTATGTCATCAATCCTGCTTTAACAGACGTTAGAAATTATTCTTCAAAGGGTAGACGTATTTTGACAGCTTGGCACAAAGTTCATTTAAATGTGGTTCCAGCTACAATGAGTGTCAACAGTTAAGCCCAAGAATTTTGTTGAATGCACCTCCTGTATTATTTCTGACTCATGTTCTATATTTAATGGTAATGGTTTTGAAATTTGGAATAAAACTGTATAATATGAGTTTTAACAAATTAATACTTAATTGGTTACGGTTTAACCATTCCACAATTTTCCTGAGTGTAATGCTAACATCTGATTGATATAAATTCTGGAAGCACACTTGACGAGTGTGGTGCAGTCATCTGCGAATAATATCGTTGGATTTTGAATATGTTTTGGAAGGTCGTTTATATACAACAAGAAAAGAAGGGTCCTAATACAGTGCCCTGTGAACACCGCGGCTTATTTCTCTAAATTTGGATCTAATAACTGTCACTATTTTTGTATTATAACAAAAGTTATTTAGTTCTGTGGCTTGTTTCCTATGCGAAATGTATGACCATGTTAAACCAATCAAAAGCTACCTCGAATTCCACACCTCTCCATTTTATCTAATAGTATTTTATGATTAACACAGTCAAAAGCCCTTGACATATCAGTAAATATCGCTGAAATGTGTATTTTCTGTCTAATGACTCGTGTATTGTTTTCATAAGATGATATGGCTAGGTTTGTGGATCTATTTCTACGAAAACCATTTTGCTCATTAGCAATAATATTATATTTATCCAAAAAATTAATAACCCTTTTATACACAATTTTTCAAATAATTTTGCGAAAATTTGGATTAGAGCAACTGGTCTGTAGTTTTTCATGTTGTATATTTCACCCTTTTGTACAATGGTTTAATTATAGTTTTTAGTCTTTGCGGAATTCACCAGTAACAAAAGATAAGTTTATTGCATGTGTGAGAGGGCTGTTATGTATACTGCGCTTTCTTTTATTATTTTGTTGAGATTTCATCGGGACCGACAGATGATGTTTTTAATAATTTGATCTCATTAAATACTTCATGATATGTAGCCGGTTGAAGAAAAATGTTTTAGTGTTATGATCTACGTAATCGTATATATTATTAGAATGCGATCCTTTCGTGTTTGGCACAGAGTCTATAAAATGATTGTTAAAGTAAGTAGCGATTAGTTTTTATTTGTTATTGTTTTATCATTGACCACAATCTTTGGTATAATTCTTTGTATAACATTATTACCAGAATAGTTTTTATTAGAGACCAAATAGCTTTAGCTTTGTTATAGCATTTTCTATTAATCGTTGATTTGCTTTTTTATCGAACATTTTGTACAAGTCTTCAGTATTGACGCATATTTTAAATATTTTGTCTTAAGATTTTTTTCCTTCGTATTTATATTCTTATATAAGTGTCTTTTACTTTACTGGATACCTTTATACCTTTTGTGAGCCATCTGTTCTTGTTGTTTTGTGTCATTTTATTCTAATTTTAGGAAACACAAGTCAAAGAATAATTTATATGTATCTATAAAGCTGTTGTAAGCTATGTTTACATTAACTTGTTCTGAGATTACCTCTGAGAAAGAAATGTTTTCAAGCATTTCTTGAATTTATGAATATTGTCTTTAGAGTAGTCTCTTCGGTATGTAAACCAGAATTTTACATTTTGCCTTCGTTTTAAAGGAATAGATAATAATTGCCTGATGGTCTGATAAATTTAGTTCACATATTCTAGGAATTCCACCTTTAAAATTACACAAAATATTATCTATACAAGTTTTAGTTGTCTTAGTTATTCTTGTCGGCTCAGATATCATAGGATTGAAATTATAAGAACTTAATATTTCATTAAATTGATAAGCTATCATATGTTTTTTAGCATTTGGGAGGAGATCTATATTAAAATCACCACAAATTACAGTCTTGAAATTATTTTTGTAGCTGAGTTTTAATAACATTTTTTCAAATTTTCCAAAAAAGATGCTAATATCACTTTCAGGAGTCCGATATATGCAAATTACTAACAATTTTTCCCCAGGCAATGAGATACCGCAACACTCAAATACTTTTTCTGTAGCCAAAGACCTTATATCCTCATACATATCATATTCTAGGTTGCTTTTACTAAGATAAAGAGCCTCTATTGCAATTCTTCTTCTGTGAGTCTTTAATTTTTTCTTGCAAATGAATTTGCTCTTTTATATCCGTTTATTTGTAAATTATCTTCATTTCCAGTAGTGATAAAATGTTCTGTCAAGCATATTATGTCTGGGACTAGATTCTGTTCTTCATATAAAGCATCTAGTGCTATGGTAAATCGATCAAGTTTGCCTAGGGCTCCTGCTATATTTTGGTGAAATACACAAATTTGTTTATTTCGAAAAAACAATTACATCGTTTTTTGAAGACTTTATTTGTACTTTATCAGTTGTAGATACAGAGTGTGAAGCCTCTATAAACGTAGAATTGTTTTGTATTAAATCAAAAGGTACTGACCGAAATGATCTGCCTATATCCTTTACAAAATATTTTTCGTAGTCGACTGTATTAATTTTAATGTTAATTCTATGAACATTAAATAAATGTTTATAATAATTAGGATTATTACTGGTGTCAAGAAAGATGCTGTTAGGATAACATTGTAATAAAGTCCTAATATCGTGATTTAATTTACATTCATTTAAATAGTAATTATATGGAATACTCGTAACAATTACCACGGCCTTTCTCAAAATTCGAAGGGCTGTAGCTAGTTCAGCACATAGTTTCACAGGATTAGAATCATTCGTGCCAACACATATGACTACTTTATCACCCTCTTCAACCATAGTTTCTATTTCGCACAGTGGCTTCGCTATGTTGACTTAATGTAGTGTTAAGAGACACATCTTCTTGCATGAAAATTGGTAGTTCTTCGTCTGAATATGCACGGCTTATTCTTTTTTTATTACGAAATGTTACATTGCTATGTTGTGTGTTCTCCATTTTAAGAAGTATTATAATAGGGAAATATAAACAGGTACAAGTAATCTCAATATTGTAGTAAGCAATTCAGTAAGCAATTTTGTAACCACTCAGCAATTAAATTGTCAAAATTACAATAAAAAGCAAATAAGTAAAAAATAAATAAAAAGAGAATACAAATCTATTTCACAGTCGAGTGTCGTGACTTGAACCATGGGTTTTCTTCATATCTGTACGTACGAAGCGCATCAACCACTAGTCTAATCGATTAGCGTAGTTGGCGTCGAAAATATGGAATAGTTAAGAATGTAATTTTATTCCTTTTGTGTTGTGATTTTTGTCTACAGTCAAACATCACAGTTACCCTCGTTTAGCATTAAAAGCAAAAAATAACTGCACAACAATACGCTATTTTAATCACACAATCTTTTTAAAATATTTTGAAATTTATCACATGTTAGCTTTCCTTTCCGTATTAAAGTACTTTAATGCACTCCACAATAAGTCACTTTTAATTTTATAACTTCATAGAATTGTTCTTTCACATAACTTCTTCCTCATTTATTTTGATAAAACGTTATAGTTTTGAAGATAGCATTGCTGATTCAGTACTAATAAAATCCTCTAGTTCTTGAAAATATGCGGGTACATTTAGGAGAAAAAAATCTGCTGGTGTATTTATGAATCTCCTACTTGAAATCGGCAACTGTGTTTCCCGATAAATGACGGAATGATAACCATCCCTGATAATTTGTGCACAGTTATATTTACGTTACAGGAGTTAATATCCAAAATTTACCCAGATATTGCTCATGTCCACGATAAGCCAATGGAATGGTTGTGTGAACGTGCCATACTAACCCCGAAAAACGACCAAGCAGCGGCGATTAACGATATACTGTTAATGTATTTTGAGCGAATTCAAGCAAACAAAGTCGATGTCCGGTCAAATATCCGTTAACAGAGAATAGGTACCGTATGTGGTACAGGTTGAAGCACTCATTCACCATTAACTTTATATTTGTTCGAAAAAACACAACGTTACCGCGTTCTAAAACGATACCAATGCCATCTATTGGTAGGGATTGGAACTTGAAGATCAATACAAAATAGGTAGGTACTAAGTATTTCTTTGGTTTTGCCATTTAATTAATTTGTAAAAAATATATTTGGTTTGGTTGTTTTTTAAATTGTTTTTTAATTTTTAAATTAGTATTTTTTGTTCAGATATAATTTTGTGCAAATTTTTTGTACAAATCTTCTTGTCTATTATGTTTTTGTGCAATAAAAGTATATTCTATTCTATTCTAATAAATTAAGTTTAAAATATTTATCAATATCATTTACGTTATTTAGACATAGACATAGGCATAGTCATGCATTTATTCAGCAGCTTACACTCATACAGTTTTGATACAGAAAATAAAATGATACATAAAAAAACATCAAAGATAAAAGTAAATAAGAATAAACAGACATAAAATTATCCGATTGAATGAGTGATGTGATGCTGAAAGGGGCACTGACTCAACATAATGCTATCGCAGAATTGCGGTAGCGTTGGTTTTCAGCAATGCTCATTGAGGTTGGACTCGCCCGCGAGGATAGTGTGTTCGCTTTATTTCTATTTTCGAGAAAGATGTTATCAAAATAATAAAATAAAATAATGGAAATGAAAAAGGATGGGAGCTTTATTAATGCTGTAGGTATATATAAATGTATATAATAAATAATATAATGAGTATTTACTATAAAACAATAGAGATATTTATATTATGCTATAAAAATAAAATGCAGCTATTTTATCCGCCCTAAAAGTTAAACTGACAAAAGTATTCTTTTACTTTTACCTTGAAAAGCCTGATGGTATTTAGTTGACGGATAGGTGGGGGCAAGTTGTTCCAGCATTTAGTAGCTGCATATCGGAAACTACCGCGGAATGCTACCGTTGTGTGTTTTGGTATTGAAACGACATTTGATTTTGTTCGAATGTTCTTAAAATTACCGTCCTTGCGCCATTTTAGTTTTTCTAACAGATATCCGGGCTTTTTGTTTTGAAAGACACCGAACATTCGTGTTGCCAAATGTAGCGCTCTTAATTGGGACATTCTTAATAACTTTTATTTGTTTAAATAGGGACTGACGTGAGTTCGTGGGGGAATGTGGTGTATATATCTGGCACAAGCATTTTGGATCCTCTGAATTATTCGGTCAATTTTCGAAAGTAGCCTTGGTCCATATACCGTATCGGCATAGTTTAGCCTGAAAAGGAGTTGCAAAGCTTAACGCGCAGATCTTCACTTAAAAGTCACGTATTCGGTATAATACTTAGTCTGTAAAGCAATTACGTGCGATCTCGAGCACGTGTCTCTCAAAGCGAAGCGCGTCATCCATCAGCAACCCCAGATTATTGGCTTCAGTCACACGA
The DNA here is from genome assembly GCA_029286625.1 of Parnassius orleans. Taxonomy (NCBI): domain Eukaryota; kingdom Metazoa; phylum Arthropoda; class Insecta; order Lepidoptera; family Papilionidae; genus Parnassius; species Parnassius orleans. The sequence continues at coordinate 28,465 of JAGSMP010000334.1, read as the reverse complement.
TTAACCTTCTCCCCGAGGACACACAAATCAGGATTATTTGCAACTATTCGATTTATCTGTCGCTTTGATCCCAATACTATGTATTTTGATTTTGCTGGATTGAGTACAAGAGTGTTGGCTTCTGACCACTGGGCGATTTTCGTTAGATCTCTATTCAAATTATTAACAGCCCAGTTAGTTTGACTTGGTAAAAAGGAAAGATATACCTGCAAATTGTCTGTATACATATGATATTTACAGTTCTGAATGGCTGTACTAATATCTGCTATTTACAGTATAAGTAAAAGAGGGCCTAGTATGGATCCTTGGGAACCTCTCGTTACAGGACAAGTATTTGATAGAGAATGTGTACCATCTTTTAAATTATTTTAACCAACTGCATGCGATCATTTAGATAACTGGAGAACCACTTGATTGCGGTCGGATTGAATCCATAATAGGAAAGCTTGGACACTAATAATTCGATATTAATTTACGACCCAAAACCTTAAAATGACACGCAAGTCACCCAACCCATGATGATTTTACATACAAAATATATCCATCCATCCTTCCATCCATGTTGGTTTCAAGCCATAATCGATGCCATTTTCATAATTAACGTCCCAAAAAACCATAAAACGACACCCATATTGACATTTCAACCACATCGCACCCCCACAGTGGATGATGGTAGGTATTTCCCGTCTGCTACGTTGAATTTTGAAATAGTTGTTGGTTTTGTAATCAGCGACTCAATAAACCATAAAAACGATACCCATGTTGATTTTCAGAATTTGTCACCCCTTTTCCACCTTTTAGGGGTTGAATTCTGAAATAGCCTGAAACACTTGTTTACTCATTTATTGATAGGAGTACTCCTGTGAAGTTTCGAATAAAATAGTTTAACTAATCTTGTTTCCCCATACAAACTTTCAACCCCTCTTTCACCCCTTTTGGGGTTGAATTTTCAAAAAGCCTAGGACACGTAATTTTAGTTAGCTCTAAAAATGACGGTCTTCCATACAAACTTTTAACCCCTTTTTCATCCCCTTAGGGGGCAAATTTTCAAAAATCCTTTCTTAGCGGATGCCTACGTAATTACAACTGTCTGTATGCCAAATTTCAGCGAAATGCGTTTAGTAGCTTCGGCTGTACGTTGATAGATGAGTCAGTCAGGTTTGCCTTTTATATTTATGGATTAGATCCAGGGTATCTGGCGTAGCCCAGCACTATATAGATGGAGGAACCGATGACCAATAAGCACTTATGTACCGAGTGGCAGCCTCGTACCGGTATGAGAAGTGCATGCCGCTACTTGATGACATATCAGCCTGGTAAGACAGGTTTTCAGGTAAGCTGCAGCGTTGAGCGAGGAACTTTTTTCAGCAGTGGACTTATGTGATGATGATGATATCTTATACCTAGTTATTCTAAAATTTCCTACTAAAATAAATGTTAAAAAAGTTTACTTGACTCAAACATAACAATTACGTGAATTCTCCTCGTGTAGGTGATTCAAAGTACTCAAAACGATAGTTCGTTTCTTCATTTAAGCAGTATTCATGAAAATCGGTTGCCCTGGTTCTACTGCGGATATCCTCGTTTTAAACCTATCACGCAGAGAGACCCCGAGCATAGCCCTCTCCATAGCTCGCTGAGAGACCTCAAACAGCCAGCGGTGAAGGAACACTTCTCAGTTCCATAGGTCATCACTGGCAATACTCACTAGTTGAACAATCTTGTTTTGAGGTTTTGAGGTATGCCTGACGAGAAGATGCGTCGTAATCTCCCGAACGCTGCCCAGCCGAGTTGAATCCGTCGATTGACCTCTCGGTCGAAGTTGGACTTACCAAGTCGGACTATTTGTCCCAAGTAAACATAATCGTCAACAACTTCGAGCTTAGTGCTCCCAACAACTACCGGCATAGGTGTGACATGGATATTACACATGATCTTTGTTTTGTCCATGTTCATCTTAAGACATATCATGTCATTAATCATAGTGCTTAGGTCCTACAGTAATTCTACCATAAGGACAATATCGTCGGCAAATCGAAGGTGAATGATGTATTCGCCATTGACGTTAATACCGTATCCTTTCCAGTTCACTTGAAAACGTCTTCCAATGCAGTGATGAAGAGTTTCGAGGATATAACATCACCCTGTCTTACACCTTTCTGCAGTTGGATAGGTTGATAGGAGGACTGGTCATCATCCTCTTATTATGAAATAGAAACAGAAACAGAAAGTTTTTATTCAATATTGATTATAAATAATACTTATTGAAAGTCACTCTTTTGTTTTATTACCACTGGTTTAGAAAAAAACCTCTGTCTTGGGAAGAACCAGCAATAAACCCAGCGGGACTTAAAAAAAATAACAGCTTTCAATCATATATGTTACACAATCAACCACAAAGAACAAATTATAAATAACTTGGTAGCGATCACCTCATTCCCAGGGGTTATTATCATCCATAAATTCCTTAATATTATAATAACTCTTTCCATACAAACTTTGTTAAATAAAGTTTTGAACTTTGAGCAGGTCAAATTTTGTATATTTTCTGGGATTTTGTTGTAAAAGAGTATACATCGCCCCAATAATGTTTTCACGACTTAGTGGAGTCGAGTAAGAGGTACTACTAACTTATTGTTGTCCCTAGTATTTTTAGAATGAATATCACTTATTTTTGTAAAACTACTTTTATTTTTGTGTACGTACATTATAGTTTCATAAATGTATTGAGAAGCGAATGTTAATATATTCATTTCCTTAAGTTTTTGTTGCAGCGACTCTTTAGGCTTTAAATCATAGATTGCTCTTATGTCCCTCTTCTGTAAAACAAATATAATTTCAGTGTGAGGCGACACGCAACTGCTATATGTTATGAAAATATGTTATGAAAATAGCTAAAGTAAACTAGTCTAGCTTTTTCAACACTGGTAAGACTTCTAATCTTTTTTACAGCATATGCTGCAGAACTGAGTCCGCTTGCTAGTTTTGATATATGGGGGCCCCATTGAAGCTTCGCGCTTAGTGTGATTCCAAGAAAAATCAGAGAGACTCAGTTCCTCTCCATTTAACATTACATTATTATTTAATTACGTTATTAATATTATTATTTTAGTAATTGTCGTTTTAATTTAAAAATTAAAGAAGTATCATCATCAAATAATACCATATCATGATTATCCCCTACTATGTAAGGTAAGTCATTAATATATACAAGAAACATAAAGGGGCCGAGAATTGAGCCTTGAGGCACACCCATTTGTACCGACCCGGTAGATCTCATACTATTAATGATAACTTTTTGCTCTATAATGGTTCCCTATACCCTTCAGACCGACCCACGGCAGTGCACGCACTGTTGCTTGGTGGCAGAAATAAGTAAGAGGATGGCACCTATCGATACGGACACCTAAGCAGAAAAGGATTCTTACCGCTTAGTAATTACTTACAAGACCATCGTAATCCTGAAATATTTAAAGTGAATGATTGTTCCGTTTCCTTTTGTAGATTTTTTTAAAGAAGAAGGGTGACAAACGAGCAGAGTAAAAATTTTGATGCGTTGTCTCCTCTAAGGACTTCAATCCAGCAAAATTGTGCAACAGTAAGAGGCTGCGCTTACAAAACTGGGGTGAAATATAATAAAGGCAATTATTCTGACTAGACCAGCTATAAAAATATGTTTTGATTCCTCGCATTTAAACTATTCTATATAATTTACCATTTCACTATTAAAGTCTTTCCACTGAAGTTATGTAGCATTTACTATGATCATTAAGAAGTTCTATAGTTAAATAATGACATTGATGAGTTAGTGATAAATAACATACCTATTTTAGGTATTATCGTAACGGTATTATTACGGTATGTTTTTAATAGAAGAGGAGGCTAACAAGCATGCGGTTCATTTGGTAATCACCACCGCACATGAACATCTGCAACAACGAAAGAATTGCGTATTATAAGTGTCACGTCAAACGCAATATGAACTCAACGCGAAATAATTCGTAATTAGAAACTTCTTGAAATGGTGGCTTTAGTGTTGGGTTGTAGCACCAAAAATAAAAACCAGAAATAAAAAATTCCCAATAACAATTAGACGAATTCGTGGGAAAAAGCTGAAAAAAAATACTAAAGATATTAAATTATAAAAATACATACATACATAAACACTCACGCCTGTCACCCAGAGGGGTAGGCAGAGACTCTGGACTTCCATTTATCACGATCCTGACACACCTCTCTCGCCTCCTCCACATCCATATACCTACGCATACACGCTCGTCGGTTAAGGGTACTCTTAATTTAGCCCATTTTCAATATATCGCCAATTTGGTCGATAAACATTCGCCTAGGGCGTCCCTACCCGACTCTGCCGTTCACCTCTGCAACGTAAATTTGCTTTGTCACTTTTTCCTCATTCATTCTTTCTACATGACCAAACCACCGAAGCATTCCTTTCTTAATCCTGGTCACAACATCATCTTGCAAACCACACTCGACTCTTATCACACAATTTCTCACTCTGTCATTGAGATTCAGCCCAAACATTCTCCTTAATGACCGCATTTCTACAGCATTTATTCTACTCTCGTGCTTCTTCTGCCACACCCAACTTTCACTACCAAACATTAAAGTAGGGACTAACACAGCATTGTGAATTGCCATACGTGCCTTTTGGACACATTCTGACTTTCCACAATAGAGTGTAGAGCCCCATTTAATATATTTCCTGCGTTCACTCGTCGTTCTTTATCCTTATCATATCCACCATCCCTGCTAAATACACATCCCAAATACACAAACTCATCTACTTGCTCGGCCAATTCCCCTCCTATTCTTATTTCACATATCGTTTTACTTTCTTCTCTTTCAAAAACCATAACTTTCGTCTTATTTGCGTTCACTTTTATTTCCCTTTCTTTTAACGACCTGTTCATTTATGTAACCATCATTTGCAACTCGGCCGTCGACGACGCAAGTATGATCATCGGCGTACAAAAGGCATTTGACGCTTAACTCACCCATTCTTAACCCGCATTCTTCGACTTTCAAATTTTGCAAACAACTGTCCATAAATAGGTTGAACAGCCACGGGGAAGCCACACAGGCCTGTCTGACACCTTTATGGATGCCAAACCAGTCCGAGTAGGATCCGTTGATCCTGACACAAGCACTGGAATCCCTATACAGAGACTTCAATGCCTGTATTAACCCAGCGCTCAACTCAAATGAGTTCAGTGTTTGCCATAACACATCCCTGTCATCCTGTCCACTCTGTCATAAGCCTTTTCCAAGTCCACGAACGCACAAATAACCTTTTGGTTTTTGGCCAAAACCTTCTCCGCGATCATGCACATGTAAAAGACCTGATCCGTACATCCCATTCCCTTTCTAAATCCCACTTGCACATCCCAAACTTTTCCATCAGTATCTTTCATAACTCTTTCAATTAGTACCTTAGCATACAGTTTTCCCACAATGCTAAGAATGCTGATACCACGGTAGTTTTTACAGTCCTGCTGCGATCCTTTTCCCTTATATATTGGGAATGTCACGGATTTGCACCAGTCTCCCGGTACCCGCTTAAGTTCCCAACACAAATTAAACAAGGTGTACAGCAGGTCTACCACCACTCCCTCTCCAGCCCTTAGCATTTCGAGTGATACTCTATCATATCAGGCTGCCTTACCTGCTTTCATACTTTTCATAGCTTTCATTATTTCATCTATACTTATCTCTCTATCTCTTTCTTTTTCTTTCGGAATTTCTATTTCAATTAATTCAAACGTCTCATCACTCATAAACACGCTTTCAAAGTATTCCTTCCATCTCCTTAAACTCGAAACTTTGTCATTCAAAATACAGCCATTCTGGTCTCGTATAGCATTAATTCTAGGCTGTTTTGAATGTCCCCTGGCAGTTCCTACGAGTTTCCAGAACATTGTAGAGCCATGTTGCAGCTATATTAGTAGTATAGTTGTAGCACGAATGGGTCGGCTCGACCGGGGAAGGACCACGCTCTCACAGAATACCAGCGTAAAATGGCAGCTTGATACTGCTGTGTTTCGTATGGTGAGTGTAGAGAACCGGAGACCCATTTTACTGGAAAAGAGGCATTCCATCTTAGTCCTCACGGGTGACGACGCATCTGCATCTTGATTCTTTATTGATGATAAATGTAGATGTCTATGGGTCACAGCAACCACTTACCATCAGGTGGACTGTGTGCTCGTTTGTCACCCTACCCTATAAAAAAAAACATTTTAATATTTGCCTGGAAGTTATCCGATATTCTTCAATCATTCTTATCCGTTCTTTCTTGCTTTTTCCTTTCAACTACTTCTTTTACTCTCTTATTTAGATGTCTAAAGACTACCCTTTTTCTTTCAATATCGTCATTCATACCGCTGGAATAACTTGCCTTGGTTGCTAGTAAATCTAGCCATGCTCTCTTCTTTGCTTCAACTTCCATCCGTACCTCATTATCCCACCATAAAGTGTTATTTTTCCTTTCATTCGTTCCCTTCATTATCAAACGTTCCCAATATCCTTTCATAACCAAGCCTCTTCACGCCAACTCTTCCTTTAAATCTAAAACTATAAAAAGCTTTATGTAAATACAAGGCCAACAACTTTGGCTGTAAACTTTATAAACGATGTCATTTTACAGCCGACGATCGCGTGAAACGGCTTGTAAAAGCTTGTGAAGGAATATTTTCCGCAAACTATATATTTTGAGTGTATAGACTATTTTTGGGTCATACCTTGTTCTAAACTATGGGTTAAGAATTTATTGCAAAAAAAAAATACGCTGATTTCAAAGAACTAAAAAGAATGAAAAAAGTTCCATATTATGGCTTTTTAAGTCGGTGCTACGACTGTATAACGAACATAATTCTTCCCGACTACAAAAGTTATTATGTGGAAATGATTTTATTATTTTTGTTGAATTCATCTTTTCTATTTTATTTAAGTTTAATTTTTTGACCCCTTTTAATTGGAATAAGAAATATAACAAGTTCAAGATAACAACAAGAATATCTACTAAACAGTTACATTAAAACTAAATTCCCTATTTTCCACCCTCAGGCGTGGAATGTTTCTTCAAATTTATATGGGACCACCTCTGAAGTGTAACCTGTGCATTATACGAGTATTGTAAAAAAAAAATTGTCGTTACATACAAACAAAAAAACAGTTGAATTCATTATGTAGCGGCGTAATAGAATGCACAACCCCATATCATCTCGTGAGTGTCGTAAGAGCCGACAGAGGGAAACTAAAATAGTAGATTGACAACAACATCTTTCTTTTAAGAGCTCAAAATTATAGAAAAAACAGCAATTGTATGGACGTAATAGAATGCACACTACCCCATATCATTTCGTGAGTGTCGTAAGGGCCGACAGAGGGAAACTAAAATAGTAGATGGGCAACAACATCTTACTTTTAAGAGCTCAAAATTATAAAAAAAAACTGCACTTGCCAACCTGCCTGACTATGGCGTAGAAATAATGGCAAATTTCCTCATCTATGAGGCAATCTATTGGTGAGGCCTATGTTCAGCAGCGGACTTTCGATACGCTATAATGAATAAATTAATGAATACAATAAAATTGTGAACCTCCTTTTTCGAAAGTGAGCTAAAATCTAAACGGGTAGGAGGTATTCGCTAAAATAATAATGGAAGTACGAACAACTGACAATAACGCTGGCGTTCCGCCATTTTACTGGTATTACAGAAATTTGTAGAGAAAACTTCATGATTTGTGATACATCGTAAGACATCACATAAAATAATGTTTCTGAGAACACAAAACTTTTGTAAATATATATTCAAAGTTTTAGAATAATGATGAAAGCAAATAGACGAAGTACCAACGAAATTTTCTGCATGAGTGTCGTTAAAACAGTCACATTTTTTGTTTTATAAATTTAATAAATTTAATTAATACTCTTATACTTGTAATTGCCAGCTGTTGCCCACAGGTCTCGTTTCCATATTATAAGGTTTACTTACTACTTATTTACTTACTATAAGTTAATGAAGTGTCCGCCAAACCGACCTAGTGCGTAAATATTTAAGGGACAATGTGTCAAATGGACACATTGTCCAGAAATGTTTTTTTAGGACATGCAGACTTTAAATATAACTGCCTCATAGATATCTAATTAAATTTGTTATATCCTCCATATGAGGAAATCTATGGGGAGGCCTATGTTTAGCAGTCGGCTTTGATGACTGTAATGAATGAAAGAATAAAATTGTAAAAACATATGTCAATATTTTTTATACAATAAGGGTGACAATCGAGCACACAGTGTAGGACAAATCAATTGTTTTCATCTCTAATTTGTATAATTTCAAAAACGATTTAAATTTTGTCCGCAAAACACAGACATGCCTAGTTATAACAAGCTTACGCTTAGGTTGTTGCGTAGGAATAGTATTAGGGGGAAATAGTAAGCAATTGCCTGTGCGCAGAAATGGAAATTACTAACGTTGTTAACTTAATAAAAACACGTCCAAAATAAATATTTTATGCACAGTGCTCATAATTTTAAAATTTGTCCTAACAGTCTAATGGAGTGTCCGTGGAACAATCAGAGTATTTTATAAAATTATCTCATCTGTTGAAAGTTAAAAACCGAATTCGTTTACAGTAATTTGATTTATTCCTCTGCGACAAATCGTTAATTGTTTAACTTCGTTCATTTCAGTGGGGCGCTTCATAAAAGGAAGCTATCCATACTAATATTATAAATGCGAAAGTGTGTTTGTTTGTTTGTTTGTTTGTCCTTCTTTCACGTCGCAACAGAGCGTCGGCATGGCATGATTTTTTGTATGGGGATAGTTCGGTGGCTGTAGAGTGACATAGGCTACTTTTTTCCGCGGAAAAACATCTCATTCCCGTGGGAAAATCGAATATGTTGCACAAGTTTGTCCTTCTTTCACGTCGCAACAGAGCGTCGGCATGGCATGATTATTTGTATGGGGATAGTTCGGTGGCTGTAGAGTGACATAGGCTACGTTTTTCAGTGGAAAAACATATCATTCCGGTGGGAAAATCGAATATGTTGCAAAATTAAATTCAGCTAGGTGGCGCCACCGCGATTCTACAAGACGGACGACGGTACGATGGACGAACACAGAAGGTCAGAATATCTGGATTATTATATCTTTTTACCAAAATTAAGATAAAAAATGTATGGATCTGTATTTTTCCACGCAAGACCGGGAAGAGATCGATAAAAAACATAAAATTCACCAGCTGATTTTCTTCAAACGTTTTGGTGCATCGTAATTCACAGAATAGGCGATAACCTCGCAGACGATATTAAGTAATCCGTTGATGCTCTACCTACCCCGCAAGAGTTACAGGCGTGATTATAAGTATGGATCAGAAATACTATCACCACCTGTCACGCTTTCGCCCTTAACTATTACTTAACAATGGTAGAAACAGTTCTTAGTAAGCCTTATTAAAAAGCCTTAGTAATATTTATTGAACGGAAATGAATAGAGTTCTTATATGTGGTTATGAATGAATCGGTATTACAATAAGAAAAACTGTGCAAAATTATAAGAAAAATATTTTTTGAGAGTTCTTATTAACTAACGTATACATAGTTTAAATTGATTCCGCTAGATGTCGTTACTAGGTTTTTAAAACGCGGTAACGAAATGTTTCCTGACATGTACTTAACTCCCGCCGTTGAGCCGCGCGTCAACTACGGAACCTATACGCTTAAATTGTTTCTATTTCGTAGCTTATTCGACTACCTGCTTTCGATTTCGGTTGTTTGTTATTTGCTTTGTGATTTGGTTAAGGTTGAATGGATTTATATTGGCTTTCATTTTCGGATTTGTGTATTTTCTTGGATCGGTTTTGTTGATTTGGTTGGTATTCCTTTATACATATTTAGACTCTGGCTTTGATTTTGGATTTTGTTTATTTAGAATCGTGAATTGGTTTTCTTTGTTTTAGGTTGTTTAACAATATTTCAAAGGCATATTAATAGTATAGATAGTGTATACGGTACCTATACACTTACTTATTTTTTCGTTGGTTATATTTATATTGACTACTGCTTTGGATTTCGGTTTTCTGCGATTTGTTTTGTGATTTGGTTTAAGTTGATTCGATTTTTTTTGGCTATCGTTTTTGGATTCGTGTTGTGTCTTGAATTGGTTTTGTTGTTTTGATTTTAAAAAATATTTAAAAGGAATATTTATTCCTTTTAGATATTTTGGATTTGCTTTTAAAAAAAATATTTAAAAGGAAATTTAATTCCTTTTAGGTATTTTAACGTTTTTATAAATAGGTTTTTCTTACTTCATAATGCCTCGCAAACGTAAGTCCAGCCTTTCAAGAGTATCTTCTCAAAGACAAGCGAAAGATTAGCTCGATCGCTAGAATCTTTAGAAGATGCTGAACTGAGAAGGCAGAACAAGCAGAGCGTCAGGCTGCTTTAGAGCATCTGAGACACCTTCTTAACGTCAGCAAGGCGTCTTGAACAGACAGAGCGTCAGGCTGCTTTAAGAGCTTCCGAAACACCTTCTCAAAGTCAGGAAAGGCGTCTTGAACAAACAGAGCGTCAAGCTACTTTAAGAGCTTCTGAAACACCTTCTCAAAGTCAGCGAAGGCGTCTTGAACAGGCAGAGCGTCAAGCTACTTTAAGAGCTACTGAAACACCTGCTCAAAGTCAGCAAAGGCGTCTTGAACAGGCAGAGCGTCAAGCTACTTTAAGAGCTACTGAAACACCTGATCAAAGTCAGCAAAGGCGTCTTGAACAGGCAGAGCGTCAATCTACTTTAAGAGCTACTGAAACACCTGCTCAAAGTCAGCAAAGGCTATTCAAACTTGCGGAACGTCAGGCCGCCTTAAGAGCCGCGGAAACACCTGATGAAACTCAACACAGACTCATTGAGCAAGTTGAACGTCAATCTACAATAAGGGCATCTGAAACACCAGAACAGACACAGGCGCGAAGAGATGCAAATGCACAGCTCCAAGCTGAACGTCGACAAAATTTTCAAAGAAACAATTGGTCGGTTTTTAATGACGCAGCATTCAATTATGATCCGTTGATTGATTATAAAAATCACAGGTTAGTTGTTATCGGACTGATGGACAAGGCGTGTCGATTTTGCAGCGCTTTAAAATGGAAAGATGAGACCGCAGGCATGTGCTGTTCCAATGGCAAAGTGTCTCTTCCGTTACTTGGGGAACCAGAAAAACCTTTGAAAACTCTCTTTTTATATGATGCTAATGAGTCACGGCGCTTTTAAACAGGATCCGGAAATATAACTCATGCTTTCAAATGACGTCCTTCGAGTTGACCGAAATAATAATGCCAGGATTTTCGCCTACATTTACGGTGCAAGGGCAAATTTATCATAGAATAGGTTCACTTTTTCCAGCTGAAAACGAACAGCATAAATTTTTACAAGTATATTCTATGGGTGACGAAGAAATTGAGGAAGACCGTCACTGCCAATTTATCCAGGGAGTTGAGAGAGACACAGTGTTCAAAATTCAAAGATTCTTGCAAGAACGTAACATTTTAGTCAAAACATTTAAAACTGCTTTAGAAAACCTACCTGAAGAGGATTATAAAGTCGTCATTCACGCAGGTCGGACCCCTCGATGAGAGCATGAAAGATGCTACAATGCACCTTTGATAAACGAAATAGCAGCCGTAATTAGTGGTGATCAATTTTCACGAGACATTGTCTTGCGAGCACGTGATGATACGTTGCAACAGGTAGCCGATACACACAAGTTTTATGACGCTCTGCAATACCCATTGATTTATTGCAAAGGACAAGAGGGTAATCATTTTCAAATTCCACTCATTAACCTGGTCAAAAGGAGCCTACTCCGAACAAAAAGTATCATGTATGGATTTTATGCGTATCATATGATGTTGCGAAAAATGATTTTAACCTCTTAGCCCGGTGTAGACAATTATTTCATCAATTTTGGTAGACATATATGTGAAGGTAGAAAGTGAACGTCTCCGTTATATATCTTTAAATCAAAAAAAGCTGCGCGTTGAGAATTATATACATTTACAAGATGCAGTTTCTAGCGACGCCAATGTAAACCACAGAGATTTAGGTAAAATGGTAATTCTGCCCTCATCATTCGTTAACAGTCCCCGCTACCTACATGAGTACATACAAGACGCATTCGCCTATGTACGAACTTACGGAAGACCTGATCTTTTTGTTACTTTTACTTGCAATCCCACATGGAAAGAAATAACCGAAGGAGCTAATGCCGGGCCAAAAAAGTACTGACAGACACGATTTAGTTGCTAGAGTATTTAGATTAAAAGTACAAAAATTAATGTATGTAATTAACAAAGGGAAAATTTTCGGAGAGGTGCAGTGCTTCATGTATTCAATTGAATGGCAAAAACTGCCCACATTCTAATATGGCTTAAAGAGAAGTTGCGGCCCAGCCAAATAGACAACCATAATAAGCGCCGAGATTCCGGATCCTGAGCAAGATAAAGAATTGTATGATACCATCGTCCGAAATATGATTCACGGTCCATGTGGAGCACGAAATTCAATATCGCCATGTATGAAAGAAGGAAAATGTACAAAGAAATTCCCTAAACAGCTATTAAAAGAAACAGTGCACAATGACAATGGCTACCCTTTATACAGACGCAGAGCTCCCGAAGATGGTGGCAGGAAAGTTACAATCAAATCTCGCTCTGGAGCGTTCGAAACCTTAGATAACAGCTGGATTGTCCCGTATTCGCCCATTCTATGTAAAATGTTTAATGCCCACATTAATCTAGAAGCATGTAGCTCTGTCCGCGCAATCAAGTATATCTGTAAGTACATAAATAAAGGAAGCGACCAAGCAATATTTAATCTCAGGAGTGAAGGTGAGGCAAATCAGGAGAAGTACAGACCTTTCAAGCAGGGCGTTATGTCAGCAGTAACGAGGCAGCGTGGCGTCTCCTTGGCTTCCCTTTACACGAAAGGCACCCAACAGTTACTCACCTTGCTGTGCACTTAGAAAATGGAGAGCGTGTATATTTCACCGAAAGAAATTTCCAAGAAAGAATTGCATCACCACCAAAAACTACACTAACGGCCTTCTTTCAACTTTGCCAAACCGACCCCTTTGCAAAAACGTTGTTATATTCTGAAGTCCCCCGCTATTATACTTGGAACACATCTAGGAAGGAGTGGAAACGCCGTATTCAAGGCGCGCCTGTTGCAAATTGGCCCGGTGTAAAGTCATCAGATGCCCTTGGTCGTGTGTATACCGTCCATGTAACTAATTTTGAATGTTTCTGTTTACGATTGCTGCTGCACCATGTTCGGTGTCCTACAGGATATAAAGACCTTAAAACTGTCAACGGTCAGGAATGCGCAACTTATAGAGAAGCATGTGAAGCTCTGCATCTTTTAAAAAACGATAATCACTGGGATGAAACCATGGAGGAAGCTGTGCAGTGCCAGTCACCAGCCAAAATTAGGGATCTTTATGCAACTCTCATAATATCATCTTGCGGGCTATCTAATGCACATAAATTGTGGGACAAATATAAAGAGTACATGGCGGAAGATATTTTGCGAAGGTTACAGCAGACACACGCGAACATGACATACAATGAACACATTTATAATGAAGCACTTGGAAAAATTGAAGATAAAGTAATGGCAATGGTAGGCAAAAAGTTAAGCGACTTTGGAATGATAAGCCCTCAGTGAACAACCGAAAATGAACTAAGTGATGAAATTATATGTGAAACAAACTACCATATACCAGCTTTGCAGCAGCAAGTAGCCGAATTTGTACCCCGCTTGCTTCCCGAACAAAAACGAGTTTTTGACAAAGTATTAGGACAAATTGAATCTCGAAATGGTGCACTTTTCTTTTTCTCCCCATTTTTCCCAGTTCCTCCAGGGGCATCTAGCCCCTGGAGGAACTGGGAAGACATTTTTGTTAAAATTATTATTAGCGCAAGTACGGAAAGATAAAAACATTGCTGTGGCCGTAGCTTCCTCCGGTATAGCTGCCACGCTGCTAAGCGGGGGCCGCACCGCACATTCTGTTTTAAAACTCCCTCTAAATCTAGCCCAGGAAGAATCGCCGATCTGCAACTTTAGCAAAAATAGTGCACGAGGTATAATGCTACGACAATGCAAACTTTTAGTGTGGGACGAAAGTACAATGTCGCATAAAAAAGCTGTAGAAGCACTAAATCGAACGCTCCAGGATTTGCGCAGCAATACCGATGTAATGGGAGGAATGGTGGTTTTACTGGCTGTTGACTTTCGCCAAACTTTACCTGTCATTCAAAAGGGCACACCTGCAGATGAAATTAAAGCATGCCTCAAGTCGTCTATTTTATGGAACAAGGTGACAAAATTCAGTTTAACTACGAATATGAGAGTGCATTTGTATAATAATATCAACGCTGGAAACTATGCTGACACAGTATTAAAAATTGGCGATGTGCGGTTGGAAACGGATGCTGAGGGCTGCGTTAAATTGACGAGAGATTTTTGTAATTTAGTACAGAGTCATTCCGAATTAATTGCGAGCGTTTATTCAGATTTAACGAACAACATGCATGAAGACAAATGGTTATGTGAAAGGGCGATTCTTGCATTAAAAAATGAGAGCGTTAACAAAATAAATTCAGATATATTAAGCGAAGTAGCAGGCGAAATAACAGAGTATTTGTCAGTAGACACAGTTATGGAAACAGAACAGAGCACTTCATATCCCGTAGAGTTTCTAAATTCTCTAGAGTTGTCAGGTGTGCCCTCACATAAGCTTCAATTAAATATAGGCATCCCAGTCATGCTAATGCGAAATTTAGATGCTCCTCGGTTATGTAACGCGACAAGGCTGCGTGTGACACATCTTGGACGGAACATAATCGGTGCTACAATTTTGACAGGCGTAGGAAAAGGTGAAAATGTTATTATACCACGGATCCCTATAATTCCCACAGATCTTCCTTTTCAATTCAAAAGGTGGCAGTTCCCTTTTAAGCTCAGTTTTGCAATGACAATTAATAAAGCACAAGGGCAAACGTTACAGGTAGCGGGGTCAACTTAGAAAAACCGTGCTTCTCTCATGGTCAGCTGTATGTAGCATGTTCGCGTGTGTCAAATGCCCAGAATCTCCACATTCTTTCCCCGAATGGAAAAACATATAACATTGTGTACAGTAGCGTCTTAAAATAGTGTTCAGTTAGTTTTTTTCCAAAATTCCCACAATCAATTAATCAGAATTCCCACAGATCTTCCCTTTCAATTCAAAATTTCCTATTAAGCTCAGTTTCCTTTCAACTCAAAAGGCTGCATCTCTGACGGATCTTTTATTTGGCTCAGTTTCCTTTCAATTCAGAAAACTGCATCTCTGACGAATCAATTTAGCTCAGTTTCTTTTCAAAAGTCTGCATCCCTGACGGATAATTATGCTCAGTTTCCTTTAATTAAAAAAATATCCCATTTCCATTTGGAATAAACAGGCTATTTTCATGCTTTCCTATACGCTGCGTTTCAAAACATTTAAATAGGCTGACGAATCAATTTTGCTCAGTTTCCTTTTAATGGCTGCATCTCTGACAAATCTATAAAACTCAGTTTTCTTTCAATTCAAAAAGCAATGGATAGTTCATTTCCCAGTGACCATGCGGGCGAAGCCGCGGGTAACAGCTAGTTAACCATATATTGATCTTTCTAAAGGTTTAAGTACAGGCCGTTTAATAAATTTATGGCGTGATCGTCTTAATTAGGACCCTTCTTTACTTTGTGTTTATATAGTAACTTAGTTCTTTAAGGTGTCTCTTGGAAGAATTAATATTCACTAGAGCAGTCGAAAGCTGTTGATAGTGTCTTATAAGCTAAAGTACCCCGTTCACGAAGACAGGGCTCAAAAACGGTTAAGAACATTAATTCGTCCCTATACTACTTGTATCAGATTCACAACAGTCCATTCCTTATTAATTAATCCCTTCCCACTTGGAAAAGGCTCACAATATTTATATAAAATACCAGAAACAAGAGCTTTGCTCTCCCACATTTAAAAAAAATGTGGGGGAGGCACACGGCTCCACACACGCCGTGTGTGGTGAGCGTCAACCTACCAACGTGCTCCCTCCGAAGGGGACGTTAAGTTGGGATTTGGACCGTAGTCCACAGCAAAATAACTGGCGTACCAGTAAAAGAGGACTTGGCCGCTTGGTAGTACGTAAGCACAAACATCGACCGAAGTCGCGCCTGTCAATGCGTGTAAACGCCATACAGAATACGATCAAATCCAGCCACAGTGAATGTACATCACACGGATTAGGCAACAATAATTGGCACACTGGCCATAAATAGCCCTCCGTGAGCGCCACCACCTGCCAGACCACCGTTTCAGCAGACGTGATGTAAGTGTAAGGTCACCACCAATTGTATGATCAGCACTGCCAATTGGTCGCAGAGCGTGTCATGAGTCTACCGCTCACCTCAAGGGAATAGGGTCTCACGTTGCGCGGCTTTCGGCTGCAGCCTTGAGAGCTTCCTCAGATTCTTCCTTCAGCTACCACCCGCATGAGGTCGACACATATGCTCCACCAACCTAAAGATAATAGTAATAATTCGCCATCAGAAAGGGTTTGTGTCACTGACGTTGAGTATATGCATTTTCCGATCATGTTTGTCTCACCCACCAACAAGTTGCCTTCAATAATTCAAAGGTGGGAACTTTACTGAGATATATTATTATGTTTTTATATAAAACATCATGCAGGTCAGACAGTCTGCAGCCCCGTAATGAAGGGACCCAACTTGGGCAAAGCTACTTAGGTTGTGAACCAAACCAAGATGCAGAGAGCGCCATTAAGAATAGCAACCCGCCAAACAACCATCGCAGAGACGCAATGCTGCAAAACGCAACAAGCATCAATACGATTATCGTCGGGCTTACACCATCCCAAGGTCCCTCATACAATCCCAGCAGACATCACCACCCGCATACCTCCATCGACCAGAACAACAAGATGCTTGACGCAGGCGCAGCACACCCGCAGATCCATCACAAGACGCAATACCGCAAGTAGCAGTAAGCATCAATGCAACTATCATACGGATGGTGCCCCCTCACAACACATCCACATGATCGACTTTGGTAACAAAATTGATAATGTTGTTAACTAAAAATACCACCAACGTATCATAGTAGCACGCTACTAAGACTTCAGTAGCCAAAACTCCACGTATCATAACGCTATTGCACTAAGACATGGAGTTGAGTATGCTTGCTGCACTTAAAATTACTACCAAATACACTCACCTTAATCCGAAAGATAGCCGACGTATCATAACGCTATGCGCTAAGACGCCGCCCACAAACGGTAGGGATGTGCGATATCCACGGGCAAGTCGTATTGCTACAACAAACCCGCTTACCATCGGCACTAAGATGATATATCTAGGACACATCGGTTAGCGAGTCCAAGTTTACCTCGGTCTCGGACGCTGTGAAGCAATTTACACGCCACTATAATAATTCTTTTCAAGTCTCATTTCTTCCAATATAATGCTTTTACATATTTGAGACCTTCCACATATTTTCTTTATTTCATAGACCATACTATTATATGTCTTATACATATGGGACTTCAAGTCATAACTCTGCTATCATAATGCTTATGCATCATAGATACCTTCTATATTAATGCTTTTGTATCATAGACCTTACTATCATAAGTCCCTAATATAGGACTAGTCATTGTGCAACAGTACTAGTAGGAGTCGGTCAGCCGACCACCCCATATGTACACCCATGGGTATGTGTCTGCGGCAACGCTCTTCATATAAGCAATCAAAACATGAACACACTCCAGTAATACAAGAATTCCTTAATGAACTTTGAAAATTTTTGAGTAATACAACAACACCTTCATTTTATTATTGCAATATAATCGACTTGTATTATTTAATACATTTTAAATATTTTAAGCAGAGTTTTAATAAATTTAGAGATTTTTAAAAACAATATTATGCGCTTACTATACTATAATATTCAATATTCGAAATGAATATATTTGAACTTTATGCTAATTCCGTTTTTCAAGTATTATTGTACTAAGTTTCTATGCACTGTCAACAACTGTTGAGTAGAGAATACGTACACGGAAGATAAATTGTGAGTATTGATAGTAATTGTTATACTTACTTTGTTATTCTGCATGTCTAATGTACATTGTTATTATTATGGATATCTGTAACCTTGTTTAGGTTTAGTGATATTATGTACAATTAAGTAAATATAAGATATTAGTGACGTATTTAGTGACTTTAATTAACAAATCAGAAGTGAGATATGAACTTGCATTTATGTAAAAGTAGGCTCTTTAAATTATTGTGGTCAAAATTTAACAATTTTTTTTTCTCCTTTCTCTAAGAAAATAAATAAATAATTATACTACCCGAAGCTCAGGATAATTTGCTTACCGGCGTTATTAGTATTTGTATTAACAACTCAAGAGTAAGCTAAAATACTATCATCCGTTACCTTTGGGGTATTGCAGTAGGTACTCATTAATTTAACACGATATTTTTATCAATACGTTTAAAATAGAATTAATATTTAATTGTTTATATTGTCATTGTTGGTTGACGTAATTCATGCAAATATTATATCAAGCCCATGATGATAATTTTAAAAACTCCGTTGGTGTAGTTTTGTTGAAACCTACTAAGTGTGTGTAACTAGATTTAAACATCTATACATGCGTGTATTATGTGCGTGTAAGTTTTTTTTTATAGGATAAGGGTGACAAACGAGCACACAGTCCACCTGATGGTAAGTGGTTGCTGTGGCCCATAGACATCTACATCTATTCTCGATAACGAATCAAATTGCAGGTGCGTTGTCACCCGTTAGAACAAAGATTGAATGCCTCGTTTCTAGTAAAAAGGGTCTCTGGTTCTTTACACTCACCATACGAAACATAGTAGCGTTAAGCTGCTATTTTATGCTGGTATTCTGTGACAGCGTGGTCCTTCCCCGGTCGAGCCGAACCATTCGTGCTACAACTATACCAGTAATATAGCTGCAGCATGGCTCTACCACGTAAAAAAATTAATTCGACCACTAGTATTTATAAGCGTAAATGCATATTTTTACGTATAATATGCATTTATGCTTATAAATACTAGTGGTCGAAGTTTGACCGTGAATCGAGTCTGTATATTTAGCAAGCTGTGTTTCGTTTTCAATTGCACGTTAATTATTACTTAGATATTTAATGTACACAACATAAATTAAACGTTTTTTTTTTGCTTCGATATAAATTTCTTCTTGGTATTAACTTTATCTATACTGAATCTCACACATGCGCAAAATATGACTAAAAGGGTATGCAGGGTTCTCTCTTCACATATAAATAAATAAATGCTGTTATATTGAAATAGTTTTTTGTCTTTTATGTATTGTTTTTGTGTACTTGTGTTCTCCTTTTGTCTTTATTTCTATCTATATATTCATTAAAATACATTATATTTTCTTTTCCGACGTTCGAATTACACGTTATGGATAAGCTACTTGGCGTTATTGCCCAGGTACATAGTAGTTTATCCGTCTCGAATAAAGCAGATCAACATCTCTCGTGAGTTATTATTTCTATTTCAGTTTGAGATGGACGAACACAATAGTAAGGAAGGATTAAAATCCCCTATATTACAACTAAACGAAGATCTAAAGCTCGTACAAGGTTGACCTTCATTGCGGAAGCGAGTTTGAAACTGTCGAGATCGCCAGTCCCGAACGCGTTCAAGAACACCTGAATCTTTGTCACGTGACCGGCGTAGTCACGACCGAAGCCGAAGCCGCGACCACAGTTGTGGCCTTAGCCACGGACGCGGCCTTAGCACCAGACCTGACTCCAATCTATCCAACTCGCGACTGCCATCCTACAGCCAGTCGCGACACCGTCACCGCAGCCGTCAGCCCAGCATCAGTCAGACATCAATGAGTTGGTTCTCCGCGCAGCACATCTCGTGATCTAATGCGTGGTCACTTTAGCCGTTCTCCTGACAGACCTCGACGACGCGAGTCGCCTCGCAATAGCTGCACCAGAACCGGAATGCAAAGTAACTTAAGTGTTCATGAGCCCGCATTGTCTAATCCTGACAATAGTCTTAAGCTTTTAAGGCAGGCATTGAAAACTTTAAAGCCTTCAGATTCAGATAGGATAAGTTCACTTAATAATGTCATACAGGAATATGACCCAGCTGTAAAGGAGCAAACAATTACTATGTGGTTACATAAAGTTAACGAGTGCGCAACCGTATATGATTGGAGCGAACGGCAAACAATACACTTCGCTCTCCCGAAGCTAAAAGGCGTGGCACAAAGGTGGTACGCAAGATTGCTATCTGTACTCTTCTCCTGGTCAGAGTGGCAATCTAAATTACAATTCGCATTTTCATCTGGGGAGAACTATGGTCAAATGTTTAGTGATATGTTAGCTAGACGTACAAGGTTTGAAGACTCGTTAGAGGAATACTTTTACCATAAAATTTCATTAATTAATCGATGCAGTATAACTGGGAAAAGAGCGGTAGAATGCGTACTGCACGGCATAGATGATCGATCAGTTAGGTAAGGAGCGGAAGCGGTACAGTATGAAGATTTGGACAAACTTTTGACCTATTTGAGAAATTTTAGAAACATTAAGCAACACGACGATCGAAGGTTAGGTAGGTTCCAGAATTTTAGATCATGCACCACTGGTAATACGACCCGATGCTATAATTATAAGCAGGAAGGCCACATTATAAATAAATGTCCACAACTGATTAAAACCTATATTCTATGTTCTAAAGTAGGTCATCTGACAGAAAATTGTTATTCGAAGCTACTACCATCCAAGAAGGCCGTCAATTTTGTAATTAATAACCATAATAGTAATGAATATTACAAAACTGCCATCGTGAATTCCATACCAGTTGAATCGTTTGTCGATCTTGTTAGCGAGTGCTCTACGCTCAAGCAATCAGAATTATCGAAACTAGGAATAAAAGACGTTCAAACTGATAACCTACCCTCCCTCAGAGGTTTGGTAACGCCGTTGTAAGATCCTTGGGTAAAGTTACTGTTAAAATCATAGTAGATGATGTTGAGACCAATGTTCAACTGCTGATTGTCACAGATGACGTAATGACTGTATCGCTTATGATAGGCCAGACATTTACCGAGCAACCGCATATAATCATTCAAAACACTAGCGATGCCCTTAATATATCAAAATTATGTAATAACGCAACGACTAACCATAAGGTTGAGTTATTTTATGATAGAGAAGTTAACGTTTGTGCTATTTCGCTTATTGAAGTTTATACAAAACCAAAGTTTGTAGGAGTCTTGTATGCTGAGGGAGGTATGGGACGAAAACCTTGTTTCGATCATAGCGTATTAACTGGGGTATTTGAATATGATAGTGAGGGCTACGGTAAGATAGTTGTTAACTCGTTAGATCCAGAACCAATTAATTTAATAGAGCATTTACTTATTGCGCGTGGTAGAATCGCTTTGTAGGAAGCTGAAAATGAGTAGTGCAAGTCGCGTCACTCAACACTTTACCTACACTGAAATCTATACAACTTTCTGATCTAAAGCTTGGTGATGGTTTAAATCAATCGGAAGTCGATCGTTTGACAGTTCTTCTTAACAAATATCGTAAGTGTTTCGCATTCGAACTTTCCGAATTAGGAAATTGCACTATAGCCGAGATGTCCATTCGTCTGGACGATGACAAGCCTGTTATTTACAGGACGTATAGATTGGCGATAAAAGAAAAAGAGATATATAGGGAGGAAATGGTCAAAGAATTGCTACAAAACGACATTGTTAGGCTGTCCACTTTACCTTACGCTAGTCCAATAGTTTTAGTTAGGAAAAAGACCAATGGCTATTGTCTATGTATTGATTATCTCACTTTAAAGAAAAAGAC
This sequence comes from Parnassius orleans, assembly GCA_029286625.1. Lineage (NCBI taxonomy): Eukaryota > Metazoa > Arthropoda > Insecta > Lepidoptera > Papilionidae > Parnassius > Parnassius orleans. Next base: position 6,472 of record JAGSMP010000334.1, on the reverse strand, counting down.
TGTTAAAGAAAATTATCCGTTATCTTTGATAGATGACCAATTAGATGCATTGTCAGGTCAGAAATTTCTTTACAACTTTAGATTTAGCGTCCGGATACTATCAGATTCCAATTAAAGAACAGGACAAACATAAAACTGCGTTCATAACACAAGAAGGCCACTTTGAGTTTAATAGAATGCCTTTTGGTCTTGCGAATGCACCAACTACATTTCAACGCATGATGCATCAAGTTCTAGAGGAAATACCCCATCGTGAAGCATTAGCATATCTTGACGATATCATTATTCCTTCTCAGACCATCGATTAAGAGATCACAAAACTATATTCTGTTCTTAAATTACTAGGCAATGCGCTTAAACTCTCTAAATGCGTGTTCTTTGGCCTTTCCGTCGATTATTTAGGGTTTGAAGTTTCCAGTGTGTGGGTGCTTTAATATGTCCTGGTGCAAGAAAAAATAAAGCAGTAGAGTTTTTCCCGGTACCAACTAATCAACACAATGTTAGGCATTTCTTAGGAATATCAAAACCGTTGACAAAATTATTAAAGAAAGAGGCGGCCTAGGAATGGGGACAGGAACAGCAGAATGCTTTCAACACCTTGAAAGGGGCGTTGGTGAAGAAACCAATTCTGGTTCTTTATAATCCATCGGCTGAAACAGAAATTCACACAAACGTTTGTAAGCTGGGTGTTGCAGGTATTCTGTTGCAAAGATTCGATAAAAATGGACTACGACCTGTTGCTTATTACAGCAAACAAACTACTCCAGAAGAGCAAAATTACTCCTCATACTACCTATAAACACTAGCTGTAGTAGCTACAAAAATTTCGCGTATATTTGGTAGGAATTCATTTCAAAATTGTTACAGATTGTAACTCTTTACGAGCCAAATTTTTAAAACGGGATATGCCGCCACGTGTTGCTCGTTGGTGGACTCAAATGCAAGAGTTCGATTTTTCTATTGAATACAGGCCTGGAACATCAATTCAGCATTGTCTGACGAAGATCTTATGTTTATGAATAATTTTCATGTTGCGGAAATTGACTGGGCATAGGTGTGACATGGTCATTACACATGATCTTTGTTTTGTCCATGTTCATCTTAAGACCTATCCGTTGGAAGACACTATTGAGGTCATTGAGCATAGTGCTTAGGTCCTCCAGCGATTCTGACATAAGGACTATATCGTCGGCAAATCGAAGGTGAGTGATGTACACGCCATTGATGTTAATACCGTATCCTTTCCAGTCTAGTAGCTTGAAAACGTCTTCCAATACAGCAATAAAGAGTTTCGGGATATAACGTCACCCCGTCTTACACTTTTCTGCAGTTGGATAGGTTTCGTAATCTGGTTCTGTACTCGGATAGCCATCATATACCGACAGTCAACTTATCACCGCTGAAGGGACTGCAGCACCGTCCAAATTTCGACGGAATCAAAGGCTTTCTCATAGTCTACATACGCAAAACAAAGTGGCAGATTGTACTCTTCGGTCTTCTGTACAATTTGCCGAAGGGTATGTATGTGGTCTATGGTGCTAAAGCCTTTTCGGAAACCGGCTTGTTTGGGAGGATAGAAGTCGTCGAATCTTCGTGCGAGACGATTCGTAATGACTCTCGAAAACAACACTTAGACGCGGCTCAGTAGGGAAATCGGTCTGTAGTTCTACAAAAGAGCGTAGTCGCCTTTCTTGAAGAACAAGACCACTTCACTTCTACTCCACGCCTCCGGAGTAGTCCCGCCATGGAGGACGGAATTAAAGAGCTTCGGAAGGACTTCAAATACCGGTTTTCCACCCGCTTTCAGAAGCTCCGCTGTAATTCCAACCTCGCCTGGGGACTTCTCGTTTTTAAGGTGCTGGAGAGCCATTTTAATCTCTCTTATACTGACGTCCGGGATATCATCGGGATAGTGTCGGATGAGACTTGCTCTTTGATCGTTACTCACACTTACGTGTGGCTCCAACGATGACGTAAACAGCTGCCCATTGAACCTCTCAATCTCACTCAAAATCTCAGGTGTCCCGGAAACGATGCTGCCACAGTCGGTCTTTTCTGGCAGACAGATCTCTGGCAAAGACTTTGGAGCCCTGGTTCTGCGCGATCGCTTCTTCAATACGAGCAGTATTAAGGTTGCGTAAGTCCCGCCGCATGCATTTGGAGATCTGTCTGTTCAGTTGCCTGTATGCTGTCAAATCCGATGAAGACTGCAGCTTCATTTCCCGTCTAACAGCTATAAGATTAAGAGTGTGATCGGAGAGTTTTTGTGTTCTTCTGCGGCGGGTCTTACAGAACTTAGCTCCGACCACATGGACAGTTTCCACGAGCTTGTCATTCATATCGTCCACTGCATTGCAATCTTCTAGGCACTGAAAACAGTTTTGTTACTCGAGCTGAAAGGTTTCGTGACTTTGGATTAGAGCAAGAGGGGTAAGGAACGTTGACTTCATTAGAAGAGACCGCTTCATCGTAACGTTTAGGTTCAGTTTGCCTCTAACCATTCGGTAATCGCTACCAGTTTTCACCCTCGAGATCACTGAGACATCACTGAACAGTTGGCGTCTAGTCGCCATAATGAAGTCAATCTCATTTTTTGTCGAACCTTCGAGGCTCGACCAGGTCCACTTCCTGTGGGGCCGCTTCGGGAAGAAAGAGTTCATCATAAAGAGTCCCTCTTTCTCCATGAAGTCGGCCAGCAGCTGGCCCCTTGGGTTCCGTCGCCTTATTCCGAATTTCCCTACCTTCAGCTCACCGTTCTCTCTTGTGCCTAGTTTTGCGGTGAAGTCTCCCAAATGCATGGTTTTAGAGATATCCTCATACATTTCTTCCACCTCCTCATTAGGATGTGCAGAAGTTGGTGCGTAAGCCTGTATGACCTTCGACGAATACCGTTTGGTGATTCTGAGTATAAGGTACGCAACTCTCACCGACACACTCACAATCTTTACAAAGTTGTTAACGAGAGACTTGTGGACGATAAATCCTACACCTCCTTGGGACAGACGGCCTCCCTCCCGGTGATAGAACACGTTACCGGATTCGAGGATTACCGTGTCCTCCCCCTCTCTTCGGACCTCAGATAATCCTATAATATCCCAGCGCAACTTGTCTATCTGTTCTTCCAGCTCCAGGATCTTCTCGTCAGTCCTCAGGGTGCGTGCGTTGTATGTTGCCAGCTCGAGTTGCCTTAGGTGGCAACCGAACCTCCACCGGAGATTCTTATTACCCCCTGCCCCGCCGTTACCATGGTCGCCACCGTAGCCAGGAATAGCGGGGCCGCCGGGGAGTGGGGGCCGTCTCTTCGTAACTTTCGTCATGGGGGATGTTTGCCATAGTCGGTAGGTTTATGTTTTCCATTCTTTGTATATGTATATACAGGGTATTTTTGAAACGCTCCCGAAAACGAAGACAGACGAAAGTACTAACAATATCTTTGATGATGGGTGAAATATAAAATCGATCCTGATGAAAAAAAAATCATCTTTTCACAACGTTTCATTAGATTTATTCACGCTCCATCGTGTTAGTATAGTTAAATAAAACGTTAATTTCATTTAAAAAAAAAACATGAAACTACTTAAACATGAAACCAGCAGTGGAATTACTGAATTACAATCAGCTGACTAGGGATCAATGTAGGCGCGAAAGCCGAATTCGTGCGGCCCGCAACTAGCGATGGTACCACAATACCTAATAATTTACAACACTTGTCTAAATACCTAACTTATCTACTTAACCTACTATTTTGCCACTATGCTTGTCTCCACGTAGCCACTTTAATTCAAATTCACAGGTTAAATAAACCAAATAACTGGTTCGATTCCCGCTAATGAAAAAATACTTAAATGAAAAGTTAACAAGGTTAGAGTTATGCGTTTTATTCATCGTGTAGGTATGTTTATTATTCTGATGTATTCAGTTATGTACCTATTCAGATCAGTTCAGTACCAAGTTATTTAAAAAAATAGGTATGAAACAGCTTACCGCTCTAAATCCTCCGTGGTCTTATGAGATGCGGCTCAAATTGTGCTCCATTCATTTCGAGGCGGATGTGGGCTCGGTGTTGCGTCTCCTCATGCAGGCGGGGCATCATTGTGTAGTCTTCGACACAGTCCGCACGTAGTTTGTCGAAAACATCCACGATCCTTTGGCGCATTTCGTCAGCACTATCACACTCACGATTAAAAACCCTTTCTTTCACATACCCCCACAGAAAGAAGTCTAACGGGGTCAGATCTGGTGAGCGAGGTGGCCAAGCGTGTGGTCCTAGTCTGCCAATCCAGCGATCATCAAATAATTCGGTAATGCGCTCACGGACGAACCTCACGACATGTGGAGGTGCACCATCATGCTGGAACCATGTGCGGCGATATTCATCCAACGATAGGTCGTCTAAAATGTCAACCAACTGTTCATTTATAAAGTTTAGGTATCGCTGTCCGTTAAGTCGCTGTGGCAGAAACACAGGTCCTAGTATGCGATCCTTAAATAAACCTGCCCATACGTTAACCGACCATCGGATTTGGTGCCCGGTTTGTCGAACAGCGTGCGGGTTAATCTCTGAATACACGTGTGTATTTCTTCGGTTCCACAGGCCGTTTCTGGTAAATGTCGACTCGTCCGTCCAGATAACGTGCTCAATGGAACCAGGCACACGTTGTTGTTGGTCTAATAACCAACGACAGAAAACTCGTCGGCGGTCGTGATCACCGGGAACTAAAGCTTGCACTTTGTGCACTTTGTATAGCCGCATTCGGTTACGCTTTAACACTTTGTGAACTGAACAGTATGACACACTTGTTCCATCCCGACGTCTTAACAATTTAGCGATACTTCGTGTACCTAGGTTCAGATACGGCGAACGACATCTAAAATGCGCTCCTCGGAGTGAACAGTCACTTGACTTCCACCTCCTGCCGCTACCGGAGCGGCCGATTTTCCAACACTCGCTGAAATGCTGCTGTTATCAGACGAGAGTCAGCTGGGTGTCGAGCGGTCGGGAATTTCTCTCGGTAAATTCGTAATGCACGCGAAGCATTCCCACAAGCTTCTCCAAGGCACATTAACATGTTGCCGTATTCACGAGCACTATAAACGTACGCGTTAGGCATTATTAAAACAAAAAAGAAACACAAAACGTAACAACAAGAATAACACGTAATAACAAGTAATAACAATAAGAATTTAATAAAAAAACGAATGAACTGTCGCTCGCGCATGCGTGTCTAAAGTCAACACGGAACTGTCTCAAAAACTAAAATTAATAATGAATCCCGCCAAAACTGAAGCCTACTGCGTCCTAACGTCCTTTTTTTTTTTTGCGGATGGAAAATCATCTAATGACGCCTTTCGCTGTGGGTGGAGCCACCCATGTCAGAATAATTAGCCGCAGCAGTAACCTTCCCAAGGAGTAAGAATTTCTTCTCATTTCTCGAGGAAGATTACTGCCGCGCCCAGGGTGCACTGGCCCAGTAGCTGCTCTTCCTCCAGACTTATCTAGAGGGACCCGCAACTACCAGGCACACGTGGAGGACTTCTGACTTCGCACCCCGTCCTAACGTCCTTGCGGTAAACATTTTGAACATTTCCACAGACCGTCAAATGTTATGACATTGCCAACTTTTATTTTATAAGTTTAGTTTCCATATGATCCCTACGACTAGTCTTTCATATGGAATTTAGAATTATAGTTGTAATTTTTATAATACAATTAGACAATCAATTGTACCCTGACGAAACAAGCAGTTCGTTACTACAAAAATGATATTGAAATTAATAAACGTATTTACTTGGGTACTCACTTACACAATTATTAACACTATTTCATCGTTATCTTTGATTTTGTACAAGAAAATAGAAATAAAATGGTATTGAATAATTTAATAGTTAAAATCAATTGCAATTATGATCGACAGTTAATTAATCTAAAAAATAATTATTTTACTTTTATTGACTTTCCGTTTTTAATCCATCCAATACTTTGATTTGAAAAGAGGTACGTCAAAACTATTAAAAATTACTTGCAAGTTTTATTGTAATTGCCGCCTCTAATTCTTATGTCACTTGCAAACAAATCTTAGTAGGTAAATTTGGGGAATTCCCCATATGTTGGCAACGCTGACGCGAGGTGACACACAGTCGGCCGGGCGGCGGCAGCGCGTGGTACGAAGGGGACGCGACGGGGGAATGCTCGCCAGTATTACTGTGCGCGCACGCTATTGGTTCCTCATTCTTCCCGCGCTTTGAAAAAGCGATGTTTCTCAATATACAGCCGCACACACAGTTTTCTTTGCACGACGCGCGACGATGGTTTTAAAAAGGAAGGAAAGAAAAATTATTTATATCTATTGTTTTATGACTGAACTAGTGAACGAAAAGGTAAATAGAAGGTGAATGGGGAAAATTGTGCAGTAAAGTTAAATGTATTGAGGAAGAATACCGAAAAATTACCATGTGGTTAACCTGATGATGG